>OX453060.1:21948390-22548390 GCA_949699795.1 Spicauda simplicius | reverse complement strand
CAATGGCAAGTTTCTAATATGTGACCAACCCGAAAAATCGACAAACTGTGTTGGTTGATCATTACAAATTGACGACAGAACGAAAACTTCAACCCTAAAATCAATTTTATTTGAATTATAGGATTTTATTTCACACGATAGTGAACCATAGGATTCAGCGACAGAGAATCCAATTCCATTAATAGACTGCTTAGATTGTTTTATCCTCAACCCAAGACGCTGTGCACAAGCTTCCGAGATAAAATTGCAAGCACTTGCACAATCTAACAGTACTCTAACAGGTTGGTAACTACCTATACTGTCCTTCACAAGCACCATAGCTGTGGAGAACAAGATAGCACTTTTACTTTCCAAAGAAGTTAAAACAACATTCGGTTGTGCAGTATCATTAATGGAATTTAATTTGTTATGATCCGGTTTAGATCCAGTATTAGACGAGGTAGCAATCGGTTTATTAAAGTGCAACAAAGTGTGGTGTGAGCACCCACATACACCACAACTCAGAGGGACTCGACAATTTTTTACCCTATGAGTTTTCGAAAAGCATAATAAACAAAGGTTTTTGTTTTTCACAAATTTAAACCGACAGTTTACATCCAAATCTGAAAAACCTTTGCATTTAGAAAGACTGTGTTGGCCAGCACAAAAGTCACAAGTCACTTTCGAGACGACAAATGAAGACTTTGACCTTTTATTCAATTTAGATTCTTTTGATATACCTACATTACTTAACGTTGATTTAGAAGTTACTTCACTCAATGCCCTGACCTGCTTTTCGACAAAACTCTGTACTTGAGTGAATTCTGGTATTTCATCCGAGTTAAATTCTAATTGGAATGCTTCTTTACTAGATTGATCCAATTTTGACCAAAACAAATTGAATAGCATAAAATTTTTATCTGGCAAGCCAAATTTTTCTAACACACATAAATTCTCCACAAAGGTTCTATGAACCCGCTCAAGTTCAGAAGCTGATTTAATTTTCACAGGCTCACACGACAACAACTTTTGACAATACAGAGTAGCTATTTGACGTTTCTTGTTAAAATGTTTATTCAAAGTTTCATAAGCATCCAAATAACTATCATTTGTGAGCGGAAAATTCTTAATTAAGTCGAAGGCATTGTTTTCGACAGACGATAACAAATAATGAAGCTTTTCAACATTAGGTATGTCTCTATTATGTATCAAGGAATCGAATAATTGTATAAACGAGAACCAATTTTCCAATTTACCATCAAATGGCTTAATATTAATTTTAGGTAACTTTGCCAAAACCGACGAATTCTCCGTTTTAATTAAACTACAGTTACCTTTTAAATTACGCAGACGAGCCAACACTTTTCTGAATTTAGTATCAAACGATGCAGTTACACTTATCTCCGACTGCTGTTGAGCAGCACTTAAGGAAAGCAACAATTTACATTGGGCACTATGGAATTCCTTCGAAATTTCCCTAAGTTCCTCTTCAGTACAATTTGATAAGTCTGAACCGCCTATAAATTCAAGACGCATCATACTGTAATCCCGGATAATTCTGTTAATGTCCCCATCATTTGCGCCACTTTCATTTCCGTCACTAGGCATTATTAAATAAACTTTAGTAAAAGTTCTAACGAAAACAATAACAACAATGTCCTTTAAAACTATGTGTCAATGTCAAATACACTGACTTGTCAGTATTGACAATGCTACAAACGACAAACAAATATGGCGCGCTGCAATACTGACAACGAAAAATAAGAAATTAAAATGTCACAAAGATGGCGGGACCCGAACGAAATGTAATACGGTGATGAGTTGTAAAAAAGCCTCATACCCTCAACATTAAAATATTTTTCGAAATACGAAAAATACGATGTTTTTTACGAAATTCGATACAAAACGACAAATGTAAACGAATTATAATACGAAACGATAAATTTGGAAGCCACTTTTCGCGTTTATTCCGTTCTTTTAGCGAAATACGACACGAAAACGATAATTTACTATTCACCATAAAGGCCGAAGAACAAAATGTCCGGCTCGAAGGACCAAAATGAAGGATTTCGGAGTTAGGCCGAAACCCTCCTTCGATGGACAGAATGGTCGTGTCTCGAAAAAGGTTTAGTGGACTGTATTTGCGACGATAAAAAATTGCTACGTGCTATAGTATCTAACGCACTCACCTGCTGCTGATGGGCGCACCTGATGCCTACATAACCATTAACCTTACAAAAAATTCAGGTATCTTCATTGAGGTTACCGAAGGCCACAAGTACAACAAAAGTCGCGTGACAAATGTCTATAATTACCAGCTTGGAGTCAACAAAACTTGACCTGAAATAACACCATGATAACCGTCCTCCGTCTTCTAATAACTACTGGCATTTCGTGACGGCACGTCGTTCTAGTCTAATTACAATTCACAAAATAAATTATCTATCGTAGGTCTAAATGTATTTCGTATTCAAATCCTTACATGGAAAATCCTTTTAAAGTGATAAACTTTTTTTTACAGCATTTTATTACATTGCTTTAGTTTACAAATATTTTTACCTATTTTTACAAAATTACTTGAGATTGGTGACGAAACTTCCGGTAGATATGTGTTAAAGGACGGGTTTACCAAAAACAAAAATCAATTTAAATTAAAAGATGTATTTTCATACAATACATTCCTAAAATTGATAATTTGGTATTCTAACTACGCCATGGTTGATGGCCTTTTTATTTATACTAATCACCCGTCGCAACGATCGCAACGAAATTTGACCGAAATTTAACTCTAAAACTAAACTTCATATTCCCCAAAGTAGCACGAATATTTCTCAAATTCAATTAAATTGTATTAAATTTCAAGTTATTTTGAACACATCCGTTAAAGATAAGAAGAGGTTTAATTAACTTAGCTGTATTGAAAAGAAATAGCGGGTATTTTGACAAAGACATCTGACATTTTTGACATTATGTGTTTTAATAGAAAAACATTAAATGTTTTATTTCGTTTTTCATTTATGTGTTTGTGTCCAATTCACGGTAGTGTGTGAAATGTGTTTTTAGTCGATTTTACGTATGATAAATGCATTATTAGAAAAAAATATTATCATTTCGTAATCCTTCTTTACATCAACTATAACCTTGGGTTATTTCATACTCCTCCGTCCGCGGCAAGTATGTTAAAAACGCGGCACAAGTTTTTGCTTCACGTATAAATATATAGATGTCCTATTACTTCTTCATGCATTAAAAAGGTAAAAAAAAAACATTGTTTAAATTACCATTACCTGACTCTCCTGTAGAATGTACGTTTTGAGTTGCGTTAATATTCGACCCAAGCAGCCATTTAATATAATCTCATATTATCAAAGTACAGAGCAGTCTACTTTTTTTAGAAATAAGATGAAATGTGCCAGTTATGCGATATCTTAAGGGATTTGTGGTTATGTGAGATACTTACTCACCTGAACTCCCCGGTGGCCGCATATAGTGTATTGCAAATGAAATAGAGATTCTGGGCTCAAGATCATGTATGCCTACTTTTTGTGAAATGTTTAAGTCAATACTCAAAATCTGACATCCATTTGGCGGATCGGCGAACGATAACAAGCACGCGCCGTCTTTAATTCTATTATTTACGTATTTACGTCAGAGGGCGACAAAGTTCACTATAAAATCTTAAATTCCGATTAAAAATAATAATAAAGAACGTTTGAAATATCGTAGATACAAACAATGTCTCATCTTATATTATTTTGATAACACATTTATTATATATTTTTACCTGCCTAAGTTTCAGACAAGTATAAATCTTACTTACAAACGATAAGATACTACATCTTATAAAAAAGTTAACCGAGAGTTAAATTTTGATTATTTAATTAAAAATAAACAATTAGTGATTAATTATTTTTGTTGAGCAAATATTATATGGTTTAATGTTTCAAAAAAAAGTTTGACGCCAACTTGTTTACGGTGTTACTTACGCAATCAAACTGTGAATAGTTTCACTGTGAATTTATGTCATTTTAAACTTAACTACAAATCTTTGTAAAGTACTTCTACATTGCCGCATTGCTGCATAAAATATCCATATATATTGTCTGCCACTTGTCAGAACAAGATAGTTATGATAACAAGGCTTCCTAAGCGATTATCTGTACAATTGTAAAGCTCTAACGTTATCTATCTTACCTTTTGTGCAACACATATGCAGTGGCTCAAATAAATCACTTATTTCAAACATAAAAATGCTGAACCGAACATTAAAACCGAACTTCAAATTGGTAAAAAATGAATTTAATGGAATTGTAGCCTTATTACGAGCTATATTTTGTCTAGCAGAACTCGCGACTTCTTTTGCACTAACGAAGGAAGTGTCGTTAGAATAAAATCTTCTAGTGTTCAGATACAACTAACGAAGTGAAGTTGGCGTTCGATGTAAAATAACCGGATGACATATTCCTCTCCGTCTATATAAAAAAGACTTAACTAACGACATATTATTATGAACGCACAACCTAAACTACTATCGCCGTTCTGCCATTGTTCAAGGATGGTTACATCGATTTGCTACTAGTATTTCACCTGTTTTGAACCCATTTCTAAGTTTTGAGTGATAATAAAGTTGTATCTGACCGCAACTTTGTCCGCGTGGCCCGGCGTGGCGCGCGCCGCTGCGCCGCAGAGGAACTTCAATGAGTTTAATGCTCAAGTCCTCTGCTCTGCTAATGTATTCCGGACCATCTTGTACGTTGATTGACTATAAACTATGCTGCTCTTAGTTTACTATCTACAATTCACACCCATCAAAAACTTTTTTTATTTTTTTATTTTAACGATATATAATGTGTGTGAAAATTTTAAAGAAAAGTCTATTGCAAAATGTTGTCTAATTTTGTCGTAAAATCAAAATAAAAACCAGAAAATTCGTGTTTCGAAAATAAAGAAACTTGCTTTGCACACTAATAGATAACATTGCATCTCAAAAATGTATGTATCTCAAAAATCTGCATTCATAATTTTCACTTCATCTCTATACTTAAAAGTGTTGCACTACTAGTGCCCTGGGTGGTGGGTTAACTTTTTTGCCTGTATAGAGCTTTTGTTTTCCCCCAAAACTATCACCGAAACGGTGATAGTTTTGGGAGAACATATTAAACTCGTAATATGTGCACGGAACTGTCCACTTTCGTTTTTTTTTTAATTACGAATACTTTTTACGATATTATAAATTGATCTCATAGGAATAGCACGGTATAAATTTTATGATATAAATCACGCGTCCTTTTAAAATACAATGAATTAATGTAATTTTATCTTCTTCACTGTAACGTGACAAACGCAATTTCTCCGCTAAGAGCTTATCTTCATTTAATTAAACTTCTTATTGTATACTGTTGAGATGTAAACGTGAGAAAGCGAGCTTGTCTGTTATTTTTCTTATACCCCTCAGATAAGTAATTCAAATTAGATAAAGCAACACAAAAATATGGGTTTTATAAATTTAAACATATACGAGTATAATAACAAACATACTATTCCAAATTGGTGCTTAAAAATGGTTAGGTCATATTTTTTTTGCATTATTTGCAAAATGACTAAATCAATCATTCAGTTTGTGAGCTTTTTGAGTACATAATTTACCAATGGAATTCAAAACCTTGTAGCTAATCGATTGAAAACTTTACGTATTAAGTTCGTCCTGTAGTTCGTCTTGAAGCGTGTGGGTACAGGGGACAAGTTGAAATCCACAATGTGCACAAACTCCAAGTTCCACGTTCCAGGCGAGACAGTGTGAACTTGGCTTAACGACGAGCTATTGCGCTGCGGTTACGAGGTTTTATATTAAACGGTACAATCAGGTACGATATTGTACGACCTACAGGACGACACGGTTATAAAATAAATAATAGACCAGAAGATTCTAAAATAGTTTGCAAAATCCAAAAGAGCACGTCTATTAATAATGGGAAATAAAAAATAGTAGGTGTAATTTAGTCAGCTCAAAACTTAAAAAAGGAAATGTCGCTCTATTTAGAGCCCTCAATCGTCTTAAACTGAGTATCAACAACTTTTACAATTCTACTCGGGGCTTTAAGTAAACGTAAAAAAATTATAAAAAAAATTTAATAGCGGTAATAATAGTTGCATTACACAATAAAATATAACAATACAATTATTATCAACGAAAACTAAAAAAAAAACAATAAATATACATAATAACGAAAAGAAAATAAGATTATTAGAATGCAACCAAAAAATGTTTACAATCAGTCACGAAAAAAAGTATAAACATTTATTTAGATTAGTTCAGGAAACCACACACTTAGAACTGAGAAAAAATAATGTGGACCATCTCGTAGTAAGTTATATGATAGAAAATTGTACGATGCAACAAAATGATGGGTTTGACTACTACATTTTTTTTAATAATAATCTAATATATCATTCAATTCAGATGAATGTTTGACTTATTCATTTTGTAAATAATATAACCATTTTTAGGCATCAATAAATTTTAATAGTTTCAAATAGTATTTTAGTTAATCTACTCGTTTATATAAGTTTTATAAACCACTACTTTGTATTATAATTTCTTATCTAAGGGGTATAGGAAAAATCACAGATAAGCTCACTTTCTCACGTTTACATTTTAACAGTATACAATAAGAAGTTTAATTAAAAAGAGATAAGCGGATTATGCTCTCTGCGGAGAAATTGCGTTTGTCACATTACTGCGAAGAAGATAAAATAACATTAATTGTATTATAAGGCTGCCCGATTTATATTGTAAACTTTATGCCGTGTTATTGCAATCGCAATTGAAAATGAAATTCAAAATTAGGCAGTTCCGTGTTCATAGTACCTACGAGTTTACTTAAGTGTCGTCAAAACTATCACCGTTTACGTTTTAGTTCATGTAATAATCGCGCTATACTATACAGGCAAAAACATAAACGGACAACCCACGGCTCTAGTAGAGCAACACTTTTAAATATAGAGATAAAATGAAAATTATGAATGCAGATTTTCGAGATACGTACATGCGACGTAATTAGTGTCCCCTGCAAAGCAAGTTTTGTTATTTTTAAAACACGAATTTACTGGTTTTTATTTTGATTTTACGACAAAATTAGACAACACTATGCAATAGAATCTTCGTTAAAATAATAATTTTAAAGATTTTAAGGTTACATAAGGTATACCTATATGTTTTTTAAGATATTTATATTGTATATAGTATATTAAGCAGCATAGTTAAAGTCAATCAACGTACAAATTGGTCCGAAATACATTATCAAAGCAGAGGACTTGAGAATTAAACTTATTGAAGTTCCTCTGCGGCGCGGCGGCGCGCGTCATGCAAGGCCACTTGGACAAAGTTGCAGTCAGTTAAAACTTTGTTATCACCCAAAGCACAGCAATAGGTTTAAACGAAATGAAAGAGCAATCTATGTTACCATTTTTGAGCGATGCCATAGCAGTTTTTCCAGATGCTCAGGCTGTCAAAAACTGTAATCTATATGTGAAGCAAAAACTTGGGATCCGTTTTTATTAAACTTGCTAAGAACAGAGGGGTATGACATTTAGCACGGGAATAGTTTTTATAGGAAAAGAGTACGAAATGCTTATATTTTTTTCATATAATGTATAACACATACATAAAATCAACTAAAACACATTACACACGCTACCGTGCATTTGACACACACGTATATCTAATAAACACAAAACATCAAAAATGTCAGATGTCTTTGTCAAAATACCCGTTATTGCCTTTAAATGCAGCTAAATCAGTTAAACCTCTTTTTACCGTTAGCGGGTGTATTTAAAAAAACGTCGAAAATTAATACAATTTGAGAAATATACGCGCTAATTTGGACAATAATTGTCAAGTTTAGTTTTTGAGTCGAATTACGGTCGAATTTCGACCGTTGCGATGGGTTTTTAATAAAATTATTAACGTTACTTTAATCTTCGACAAAAAATGTAACTTGTAAAGTTTTGCCGCAGCAAATAGCTGTTTTAGTAGTTTACTTGAAGCAATATAGATACAATTTGAAAGAGACGCGTATTATATTTTATGTCCCATTTTTCCCTACAAAAGTATAACTGTAATAAGTATCACACTGTAATACGTAACCGGTCGGGGTCTTGATTTATCGCAGACCACGAGAGTGACGTAACGATATCTACTGCCGGCACCTGCCGCGATAACGCCGCATTACCTGAACTTATCCCATTTACCTGCAATATCGAAGTCGGGGCGAAAATCGACTATCATTCGATAAAGTAAATGTTGGTTGTTCTAAAAGACCTGCGGATATTGAGCTAGTAGCTAGTATGTACCCGCCTCGAGAGAATAATTTTCAATCAAGTATATATTTATCAGTTATCACCTTATTGAACTTTAAATATTTAGAACAAATATAAGAATATCATTATCATTATCTATTTCTTACATCTTCGTTTGTAATGACATATATTTTTTTACATGAACTGTAGTTAAATGAATCGGCCAGATAAATTTAATATAAAAAAAATAAATTATACGTCATATAAAGTTACTAGCTTAATAATCCCTACTATTTTCTACTATATTAAGTTATATTAAGTAAATTTAAGTCCGCTATAATAGTATTTTCCAAATCGAAAAAGTTTCAATCTTTATATCGATTATCAATGCGTTTTGGTTGAAATGTGGAGAAATTGATTTAAAAGGTGCTTCTTGATATTGTTAATGTGACCACTAAGATTGTAAATTAGTTCAAAGAAAGGCGGTTTACGATATTGTAATTCGTATAATTTTAAAAATATCTTTACATAACAATTAAGATCCTAACCAAAAATACATACTTTAAATTCGTTTCTTCACTCTTTGTTTGTCCCGGTAATCACCTGAACGGCTAAACTCATTTGGATGGGACTTCCGCTGTAGAAATGGTTATGGAACAAAATATAGACTACTTTTTATCATAGCATTTCAACGGGGTCGAGATTTGCGAGGGAAAAACTTTGCGATACACTAATTTCCACGCTGGCGAAGCTGCGGGTTCAGCTAGTTACAAATAAGTCAGATATATAAATCTTATACCTCCTATTTTAATTTATTACACATACTCAACGCGTGATCATTTCATTTCTAAAAGGCTAAATTTACATTTGATATGAGTAAAAATATGTACATCGTCCGTTATCTGAGATGGTATATTATTTCCGCCGCTAACCCTTCACACAATTCGGTGGATCCAGTGAATTTAGAATGGAATCAACCGCGCGCTATCTGAGAGCGCTCAAATCGAGCCTCATTTTGATTGGGTTCCTTATCCATTAGCTTAATAGCGGCTTTCCGACGCTTACAATGCACTTCCAATTCAGTTCCACAATGAAACGTCTTTCTTATCTGTATATATCAACGTCATTGTACGCCAAGAATGGGAATGGATTTTTTATTATATTATTTATTTATTATATTATAGCAGTTAGTAGTCAATATTAAAAAAAAAAACCTTTGTCGTAGGTACTGTCTGTCAGTTTGCGCCTCTAGTAACTCCAGAATTTATAATGCGATTGTCTATGGGATGCATTGCCGACTCCTTTGGTGTTGCCATTTGCAATTTTCATAGCAATTGCAAAGTTCCATAGACAACGGTGACCACTTTCCATCAGGTGGTACGTCTGCCCTATTATTAGATACAACTATAAAAAAAGATAACTCACGGCTGACATTTTACTGACTTTCTGCCGTTGCATTTACAGAATTCGTTGAGAATTTTAGACCGATCGATTTAATTAGAAATAAATGTGGCTTGGCCGATATTTGTATATAAAAATTACCAACAATTGTAAACATTAAACGAAAAATCTATATTTCGGCTTAAGCCCTTGCAAGCGCCAGCAACAATTATAAAACATCTATCGTTGGAAATTCGCCACGCACAGGTACCCCACAGTCCAATGCCGAGTCAGCGAGGCGGTTTCGAGATCGTCTCCAAGCCGCAAAGCCACGCTCAGTAAACAACGCCGATACCTTAATACTTCTCAAATTAACATTTTTTATAATTGAACCGATGTTGATTTTATAATTGGCGATTTGCATCATCAGAGGAGTCGCCAATGCATGGCCTTGAAGGAGAACTCTTTTCGCACCTTTTTTGAAGAGCCCCATGTCATAACGCTCCGGGAATACCTCAGGAGCAAGCTCATTCCACATCTTGCACGTCCGTGGCAAAAACGAGCGTGCAAACTGAACCGTGCAGAACCGGGTCCAGTTAATGCGGATGGAACCGCATCCTTCGGCGAGTGGTGCGGTAGAGGAAAGGTGACGTAGGCACCAGGTCAAAGAGTTGCTCGGAACACTCACCTTTGTAAAGCCGGTAGAACACGCAGAGGGAGCCTATGACCATCTGTAGACTCCGGGGTTCTAACCGATCGGTGAGCCTTGGGTCGTTTACGATTCGGATCGCGCGTTTCTGCACATAGTCAAATGGGTTATGTTGGTATTGAAGCTCCCTTGCCCAGAGATGCGAGCAGTACTCCATGTGGGGTCTCACTTGTGCCTTGTAAAGCAGAGGTGCCCCACAGTAAAGTACCGCTTGGCTCTGTTCAAGACGCTCAACGTGTTAGCTGCCAACTTGGCTTTGACGTCCAAATGACCGCGAAACTGCACGTCACAGGAGATGTCAACTCCCAAGATCCCCACGTTTTTTCCAATATTATAATATTAATAACGTAACGTAATATTAATAAATGAGATTTTTTTTTATCTTTAACGCTAAAAGCGACTCGTTTATATATAGACTCCGTATATAGTTCGTATATATAGACTTATCACGTTAAGACCATAGTGTGCTTCACCGTGTGCAAACGGCTTCACCGTAATAAATTATTAAATTGTAACTGAATGTTATTATAGATTAAAAAACATTTGTGTTTTATCGTATTTTACTGGTACAATTCATAATCATAATATTCAGCGGGAATACGTTTCTTTACAAAGTTATATTTGCATCGAAAACATAGAAAACAAAAGAACCTTGGCATTCAATTTATTACTTTAGTTCGTAGTATGTTACAAAATTTCCTGAGCACAAAGTTTCATCGTCAATATAAATGTAGCAATACAAATCATTGAGTTGTAAATTTTCTTTGCTGAATTGAAGTTCCTAATTCAATATTTACGAAAGACCCTCATCAAAGGACCCGCTGCAAACAAAAACTTTCAATCTTGACTTGAATTAAAATAGAACTATCTGTTCATTAGTGGAGTTCTCCGTTGTGAATTAATATTTCTGAATATACGTCGATTCCGATTAAATTTAGATTTACTAATATGTAACGAATATTGCTATATTTTTCTATAAGAGCAAATAACATTGTCTCGTGTTTTTTCAACTGAAAGATTCGGAAAAATAAAATTCTTGCGACAATATGAGACTAACTATTACGGAATGTTTCCACCAAAAATCTGTGATATACAATACCGTTTTGAACTTTTTACTTGTCATTGTGGTTCCTATTGCTGAACATAATCTTATTGGAATAAAATCTTGTAGTTTTTAGTTACAATTCTATTTTACAGAATTATTTAAAAAGAAAATCTTTTATCCTATGTTGGCTTAATATATCAAATGTTTTTAACATTAATATTTTATGATGGCGGTGGAACTCCTCGTTTGTCGACTCCAAAGACTGCCACCACATGATTCCTAGCTAATAACAGTGTGGCACTATTTTGCTCTGGGTTGATGGACGGTAAACGGTACGGCCGGTAAAAGAGAAACATACTTACTACAAAACTAAAGTTAACTGTGCACGCGTCCTTGGTTGACCTCCGATAGGACTGTATTCCTAGCGAAAGAAATGCCGAAAGGGCCAGAGAGCGTTCGAAGAAGGAATCGCCGCGGCCGCCGGTAATGGCGCCGCGTCCCTGTAGTTCCGGAAATAGGGCTACGGTATCCCCTGCCTGTCCTAAGAGGCACTAAAGGGGCTGCCAGGGTTGCGAGCGGCTAGAGTGGGAGCTCGAACCGTTCGGTCAGGCGACCCCGGGTAGGACAGAGGTATACCGTCGTGAAGACTAGACGGAGCGATGGGCCCAGCCGCGCATCTGGAAAGAGCTCTATGGGGCAACGCGCTCATAGGATTCCAGTTGCGTTCCTTTAGAGATCGCGGAGTCCTCTTTGTAACGCCGAGGATGGCCACCGGGGAGATTTAGTGCGGTAAAAAACCCACACAACCCGCGTCGCTCCCACGACGTTGGGTACCTTTTGAAGGTGTCCCCCTCAAAAACAAAAAAAAGAACTGTATTATATTGTTTTTTTATGTTTTTTTTTCTTTATTTGACTGATGTAGCAAACGAGCATGCAGTCCACCTGATGGTAAGTGGTCACTACCGCCCATGGACATCTGTTACGAACTTCATACAGAACATGGGTTCCATCTGAAGTCAATCACAGATGCGTTGCTACTCCCGAGGACTATGATGGTCGCCTCATGTGAAAGTGTATGTGTATGTCCATAGGCGGGAGTGGTTACTTAACATTAGTTGGGTTGTATACTCATTTGTTACTATAGCTTGTTTCATATCATGTCTATATAGGTACCTATATATATATTAAAAATAATGATCTCTATCACAACATCATAGATTTATCTTCTGTAATGCGAAAATTTGGATACTATAATTGTGAAGACCAACATTAGGTATACTATGAGTCGTTGCTACTTCAAGGCACACAAGTACGACACTAAAGTAGTTTGGCAGAATATCATATTATTAAATAAAGCTTTTTTTCTTTTCTTTTCGAGGGGGAAACCTTCCAAAGGTACCCGACGCCGTGGGAGCGACGCAGGGTTATGTGGGATTTTTACCGCACTAAAACCCCCCCGGTGGCCGTCCTCGGCGCTGAAAAGGAGGACTCCGGGATGTCGAAACGACTTCAACCGGAATCCTCCGAGCGCGCTGCCCCATCGGGCTCCTCCCAGATGGGCGGCTGGGCTCACCGCTCCGTCTAGTCTTTACGACGGTATGCGACCACACATACCGCCGTCCTTCCCGGGATTGCCTGACCGAACGGTTCGAGCTCCCAATCTAGCCGTCTGCAACCCCGGAAGCCCCTTTTAGTCGCCTCTTACGACAGGCAGGGGATACCGTAGCCCTATTCTGACCCCGAGGCTACAGGGACAAAATAAAGCTACAGAGTGTACAAGATACCAATGTATAGCGTAGAAGTTTTTGGTTCTGTGGCAATGTGACAACATGAACACGAAATGTATAAAATATTTCGGTGAAATCATACGAGGTGTAAATCTATACCGCAACAATCCTTTAATAATCTGCAACCAAAACAAACGGCGGGGTTGATCACTGACATGCATGAGGTGACAACTTAAATGAAAACTGCCAATATGTATTGAACTTACGTATTTTTACTATTAAATGGGAGAAAAGATTTGCATGTATAACTTCACAATAACATGATTCTTTTAGAGGTATTTTTTATGTTAATAAAGAAAAATAAATAAAAACAAATTCACGTTATAATCTTTATTACTATATAAAAGAACCATTTCTGACGATTAGTTTTTAAATATTATTTCTTGCTAATGTTGCCCGTGACTGCGGTTAACATGTCCATTCTGAAGTTCCAATTTTCTACGTCGCGTTGGAGTGTTTCTAGTGATATTCGATGATATATTCGAATACAACATTGGATCTTCAGCAAGCTTCTCAAGAGCCCAATGACTAAAATGCAGAAGGTCGGTTGGCGTCAGTTCTAGCTGAATTTTGTGGGCTTTTACAAAGTGCCGGGCTAAGTTGTTCGATTATGTAATGTCAGATACTATTCATCAGGAATATCACTTTAGTTGACACGATTACTGTGCAATCTGCAAATAAATTCCCACCACAAAAAGTACCTCTAAATGAATCACCCTATACATTTTAGGTGTAATCAGCAATGCTCAAATAGTAGATATTTATATAATAAATAGCGTTCACTAAAAGCCACAATGTAACCATTGTTGGATTACAATTAAATAATTAAGATAAACACTTATCCAGCTGTTACTATTGGTTATCTTCTAAATAATTACAGCAACTTCAAGCAGAAATTGTAGTGGATTGGACCAATTGAGAGTAGAGAGATAATTTGTTAGAAGCTTTCTTGTTAATTGCTCCTCGCAATTCTTGAATAGAAATGAATAGTAAATCTAGATTGGCCCAACTGGTTTAACAATATTAATGTAAAGGGAACTTAATAGCTCAGTAACTTAACAATACAAACAGTCTGAGGAAGGCTATAACGGCACACCGCTGCTGTATCCATTGTGTTCAGTATTTGAGCACAAGGGAAATAAAAGTATTTAAAAAACAAAACATAGAATATTACTTAGATACTTTGGTACACATTTTCACCTTTTACATACAATGTAAAGGGTTTATTTACAATTTAAGACTCATTTGCGTAGGATTTAGTACAAAGCAAAATCTTGGGATCTTTTTAAATCAAGGTTGAACGGAAGTATAAATAACTGTGCCCCCTTTGGGCACAACCCATTATTGTCCCACTGCTGAGCACGGGTCTTCTCTCAAAATGAGAGTTTTAGGCCATAGGTCCACCGCGCTGGCCAAATGCGAATTGGTGGACTTCACACACCTCCGACAACTTTTTTTTAAAGAACTCTCGGGTGCGTAGGTTTCCTCACGATGTTTTTCTTTACCGAAAAGCAGTGATAAATAACTAATTTCTAATACGCACATAAATCAGTGGTGCGTGCCAGGGTTTGAACCTCGGACCTCCCGACCGAGAGGGCAAGTTTCAAACATTAGGCTATCACTGCCCCTTTATATCGATTTGTTTTCTATTAGTACGCACAAATTCGCCTCAAATATTTTTTGAACATATAAAGTAGCCAACGAGTAAGTTAATGCCGACTTGGATATCTGCAACATGTAGAGCCGGGGTTCTACTTGAAGTTGATCACGCATAGTTTGCTCCATGAATTATTTAGCTGCAACATCATTCACTTCCATGGCTTTCTTCGAAACACTGTCCTGCTTCACACCAGCAATATGTGTGGTGGCAGTACCACTCTTGTCAAACAAAGTACGTTCTATCAGTGGTTCGATCAACTTTCCAGTGTATGTACAAGATGTGGAAAGAGCTTTCTCCTGGGGTATTCCCGAAGCACTGACATGGGACTCTTCAAAAAAGCACAAAACGAGCTCTCTTTTAACGCCGGCGAAGCTTTGACGTCACTAGTATGCCAATGCTCTTAGCCGAGAGTGACTAATTTCCATCAGGTGGCCTCGCCTGCCTGATCGTTAAAAAAACAGGTCCCCATGATTGTGCCTTTCTAATAAATTATGGATGCGCCAATCTAATCGCTCGCTTGTTCCTTTCATGTCCGCTTTTCAAGGAGCGAATGCTACTTGACGCAAATTTGGCGTACCTAATATATCTTGAAATTGTTAACTGAAATTTACAAGGACCATGACTGACAAGGAATAATTTTAGCAATATTGTGAAGCTTTCATCGATAGCATCCTCTTCGTTAAAGTAAGCTTACTGGAGGAACCATTTATATTTAACTAGCTCTTCTATTTGACTACGTCCGCTTGGATCATGTTTTTTCGTCACCCCATTATTTTCCCACTGCTGGGCACGGGTCTCTTCCCAGAATGAGAGAGTTTAGGCCATAGTCCACCGCGCTAGCCAAGTGCGAATTGGTGGACTTCACACACCCCCGAGACCTTATTTTTTAAGGAACTCTCGGGTGTGTAGGTTTTCTTACGATGTTTTCCTTCACCGAAAAGCAGTGATAATTAATTTCTAATACGCACATAATTTTAGAAGAATTAGTGGTGCGTGCCTGGGTTTGAACCTTGGACCTCCCGATCGAGAGGGCAAGTTTACACTATTAAGCTATCACTGCTGTAGGCTCTGGATAATGTTTACCATGGTAAAAATTAATCACCATGTGCAAGTTCAGGCTATAAACTATCAGTGTAACAAGTTTAATCTAAATCCAATAAGGTTTCCAATCCAGTAGGTTTTGCGGTTTTGAGAGATTAATAAACATCTATCTAATCATCCTCACTCTTTCGCCATTCTTACTGACATGGAGAAGAAAAACAAACGTGATATGAAATCGAATAGTTGAACCTAAAAAGGGCTCCAATTAGTCTGGTTAGTGGGGAAACCGTAACAGTTAGGTTGTGTGACGGAAGTGGTTTAGTATTTGTTCTGGGTACCTTGAAATGTCTAAACGGGAAACGTTAATGAAAGTACCCTCGATAACGTACACCAAGAATTTTATGCAAAAGAACTGAATACTTAGCTAGAAGTTCGACTAAGGACATATACTAAGTTATAAAATAAAATTGAAATATCAATTTTGACGACATAAGCTGTCTATCTACATACCACCAACCTTTTATCTATAAATCCAAAATAAATGATAAATGATGGTACTTTAAGATACCTACCTATAAATTGTTTAAAAAAATGGACCTTAAATAGGTAGATATGTCGTTAAACATACCAGTAAACAGTTGTAAAATGATGAAGGCCAGAACAGTTTGACTTTGAGGTACTATTGGTTTTGTAACTTTATTTGCCTTCCCAGTTAAATTATACACTTCTGTTACTATTGAGTTTATAACTAAAGCTGAAAATAATTATAGGAATTCCAAACTCTATTAGAAATACATTCATTGCTTTATTTAATTTCATTGTTCACCATAACGAAAATTAATCGCTAAAACTTTAAAGGTTTGTTTAAAGGTACACTCCAGAGACACACCTACTTATATTTCTTATTATAACATTAAGGGTTGATGTAGAATAGAACAGTTATGATAGATTTTTCTTTAATAATTGTTTGCGTCATAATCGATGTGTAAAAAAAGTTATAAGACGTGTGATTATTTCATCGATAAATATCCTCGTATATGGTCAGAAGTAGCTAAAAGTTCACATGTTTCAGTAAAACCTTTATGAAAAAATGTATGTATCTTTCGCCGCTTCTTCTTACAAATTAAATTTCTTGCGAACGTAGGTTATTGTGTTTTCAAAAGAATTCTCGAAAGAATCTCTTTAAGGTTTATTAATTTGATTTTGGTTTTACAATATGGATGGCTGCTAAAGGCAAGATGTAAACAAGTAATGAGTGAAGATTAGTCCGCGCTCCGCAGCCGCTGCGCGAAATACGATAACATGTGATTGATTCCTCCTACACCTCCTACGAGTCCACTGAGCTAAACTGGAATTACAGCATCACTTACTAAAGTCCACCATACAATTTTCATGAATTACTTTCATTAAGTAAAATTAAAAGTTACACTAAAAAATATTTTTACACAGCTTTAGTGTTAAAGTGAATGTTGTATAATTATTCATAACGTTAGAGCTTTGTTTAAATACGTCGTTATCTAAATCACAAGTCTACGTTTAATTAAAGTGCAGGCGTTGCTTAATTAATACAATCACTTTAATAAAGTGAAAACCTCGCCGCGGTAAATCAATATAGACTGCTCTGGAAACGTTTCAACCCCTTTATACACTAAGGTGCTATGTTATTCTCCAAAATCAGTAGCAACTTCAATGTAAACTTCAACGCGAAATAAAAGTTTAAGTGTTTTAAACAAGGTGCGAATCATATTGAAAAGCTTCTTTCGGAACAAGTTCCTACAAGTTTAATAGAATACAGGTTCGGCGGAGATGCTACGCGCAGATACCGCACTTCCACGATTCTATTTTCTTGAAACAAACATATATATATTTATACATACCCACACAAGGAGTTTTTCTCTAACGTTGGTTGCATAAAAAATAACAAAGACCAGTACTCAGACCCAGAATACTAGAAATCTAAAATCATTAGGATATATATCTGGCCGATCATCGAACCCAGGACGCGCTTCATATCAGACCGGCATAGTGAAAGCTCCGCTTCGAGTGTCAACATTTTTCTAAATGTGATATGACAAGGTATAGCGAAAAGAGCCAAGACAATACGTATTTCCCACTACAAACATCACTTCTTATGTGTAACCCGGACGCATTCAGTGTGTTATGAAGAGCATACCCGGAATTTCGCTACGCGTCAGAATTCTCGTGGAATTGATCTAGTGCGTGACAAAGCGGGGGGATGGCGTGACATGACCCAAGTAATGAAATCTGGGATTTAATAATGATCCATTAGATTCAATTATAGATAGACCCGCAGGGACGGACACGCTGAAACGGTAGTGCGAGTGCCATGGGAGAAAGTGTGTGACGGTTCATGGTCGTCTATCCGAGGCTTGCATACTCTGAAACTGCTTAAGCTCCGCGTAAATTAACCTAAATTATAATTGTTTTAAACGTAATATATAATGAATATACATATTTAAAGACCACTTCGCCTTCGCAGGTGAGTCACCCTGATGTACAGTCGTGGATTGAAACAACAAAAGCAAAAATCTGCAGTAAAATAAGACAAAATAATACAAAATACAAATACAGATTAGGATGACCCTACAGAGACTTTGATTTTTAAATGACTAATATTTTTCGATATCGTTAACTATGTATTGGTTCAGAAACTTAAATTACAGAACTAAAATAATTGCCTGAAGGCGAAATGAACGTGTAGTCCACCGTAAAATAGTCCCGGAGCGGAGGCCGGCGCGGCCACGGTTGACGGCTCCTCACGACGCTGCTCCGGTTTTAATCTCGGAGATAACCTCGTCGCGGCAGAAATGAGAGATGCTCCATATGCTGAGTGACTCCGATTTATAACCGTTACCGTTCTGTGCACTCTCCGCTATTTACTTCTATAGACTTACAGGTAAATATGTAAAAATAGCTTTATGTAATGACTGCGCTGATTCATATCGTTTACTATGGAAAGTTAACGTCAATTATCACGGTTGTTTATATTTATTTGATAACATTAATTTAAATAACTATTAATTAAACACAGTATATATGATCTTCGTGCTTATAGTCCTGAAGCACCAACGCTACAGGCGCAGCGACGCATAACACACTATGCATCAGGAGACGTAGCATGCGGGCGTGAGAGATGTAATAACTAGTCACCCATAGCGATGATCGAAATTCGACCGTAATTCAACTCAATACTCAAATAAATAAATAAAATAAAATCATTTTAGAGTTATTTTAGAAACACCCGTTAAAGGGGATGTATAATTGATTAAGCCACATTTAAAAACAATGACACGTATTTTGACTTGTAACATTTTTGACATTTTGTGTTTTCGTAGTAAGTAAGACTCCATTGTCTTACTAAGAGAACACATACCGTCGTTTTATTTTGTTTGTTATATACGTGTTAGTTGTTTGTGTTTTTATTAGTTCTATGTATGTCTTATGCATTGGAAAAAAAAAATTACCATCCTGGACTCCTCCTATAAATAAACTATAACGGTGCCAAGTTTCATACTCCTCCCTCCGCGTAATGTTCTTAAAACGAGCGTGATAAGTTACTTCAAGTATATTAATATGTATGGATAAACCGATACTGAACGAAATCTTGTTAGGTGTCATATTTTTAAAACAATGATAGTAGGTACATATATAACACAGCATGCATTCCTAATACTCAGCTGTACCTATCTTATTAAATGTTTTATGTATGACGAAGTGCGTTTTTAAATTCGATATCTATCATTCATAAGTATGGGGTCAAAGATTGTTTTAACGTTTATGAACGTAAAAATTAAATGTCAATCAAACCTCTCCTTATAATAACCGATCGCTCGGGTCAGTGCTCTGCTCGCGTCAATACTGAAGTTGACAGACCAGTTATTTATTTAAATCAACATTACAGCCACCGACCGAAATAATATTCATAAGTTGAAATGCAAATAGATTTTTCAACAATATTTTAATACCTTCTATGTATTTCTACAATACTGTTATTTAAAAGTCATTACCAGAACTCTCCACATATTTCAAGAAAATTAACTCAAGGAGCGTTCTGAACTTCAATTGACCCTCGAATTCATTTTTTATTTTTTATCCTAATGGCTGACATTAAAGTATTCTGATAATTTAAAGTTCATATTTTTTTCTTAGAATGATTCAATAGTTAATCTGAAAATTGTTGAAAAAAGGCTGTTTTCTTGTTTAAGGATCCTCCTTTATTATTATTTTTTTTTACTTTTAGTTAGCATAGCGACCAGAAAACAAAAGTTTTATTGAAGGTAAACTACCAATTACACATAGACAAAAAAAATGAACCATTTATTACAATTCCAGTGATACATACATGCCTGTAGATCATAAGGCACAGACACAGCGGAGGTAGTTAGACAACGCGAACTGCCCGCAAGAAAAAAAAATATATATATAAAATATGACATTACAGTGAACCAAAAAAAATCCATATGCTTCTTACTGCATAACTTTTATAGTCCTTTTAAGTTATATTTCCGGCCCCATTGTTGTCGCCAGCCCAGTTTATCCGCAGACGGTAAACTTTCTATTTTGTTCTGTGTCTTTAAAGTTACACTCGCAGAATGACAGCATCGCTTAAGCGATTCAAGCGTGATTCTGATAACACGATGCTGAAAACTCAATTGCGTATTTATATTCAATTCCATTTATGATGACATTTACTCTACGGTATTTTCATACAACAAAAAGACAAATAATCTACTTTTGTAGGACAACAGCATTTAATAACTTATAGAATGAGTTGACTATTTCGGCAGCTTCACCTGCCTACGACGGTAATGAGTATCTTGTGTTTATTTAAGCCATACACAAAATATTTGCCAAAATCCAACGAAATCCGATCGGTATTTTTTTTTTCGAAAGAATAATAAAGACACATACATACGTCCTCACATTTAAAATATTAATAAGATTACATAGGTACCTTCATCTTGCAGAAAATTATACTTTTTTTTGTTATCGAGGGGGAAACCCTCAAATGATACACGACGCCGTGGGAGCAATGCCCCCTTCGGGCTCTTCCCAGTGCGCATTGTGCTCACTGCGCCTCCTGGTGTTTACCATAGCATGTGGCCACACATGCCGTCGTCCTACACGAGGTCGCTTGGCTGCACGGTTCGAGCCGAGTTCGTACCGCCCGTAACCTCAGAAGCTCCTTTTAGTCGCCTCTTACGACAGGCAGGGGATACCGTAGCCCTATTCTGATCCCGAAACTACAGGGATAGCAGAAAATTATTATTATTATAGAAAATCATTAATATGATTGAAATAATATTTGATGAGAGAGAACTGTTATCAATTTAGAATAGAACATTCATCACTAACATTAGCAAACAACAACACTAGCAAAATATATCTTTAGTTATGTGTAAAGTTCTAAATAAACTTAATTAACGACTCCCTCTACATTAAGAGGTATATATGAAACCCCGAAGTCTCACATCTCCAGACGGGATACTACCAACGTTACCCCTGTACTCCAAGCCGAAATGCGTGGTTTAAATCCAAACACAGAACATAAGTTGCCATTGCATGCTCTTCCAGCTATATTATTGTATGAGTTCTCAAACTATTTGACCTGGTTCCTACACGAACATTTTAAAACCGATGGTCGGGAACACAGCCTCGCTGGCCCCTTGTGAGAGCATTGATCGCACCGCGAGACTCGTGGCAATGTTTCACCGTCGATTCAATATCATATTGTATTGTACCTTTTTAACTATCCCTAAAATATTAAATGTAAACAGAGTTTATGTTGTATACTTTTGATATTAATTAACTTAGCCATATAAAATGTCAAATAGCATATGTGTTTATACAATCTCATCCTCTAAAAATGGGCCTTCTTAAAATAAAATGATGACATATTGTTGCGAACACAGAGTTGAGCAATTGATCCCTAATATCACAATAATTCAGACAAGAAACCAATAAAACTAGTAAGCAGTTCAACTATGCAATAAGAAACATACTGAGATACATTCAGTATTCAAATTCGTATGATGTAATTAATCGTCACGTAGGCGTAGCACTGGTGGCGGTACGAAATATTCCCGTAGAGCTGAGCGTAGCCACTGACGTGGGTTCACAATTCCAGTAGAAACATTTATGTAGAAAACATTTATATACTCATCATGAAAATTATATGTCAAATTTATTTGCGTAAGATTCTCAGTTTGAAATACTAAACGAGATAGTACTTAGAATTCCCTAAAATCGGTTACAGACAGCTTTAAAGATTAAAGTTCTACGAATTGCAATTCTCCTGGTGCCTGGTGCTCGGGTCGGACTCATTGACTTTTGTGATAGAAAATATAATTTACACTACCGCACTTCTTTCTTACAAAAAGTTGTTACAGAGTATTAAAAAGTCGATACTATTTTTTTCCGTTAATGAACTTATCAGTTTCGACTCGTATGGAAGGGGACTTGGAAATTTGGATAAATGCCGTGGTTCAGCTCAAACTCATTCGATTTCTAAGCAATGTCCCTTATAATAATAACCTTATAAGTTCGTCATTACATTAACTGATTAGTAAAGTGAAGTTTTATTTATATATCACCCAAAGTACCTTCTAATTTTAACAGGGACTTTGCTGTTGAAGTATACGAGACACCATAGCTATAGCGTCGTAGAAGATCATACAACAACACACACAAAACTTAATTCGATATATACAACTTTTTAGGGTTTCGTAGCCAAATGGCAAAAATCGGAACCTACAAGGGTTACATAACTTTTTAATTTAGGTATACAAACACTATGAAAATTGGTAGTTGGAAAACATTTCAATGATAATGCTACAGAACCCTTGTGAGTCCGACTCGCACTTGGCCGGTTTTTTATAATCTATAATGTACCCCGGACAACATCAGAGTTTTATCTTAGCTTGGAAATAGATGATTTGCTATCCTCGAAGACTAAATTAGAGTGCCTTGGCTAAGTATGCTTCGCTCACTTCAGACCTTCCGATCAAAAAGGCAAAAATAGGTGTGGTGGTGGTGCCTCCATCGTCGAACCACAACAGATTTTAAATCCCCAAATATTTAAAATTCACTGAATCACAAGATTTTCAAATATAGCAAATAAGTAGTAATAAAGCAGCTAGCAACCCCAGCAGCCGCGCGGTCGACCGAAGCAAACACTTTCTTAATTAAGCATCCATTATTAATTCATTATCCGCGCCTCAGTCTAACCTCTGTCCCAAGCTTTATAGACTTTTCCCGAACTTACATTATTTCTAACTGCTGAACCGGCTACCTTTTAAATGTACTAAAATATAAAACGAATATCAACCAGTAATTAACGATTAAAACTAATTATCTTGCCGATCAGATTCTGAAGATGTTCCCCCAAAACAACTATTCAAACAACAATTTCTACCACAATAAATTAAACGAAATTACGTGTAATATTGTTATTTAAATTGACATATCAATATGAGCAATAGGTAGTCTATTTATAAATCGTTTGAAGTGATGCTCTGATGTCTATTACACTGAATAAACGTTACCTCATTGAAATAACCTAATTGGTATAAATTTACGAACGTAGTAGCATATCGCAAAATAGTTATACGAGCTTTAATTATAGTCTAGTTGAGTAGCTGTTGACACGGCACTCACCACTGTCACTGGTTGTAGTTCCGCGCCGTAATGATGCGGTCAGCGCTTGAATAGCTGACTGCACTCACATCAATGAAGTTATTGAAATGTTCGATATAATCATATATTTTCCAATGGTTAGTTAATGAAAATCAAAAATAGTGTAAAGCTCTTAAATCATATATCATATATCAACAATCACGCTATTTCAAATGTTGAAATTACGAAAATATGCTAAGTTTTATAAAACTGTATGTGCTATATAATCAAGGTTCTCCATCGACTTATACGAAGGTTTCCACTATTGAGTACTGCATAGCGTAACAGAGGACTCAAGAAACTTGCACTCCTGATATGGATAAAAAACACCATTTAACAAATTTACTACTTTTGTTTTGTCTGAGTTCGCACTATATAATTAATATTTCTTGGTATAGATATAATAAAAAAACGTTTTTTTTATCACGTCTCAGTTTTCAGGTAAAATATATATAAGGATTCAGGAGATACGTCTTTCAAGGCTTGAAAAGTAATCTGCAAGAAATTTAAGACCCCATGTACATTAGGAACGCTTCGCAAACGGATACTTGATAACGGCGTTCACCATGGTTATCACTAACATTACTTCCCAAAAATGTAACATAAATAAAATGTAAAATATAATTTAACATTTTACTTTATAGTAATAGTCAAAAACGCTTTTAAAGTACGAGGATTTCTTGTTAAAAGTAGAAAATTCTTTGTGAAAGTATTTCATGCTTATAAAAGTTCAAGGGCTAACTTTTAATCCCTTATGAGGTCATTTATCTTGGTTTATGTCACAAAAAGTGTATTTGATACATCTTTTGGTTCAAAATTGTGATTACCGAATTTACACCGACCTTCAAAATTAGGTTGCTCACTTTTTTCATAGAAATAGGTACTAGAATGAACGGAAGGGGTGAAAGTAAAAAAATAGATATACGATTGAGGTATTTAATTCCCTGCGAGAAATTAGGTATACACGATATATCTAATTGAGATAGCGTACAATCCGAGTCTGCAAAGCACTCGTAGAATTGTATTGACCTCATTTCTTGGATGTGTTCATAATATAAAGAAAAGCATTTCTAGCGGAAAAAGCCACTTCGTGCCACACAAAAGCATGGCACGAAGAATGGCTGTTTAAATGGGTCTTAAATTATTATAGAATAAAATTATAAAGCTAAATCTAAAATTGTAATGGGTACTCACGATACGCGGTGTAAATTTCTTCGCGGCTAATATTTCCACCCAATTGCATGGATCGTGGTCACGGTGAATCTAAGATATTTAAAGATGAAATTAATATAATAATGGTATTGAAGTGAATGAGAGCAATAATGTATAGGAGTCATGAAATTCATTAATAATAATTGTATAGGTTTGGTATCTTTCATTGGATGTACCTAATCTATGTACTATGCACGCTAATTAAGACTATTTAACAAACTGTCTAGAGGCGAGAGGTTATCTTTTCTTTACGTATATATTTTTTTACTTTACAAGACTTTTAAACTTAAAGAAAGAAAATATTTAAAAATAGAAACTTGGACATCAATAACCTATTATATATTGAGATTAATAATACCGTTATAGTAGTCATACTTACAGAGTTAAACAGCATTTTTGACTGGAGTTTACACTACATTTTATTTCCAATTTATGTATTTAATATAATTTTCACTCATTTCAATCAAACCACACTGATTAACTTGTTAGTTGTCTATTAAAACACCAATTACGCATTAACAATTGTAAAAAGAAAGAACATCACACTGCAAACGTCATTTGTTTTTTCTCACATTCTTAATACAAAATTTTCTTTTACAATAATCAACATGAAAAAATGTGCCAGTATTAAATATAAAATTACTAGCCGCAATTAATTAAAAAATGTAACTTATTAAAATATAACGATAAAGAAAAAAATATAAAATTAGTTTACAAATTGCCTGGTGCATAATCTTTATATAACTGATATTGTTCTTTTTTCAAACTACCTTATACGATTTGACAAAAAAGATATGGCGCCCATTTGACGTTACCAAGTCCTGTATTTATTATGAAGAAATGTCATAATGACCAGTGTCGATGCTTTGTAATCAATTTAGGAATGGAAAAAAAATATAGTAAGATGAAAACCATTGGGAAAGTAAAAGAATGTGACAAAATTAAAGAAAATAAGTTACGGGCGAAATTTAGTAAAATCTTACATTTTATTGTCCTAAATGTGTAATTTTTGGATGTGAAATATTTGTTTTTGACCCTATATTGATAAAATATCGAAACCACCCATAGTGAAAAATTTACGTGTCAAAATATTTGTGTTTTTTTTTCAAAGTTACACTTAGGCTTTTCGTTCTTTGAAATCTCTACTTTCTGATTGTGTAAACATACGTTAGTATGGTAAATGTTCTCAGAAAAGGCAAAAAACCACAAGACAAAATCAAATTAATCATGCCTTCACACTCACAGTTTAATCATGCATGTAACAAAATTTATTTGTGCTAAATAAATATTAATCAATTATTTTTTAAGCTTGTACTAAAATATAATTTGATTGTAATTAAAAATAAAGCAATAATTTTCGATTATGTAAAGGTTTGTAAAACCATTTTTTCTCAAAGTCGATTGTTTGAGATATATGCCCTTTCAAACCTGTAAAACGAGCCCCCCTCCCTCTGACTTTTTAACTAAAAGAGTGTAAAATCTGGATAAACCTATGTTGAGTATGTCAAGGTAAACTTAAAACGAAAATTTGACACAGTTGACACAGTCATTGAGATAGAACACTTTTTCAAAAACCATTACCATAACTTTGAAATTCATATGAAATGAATGAACACTATGAAAAACAAACTTGTGTTAGCACTTGGAAAACTGTTCAATGATAATGCTACGGAACTCTTCGCCTGCGAGTCCGACTCGCACTTGGCCAATTTTATTTACTGTGTTGGAGGTTATTTTTAAATATTGCTGAAATATGTGTTCAATTATATCAAACCCCAAATCCAAATAATAAGCTTGCATCAAAATTGGCAGACTTGCAAATAAACTTGCAACCCCTATTGGACCATCTTAGGGGTTCATTATGGAAAAAAAAATTAAATGTTCCATTACATCAACCCACAGAGCTAAATGCTAAGTCTTATGAATATTGTATGAAAGTAGGCGCACTTGCATTATTTGACCGTGTTGTTTAATTAACAGTCGGTATTGTTTGCTACTAGCATTGAATTGGTTAATTAAACAGCAGACACGACACGTAAATATACTAGACAACACACATCACGCGAGCACCTTCGTGTCATCTGTATCGCTCTGTCTTCCTCTGTTCTCCAATTGTCAATGTATCATTTTATCTATATTTATATAATAAATATATTAATATTGCTAAATGTGATGACTTGGTGCATTTGCACAATGTTTCATTTTGGGGAATTTACTTAGCAATATACTTGTATCTTTCATGTACTTTGGTCTAACTCAGTTTTTTACCCAGTACACGTTCAATAAGTATTTGGCAGTGTAAACCAGTTATAATACTTAAAATTTACCTAAAATGGGCTTTAATATTTTTCTAGATAAATAAACTAATCTCTCACTCCCTAAGTTATTGTGCATTAATGTTAAAATTATTTACATATAAAGTCTAATCAACATTTTATTAACTATTCTGAAGATTTGATCAAATAATCAAGTTTATTTTGAGAGTAAATTTGCTGTTTAAGACACTTTTAATATAACGTGTAGAATGTTTTTTTCGATAAATATATTTTTAAAGTAAACGCACTGAATAAAATTTTCATAAAGCGGTTATTGCCTCGGTATAGCGTACTTGCAGAGTCGTGTAACGTAATTTTCAAACATAACATTCACAGTTCTATTGTAGATGCGATAGATATTCGATGGATATTGGATTGGGAACGGTTATCGTCTGCCACTTCTGTCCGAGACTCTCTAGAATAGACTATTGAAATAAAGGTATATTGCCACTTAAACTTCGATATTTATTGTCGAGTCAATAAATTCTACCTAACGCGACATGCGCCTGAATATAAAAAACCGTATGTATTTTCCAATAATTAGTAATAATTATTTCTAGCGTGAAGCATTTCTTGCGTTTCGATAGTAGGGTGTGGTTGCCGGCACACTTTCACATGAGGCGACCATCATAGTCCTCGGGAGTAGCAACGCATCTGTGATTGACTTCAGATGGAACTCATGTTCTGTATGAAGTTGATTACAGATGTCCATGGGCGGCAGTGACCACTTACCATCAGATGGACTGCATGCTCGTTTGCTACTTCAGCCAAATAATAAAAATAATAATAATAATAATAATAGCAATACAAGACCAAGTTATCAAGACTCGAAATTATGCGAAATACATCCTCAAAGAATCAATAGACACAGATAAATGTAGGTTGTGTTATCAAAATACAGAAACCATTGACCACATAACAGGAGGCTGTAGTGTTCTAGCCAATAAAGAATACACACATCGCCATGATAACGTTGCTAAACACATTCATCAACAACTAGCTCTCAAACATAAACTCCTTGAATCATACACGCCATATTATCAATATAAACCGAAAAATGTTTTAGAAAATAACACAGCAAAACTATACTGGGATAAAGATATCATAACTGATCGCACAATCCTTAGCAATAGGCCCGATATTACACTCACCTTAAAATCTTCTAAGACCACCTTCCTCATAGATATTGCCGTACCCAATACTCACAACTTGAAACAGAAACACACTGAAAAAATCCAAAAATACATACCTTTGGCAGATGAAATTAAGCAAATGTGGCACCAAGAATCTGTAAGAATCATTCCCATTATCATCTCCTCCACTGGTGTCATTCCTAAAGCCTTAAAAACTGCGTTATTAGACCTTCATGAAAACACGTATATACCTATGCAAAAATCAATCGTTATTGATACCTGTTCCATAGTCCGCCGTTTTCTAAACCCCACCACTCTCACACTTCAAACTCAGCAAGATACTCTTACTAACAATAACGCCACGCCAACTCAGAATTCATCTACATTTGACAATGTTCGCAACACATAAACTCACATCCATAATACAACAAACATGCTCATCACCACTAACCCCAATCATACAAACATATATGAATCAGGTTACTTGGCGTAAGTCCGTTCCTGTTTCGTAATAATCCGACTTTGAGTCGAGCACAGAAAAACCTTTATAAATAATAATAATAAAATATTTTTTTCACAAAATAAAAGTAAAGCAGTTTTTGCTTGTGCGGTGTGGCGACTGGCTTAATTATGAACCGCAGTTTTAGTCCTTGAGAATATGTGATCGGCTTCAGATGTGAACGGATGATGGCGTGCGCTGAGCTCACTGCCTTTCTCCGGGTAGTTACATGGTGTTCCCTGTCCAACCAAAATTTTTATTGCGTTAATTGTATCAACCTTATATATATTGTCACCCCATTATTGACCCACTGCTGGGCACGGGTCTTCTCTCGGAATGAGAGAGTTTTAGGCCGTAGTCCACCGCGCTGGCCAAGTGCGAATTGGTGCAATATTTTCAGTAACATCTCGTAACGTCTGAAAAATTTAGCCGTCAATTCATTATTGTATTACTGCTGGGCACGGGTCTTCCCTCACAATGAGAGAGTCGCGCTGGCCAAGTGCGAGTTGGTAGACGACGTACGTTAAAATTAAGTGTTACGCATTTATCAAAATTCACAATTTCGAATTATAGCTCAATAAGTACAAAAACTTAGAACCTTTGGAATCTATTGAATTAAATGTAATTTCTATAATAATTGCCTAAAATCTTTATAAGTAACGGTGGATATACAAGATATGTCTGAGAGTTCTTCAACAACTTGTGTTAACACTGAATAACGTCACACTTATGCAAATAGCCTTAAAGGTTAAAGGAAGCATCCGAGCTCGAAGCCATTATAATTATACAATCCACTTTAATGATTTTTTTATGTTAAAAGTGTAACGTTTCTTGGAATCGCCGACTGTTTTTGTGTAAAAGTTAGTTTCGTATAAAGATAGTAAAACGTTTTTTACCACTTGCATTATTTTTACGTGTGTTATAACTTCTAAAATGTAAGTAGCTTCTACGCCTTAAATGCCGTCAGTGGCTATAACTCAAACGTGAAGTATGGCAGCAGGTCTGCAGCTGCACAAAAGGATGCTACATAAGGTCACATCGATCATATTTATCTATGTACACTTTAAGCGTTATTTTACCGAGTAGCTGGAGCTTAACTCCATGATTTAGTCATATGCAACAACTCAATGACAACCTACGGTTAGAAATTATTCCTTAATGGAGAGGTGCGAGATTTAAACTTCTCTTTATCGTTAGAAAATATGTAGATAAAAATATCATTCATTGCTTAACAATTACTATAAAAAAGTTCAGAAAGTTCAGTCCAGTTCAGTGCGTGTGAAATCAGAAAATCTGCACTATATTAGTATTTATTTATTTATTTATTTATTTATTTTATTCGTCACACCAACAAGATATACACTACAACATCAATAATAAGCAAGTATAATAAATTCATGCTAAGTGATACCTCTATTACAGGTGTAATCGACATGATGTTTGAGCGTATTATTAAATTATTATTATTATAAGTTAACATTTATCACAAAACAAAATCAATCTATATTAAAATTAGTTACAATTGATATCTTTAAACACTTATATACAAATTTATCTCACAATATTGAATTATTAATAATAAATCTTATAACATTAAAAAGGATAAAATTTACCAAAATTAAATTAATTATATAGCATAGGAAAATGTATAAATTACGAAGTTCAAAACAATGTCAATAAAAATAAAAATATTACAATTACATTAATAAATAAATACAATTACTTCATTATGGCAATAAAATATTAATAGAATTTAAAACAATAAATCATTATAATTAAAACAGTTGGTTAAAAATTATACAATAATAAATAAAATAAAATAGCAATTAATTTATTAAACATTTCTGAATTTCATGCTTAACAAATGGAAAACTTTTTTTTTGAAGCGATGTAAGGGGTCAGAGAAAATATCCAAAAGTTGGGACTCTTGGCATTTTGTCGAAGTGTTTGAAGCGTCTTTGTGTACAATCTGTCCAATGCCTTTATTACTAGTGTCTTTGTTGTGCAGCTCGTTGTAACTTCTCATCAATCTGTTTAAAGGGGCATAATGGCCTAATTGTGATCGAGAGGATTTTGTGACAAACGGAGTGTATTTCTTATACCTGGGTAAATTTCTGGGAATAGCAATATTTACATGAGATAGAGCCTCTGAATCGTCAATGTGTCCATTTACAATTTTATAGAGAAACAAGATGTCCAACATCTCCCTACGTTGAGCAAGAGGTTTCATATGAAAATATCCCAAACGATCATTATAACTTGGCAAGAGTTTAGCGAGATTACAACTATAAGTCAAGTGCCAGAGGAATCTTTTTTGTACGCTCTCTAAACGCTTTATGTATATGTCATAGTGCGGATTCCATACCACGCTGCAATATTCTAAGGTACTCCGCACCAGTGACGTATAGATTGCGATTTTTGTGCTTGGATTTTTAAACTCCCTACAGGTACGTAAGACAAACCCCAAAGTCCTGAAGGCTTTTTTGGTAACGCTCTCTATATGTCGATTAAAACGCATTTGGGTGTCAAGAATTATCCCTAAGTCCCTAATATGATCGACCTCTTTCAGTGGCACACCTTCAATACAATAATTTCTAGCCACTGAAGTCTTTTTCTTAGTGAAGCGTACCACATGGCATTTGTCAATATTCAAACTCATGCCATTTGATTTGCACCATGAAACTAGATTGTCCAAGTCCTTTTGGAGCAACAATGCATCCTCTAGTGTATTAACTGATTTAAAAAACTTCATATCGTCAGCAAACATGAAAAACTTAGAACGATGGAAACACTTACCGATGTCGTTAATAAAAACGTTGAATAAGACGGGACCTAGATGGGATCCTTGAGGTACGCCGGAAAAGGAAGTAAAGAAGTCAGAATTGAAACCCCCAATTACTACCATAGACTGTCTATTTGTTAAATAAGAACTAACCCAGCGTAAAAGAGTTCCAGATATTCCGACGCATGATAGTTTGTGCAACAACATACCATGACTAACTCTATCGAAGGCCTTGCAGAAATCGGTATATATAACATCAAATGATTGCTCATAATCAATTCCTTCTGCAAGATCTCCGACAAAGGACATCAGATTAGTAGTTGTAGATCGCGCTTTCGTAAAACCGTGTTGTTGCGGTGCGATTACATGTTTTAAATGCCAAGATATTATAGGGCATATAAGTTTTTCAAAGACTTTAGCGAACACAGTAATAATTGATATTGGCCTATAGTTTTTTACGGAATTTACATCACCTGCCTTGTGTAAAGGTATAACAAGAGAAGTCTTCCAAGCCGTGGGAAAAGTTCCAGAACAAAGGGATCTATTAATTATTAAGGACAGTGGAAAAGCTAGGGCTTCAGCACACCTTACAGCAAAGATTGGTGGTATTCCATCAGAGCCAGGGCCTTTAGTGGGATCAAGTCTTTTTAAAATCCTGAATATTTGATCTTTAGTCACTGAAATATTAGTAATAAGTATAGAGACAGGAGACTTGTTTACGTAAAACTCGTCAGGAATTGATAGTTTATTAGTATTGTAGACTGAAGAGAATTGTGAAGCGAAGAGTTTGCAGATATCCGGACCAGAAGTGGCAGTAGCTGATCCAGAAGACATTTGGGCTGGGTAAGTGGTACTACTACCTCTTTTGTGTTTAACGAAACTCCATAACAGTTTAGGATTAGATTTTAAAGACGTCTCTAATTGCAGCAAGTATGTTTTATAATTCCGGCAGAGTAATTTCGTACATCTATCTCTAAGAAGCTCAAAGGTTAATAAGTCACGAGGGTTGTTAAATTTGCGGTATTTGCATCTATACTTAAATTTCTCCTTGATCACCTTAATTAACGCGTTTGAAAACCAAATAGGGTATTTCTTATCATTACGAGGTTTGGATTTGGGCACGTGTTTTGCAATGATAGACTGAAGTATCTTATAGAAATGAGCTACCATGTCATCTATGCTTTCATAATGCAACAGTTCGTCTTCCCAACATATGCTAGTCAATTAATTTATAATTTTAATATAATCCGCTTTATAAAACATTAATTTGGATTCAGGCCTAATTTGGAGATAATTGTCACTCTTAAATTTAAAACTAAATTCTATAGGGGGATGCAGCGGGTCAATTACCGATAGCGGGTCGTTACTTACGCAGATATCAATGATATCCAAGGAACTCATTATTAAGTCCAAAAGTTTGTCTTTATTGTTAAAACAGGGGTTATGTTGAACTAAAGTATTGAGAGCCATGAAATCAATAATCATGTTATTAAGTAAACTATTGGACATCGCAGGTTTGAGTGTGTGATTTCCAGATTTGGTCCAGACTAAGCTGCTCAAATTAAAGTCACCAAGTATAATAGTATTGCCACTATGATTTTCTAGTAAGCGATTGGTGTTATTAATGAAATGCTCAAGTATATGCATTTTTACTGGAGGGGGAATATATACGCCACAGATATATAGGTTTTTATTAATAGCGTCATTTGTTTCAACTTTGACCCATAAATCCTCACAATCTGATTCCTCCGCACACATACGGTATGACTTAAAGCGTTTAGAGACGGCAATGAGAACTCCACCTCCCATTTTGTTACCATGGAACCCGCTACTTTCGCGGTCGCGTCTATAGACCATGTAACGATCATCGAATAATTCGTTGTCAAAAACACTACTATTCAACCATGTCTCTGTGAAAACAATGATATCAAAATTACAACAAACCACATTGTTAAAAACATCGATAGTTTTTGTTCTCAGACCCCTAACATTTTGGTAATAACAAGTGAATTTGCCCTTTAGTACAACCATAACAAATTTAGCGCAATCATGACAAACGATTCAGCAAGTCAATATTTTTGACGTGGACATAGTTCGATTCATCATTTTTGCGCATGTATATCCTACCATCACGCACCCATACAAATTTGTATTTTAGCTCGCGGGCTTTAGCTCGTGCAGCAGCGTGCAAGCTCTTATTTTCGGGGGACAGATGTTCCATGACGTAGACAGCAGTCTTCTTGTCTCCTCCGATTCCTAAATGGCTCGTGTTGAGTTTGTCATCTCGATTAGTTTTGTTAAATCGCGCTGTTGCGGCAAGAAATTCGTCGCGCAAGCGTGGACTACTGAATTTCACTAATACCGATCGAGGGCGAGGACTTGAGCTGTTCATTTTAGCTAGGCGTGAGCAGTAATGAATATTTGACTCAGCGATGGGACATTTTATAACTTTTCCCAGTTGCACTACAGTATTGATAAGATTCTCCTGCTTATTCTCAGGCACGCACTGGATTTCAATATTTGAACAGCGTGATTGTTGATCCATTTGGGCTAATCGTGACGCCAAGGATATATTATATGCCCGCAAAGATTCCGTCTCGGATTTCAGACTCTCGATCATGCTATTGTGTGTTGCATTGCTGGCTTTGACTCTTTCAAGTTCCTCGTTAAAATGTGCCATAGATGCCTTCAAGGAGGACACTTCGTTTTGAACTTTTAAAAGTTGTGGATGGATCTGCTGCTTAAATAAATTCTGCAACTCATCGCGAATGATATCTCGGATACTGCCAGCCGATAAGCAGGAGCATTCAGTAGAAGGGTGGGTTTTTTTGCGCTGAGTAACGTACTCTAGCTGCGGTGTGGCAGGTGGTGGAAGGCCGCCGGCGCGTACAGGTGTATCTGAATTGTTGCCACCCTTACGTTCTTTGCTACGACAATGTACGCAGATCCACGTTAATTTGTACTCTTCCGACATGGCCTGGTAGTCCTTCGACGTGATGTTAAGGCACATGTGGTGATAATATTCCGTGCAGCGCGAACAATGCATGAGTGGTGTATCTTTTGATTTCATAAGACATGCGGCGCATTCTTTGTCCGATTCCATGATTTCTGGATTTTTTGTAATTGTATTCGAAGGACTTTTTTTGCTTTTGCTAGCTTTCATCGTTATAAAGAAGAAAAAAAAAATGTATCAAAATATCTCTTATTAAAATTAAATTTGTTTTGAAAATTATTATAAGATTTAAAAAATATTAGTTCCAAAAAAAAAAAAAAATGTTCTGGGGGTTCGATCTTGGAAATACGTCGTTGTATTCGTTTCGGTCACTAATACCACTGCACCACGCTTATCGCTACTGGTAGTGGCGAAATAGTCAAAGTGTTTTTGGTGTGGATCTTAGCTTTGAACAGCCGACATGACCATATAAGGTAATTTTCGCATCAAGCGTAGCGATATTATGAGTCACCAACAACCAAACGTTCACAACACTGATGTTCTTTGCACTTTTGTTGTTGTTTATTTACACACAGACTTTATAATCTAATGCACTTATTGATTTATTTGGACACTTGTATAACAGGTTAAAGAGTTGTAGTAATTTTACTTACAATTATTCACTATTTCGAATAGAAAAAATAAATATGTACGGAGCGATAATTAGTACGTGCGCTCGTCGCGAGAGCGAGACGACAGTATAGTATAGTATAGTGAACGATGGCCTAAACCTAATACTGCCATGGATATCTGGAAGCATCATATCGGATACGGAGTTCTATCTGAAGTCAATCACAGATCCATTGCTACTTCCAAGGACTAAGCTGGTCGTCTCAAAAAAAAGTGAGCCACTATGAATAATAATACTACATACTTAATTAGCAAATGTTTGTAAAACATAAAAGTGAGTAAAATTAAATACGAGTAGATTAGAGCTTTCTTGTTGGAATCGGAATATTTAATAGGAATAGCTGTGCGCTCAGGTGTGTCGGCGGAGGGTACAAAATACTGCAGATTAGCCTCCGAGCCCGACTACTCTTCAGATAATCATTTTCTTTTCTTCTACAAAGCTACGGGAGACATTTTATAATTAGACGGACTTTTTACGACGTTTAGAATCTTATTAATAAGTATTAGGTATGAAATGTCTAAACAAATAGTAAGACGCTATATATCTATATGTTAATACGTGAAGCGAGAACTTGGGATCCGTTTTTTCATTATTAAAAGCTTTTTTAACTTACTATGTATGTAAGTATGTGTGTTTAGGTCAAATCTTGCAACATTAAGTTAACCCACTTCTCACTCCGATTGAGCTGAATATGGAATACAAGTATAGCTCTGATCACAATGCAATTGTATATAATCAATATTGTTGTTTATCCAAAATGGCTGTCGCAACAAAATGGCGAACTACATATTTTTATTATTAAATTAAAAGCTTTTTTTAACCTACCATGTATGTAAGTATGTGTGTTTAGGTCAAATCTTGCAACATTAAGTTAACCCACTTCTCACTCCGATTGAGCTGAATATGGAATACAAGTATAGTTCTGATCACAGTGCAATTGTATATAATCAATATTGTTGTTTATCCAAAATGGCTGTCGCAACAAAATGGCGAACTACATATTTTTGTAACCCACCCTCTATGGGTATCAAATGAAAGGGCTTACTGTGTAAAATACAGTACACTACGAAAAAAAGCAAATCTTTGATGGCCACCATAGAGAAATGTAAGATTACAGATATTAGTAATCCACCCAATATTTGTAGAAATTAGTTATCACTGCTTTTCGGTAGAGGAAAACATCGGGAGGAAAACTACACACCCGAGAGTTCTTTAAAAACAAAAGTTCTCGAAAGTGTGCGAACTCCACCAATTTGCACTTGGTCAGCGCGCTGGACTATGGCCTAAACTCTCTCATTCTGAGAAAAGACCCGTGCCCAGCAATGGGACAATACAAGCTTTTATTTATACATATGATAGAAAATTGTACCATGCATCAAAATGCGGGATTTGACTACTACATTTTTTTTTCTTTTCAGTCCATTGAGATAAAAGCTTTAAAAAATATTTTAGTATTATTTTATTAAGACACTTGCCGCAGATGGAGAAGTAAGTAATTACGCTCGGTTAGTAATTATTTTATATAGAGAATTAACTCTTCTCATTGCTAATATTTTTTTCAAATAATGAATAAAACATACATAAACTCAACTAAAAACATATACCACACACTACCGTGGATTTGACACAGACACTTATTTAATAATCAAAATAAGAACATTCAATGACTTACTATGAAAATACATAACGTCAAAAATGTGAAATGTCTTTGTCAAAATACCCACTACTGTTTGTAAATTTAGCTTAGTTAATTAAATCTCATTTTACATTAAACAGGTGTATTTAAAATAACTTAATACAATTTATTGGATTTAATACAATATATTGGAATTTGAGAAATATTCGTGCTACTTTGAACAATACCAATTTTAGTTTTTTATTTGAATTACGGTTTATTTCGACCGTTGCGTCGGGTGACTATTAAGTATTTAGAATAAAGTAACCTGATTAAATTTTTAGTGTACGTAAGCTGATTATTGAAAATTTAAGTTTCACTAACATTGGCTTTGCTTATCTAATTTTAATGTAATGCACTCCCCTATGCTAGCGCATAAATCCACTTTCAATAATTTATTAGCCACGCAACTAATTGTTAGCGTTATGCTGCATACAAATGTTATTAATCTCTCATTAATATTACTCAAGTTTATGAAGCATGGATATCAGAATAACATAAATGAATATTTAATTAAACTAATAATCATACAATAAACTAAACTACCATTGAAGATCTAGAACAAAGAACTACCATTGGAGCAGTGATAGCCTAATGGTTGAAACTTGCCCTCTCAATCGGGAGGTCCGAGGTTCAAACCCAGGCACGCACCACTGATTTATGTACGTATTAGAAATTAATTATCACTGCTTTTCGGTGAAGGAAAACATCGTGAGGAGACCTACACACCCGAGAATTCTTTAAAAAAAAAAGTTCTCGGAGGTGTGTGAAGTCCACCAATTCGCATTTGGCCAGCGCGGTGGACTATGGCCTATTACTTTCTCATTCTGAGAGAAGACCCGTGCCCAGCAGTGGGACAATAATGGGTTGACGAGATTGAAGATCAAATTTTCGTTAACACGATCAAAAAATTTGCCAGGTAGTAAAACCAGTACAGCTTAACCGGGGAGGTACCACCGCCACACCTATTTCTAACGTGAAGTAGTTCTTGCGTTTTGATGGAATGCTCGTTTGCAATTTCAATATTATAAAAGATACAACATTCTCAATTTCTATAATAAACTATATCCTATATACTAAGATAAATTAATTAGTATTTATAATTTGATCGTTAGAGATCCTAACACGTCAGAATTCCTCTTAGAGTCATTATTCGTTCCATTTTTACAATCAAAAGTCCGACGCCACTGGCTCTATGATTTTTGGAATATGAAATTTAACCGCGGTCTCAGGCAACCAATCACAAAATGATCTTACAGAATACATATTTGATAGCCTGTATCGACACCTATGCATTTTGTACGGTAAAATCATCTTCCCACCTACATTCTACTGCATCACTTTAAAATATACAGTCGACAAATTCTTGAGATGAAACACCTTAAAAATTTCAACTGCCTAGCTATAACGATTCATGAGATACATTCTGGTGTCAGACAGACGGGCAGACGGACAGTGGAGTCCTAGGCCTCCGTCCTTACCCTTTGGATACGTAACTCTAAAAAAATACTCGGCAACCCACTGCGTAGCAATATATGAATGAGTGCACTTATTAGGTAAGATGAATTAAAAAATTGTTACAAACCTCACCGGACAGACTTGTCAAAGTTAAACGACTCCATAACCATATAACTCGCTTTGACAAATCTGCTCGCGGTCATAATTTTACACGACATTTTATGAGTTATACGTAAAATATCCATAAAAGCTGTCACGTCGTAGCCTCTTCACATCCGCTTTTAATAGCGCGCAGGGCAGTTGAGTTTAAGAAGCACCGCCTTATACAGAACCTATAAATTTCCCTCTATTTATATTGCTAATAGGGAACACATTTTGAAGTTTATTGGCGTCCGCTATTGTTAGGTCGCTCGCCTTGATATATTGTCTCAATAAATTTTCACGCCAAAAACCTTTGTTTAATACTTTAACGTAAATCAGTAATGTTACTTCAATTTGTGCATTGTATTATTTTGAATAGTATACTACCTGTCTAATTCGATAAGAAGTCAATCAAAATTAGCTTAGTACCTACACAAGTTTCAGATTTAAAACTGAGCAAAAGATTAACTTGATTATGTGAATGATGCCTCTTTACGAGAAAATATATGCCTCAAAGCAAGTTTAAAAGTCTGTGACTTTGAATTTTCTCTATCGCAATAATCTCAAGAAATAAAGCAATATGATCACATATAATCATGAAATACAACTACGCCAGATAAAATACATGAGAGAAAGCCAATGTTTAATGAAAGGTGACAAAAGAAAGCTTGCTTATAACACAAGCTAATTAACAACAGTAACAAAGTAAATTTAAACATGTAACAATAATGGGTGAGATCCTCTTTCGCTGGAATTGAAGCGATTATTGTGAAATCATTTATTATGTAGTAGTTTAAAACTATTGAACTGGCCTTCATCCAAGTTTTATTTTATGGAGATAATAACTGACTGAGCGTTATTGGACTACACTTTTATTGCTTTGATTTACACTGGGTATAAATAATATTCAATCACAATTTTCGTATCGCGCTTTTATTGTTCCCGGCGTGATCCTAATTGACATTGGGAGCGCTCGGAGCCGGCGCGTGTGTGGATTAGGGAAACATGAATATTCATACAAGTGCCCTGACCGCTGACGAGCGCGAGCTGATATATTTTTGACTATCAATTTTATATTTTTATAATTGAGTTGCCGGAAAAATAACTCTACCTTATTACCCCTTCTACATATATTTTATTCTTGGCAGGACATAGCTTGATACATACTACATTATCTGTAGTTTGTAGTCTCGCGATAAACTTTTATATGATAAAAAATTGTACGATGCAACAAATTGATGGGTTGGACTACAACAAGGTATTTTTTTTTAAATTTTCAGTGCAATGAAATAAAAGGTTGTTTTAATATTTTTTTTAATTCTTAAAACTTCTTTTCCTCTTGTTTCTTCAATTTGAGCTAAAGCATTTGTACTGCTTTTCAACAGCATATAAAAGTTACGTTACTATTTTTAGGAGTTCTTTTCAAATAATGTTTTGAGGCATAGAGAAAGTTATAAAATTTTATAAGAAAGTTTAAAGTAATGAAAAGACACACTTAAACACCTATACCTGTATTAGTAAAAAATACTATCTGGATTTATGAAACCGTTTGATCTTCATGGCAGGTTCATGAGCAATGGACTACAGCGCCACTTACCGTCAGGTGGACTACATGATCTTGATTTCAATTGTATATAAAAGATTATACCAGTGCGATTAAATAATCGCACTGGTAAATACACAGAGGATAAAGGCAGAAAATGAAGTAAAGTTAATATGTAATCGGCGAAATAAAATTAAGTTACAGCATCCTTTGCTAGGAGCGCTTATACCGTTATCCATCGCTTTTCCCTTTTAGGATCAGGGGCATTACAAACGCTTTACGGAATCTTCTGTCGATCACTATATTTTAGGCATTTTTTTTAGATAAAAATGCTGATATGCGCTTTAAAATGTCATAAACAAAATACATATATTAGGTTTTCTCAAAACGATCCCGAGTTTTGTTAGTTTTCGTTGTAAGTTAAAGATGATGATGACCCACGTGATTTGAATTTGGCGACGTGATTGGCGTACTTACCTTTGCCTTGAAGCAAAATTGTTAACCCTCATTGGTTCTTATAAACAAAGCGCACGTTGGACTGATTCTTTTTGATTTGTAAGGGATGCCTCGGTAGCACCGACTGTTTAACATTACGTCCACTAAATACTCATACATATAACATAAGACTTGTTACATAAAACTTGTAAATATTTTCAATCAGGAGTAAAGCAATTATTCCTTTAAAATTACAAAATGAAGTCCTAGTAAAGGTAGTCCTCTGCATACCAGAGAACCTAGAACTCACTAATACCTGCGGCGCAAATTCTTAAAATATATTTATTATCTTCAAACATTCTAATCTAATTATTCATGTTTTTCTGTAAAACCGTCCCGAAGGACCTAATCAGGTTAAGAGTCTTATTTCTGAAAAAAATATAGCGTCCGCCGGCTGACTGGATAAAAGGGAAAGTTTTAATGAAGTTACACGCAACGAAAAGGGCTGCCCACACACGACCGAGGTCACGCAAAGAATGTTAACAGAGGTTCAACTTTATATTAACTGACTTTGTATTTCTCCATACCAGATTGTATCTGGTTATTGTGTATAAGAAGCGGAAACCAAGCAAGAGCTCCATGTTGACTGGCCACTGACGTAACCATGACCATTACCATAACTAGATGAGCGCCAGCAGCCCCCACGAGCGCCCTGAAAAGGTGCAGAAACGACCAGACCTGGATCGGAAAATTTCCTGAAAAGTTCAAACCGGCGGTTCAAAATATTAAGAAGTTAGACATGTATATAGAAGTTATAAATGAATATTACTTGGCACGCCTCATACTTCTATCTCTTTCTCGTCACATCATACAAACCAGAATCATTAGTATGAAGTAACATTACATATCCCGCGATCGAAGCACGAAGAGGCCTACCACACGCGCTCGCGTACGAATGAACGCACACACACATGAAACATACTTATAATAAGAATTCGAGGTATGTAGCACCACTGTTGCATTCCGTTCATTAATTAATCCTATTTATAATAAGCTGCATGATACACATTATAGTTATTTGAAGTTCTGTCCAAATATCCTGACAGTGACCACATATGCTTAGCGAGTTTTATTTTGAAGGGGATTCGTTACCGCGCAAGGTCAAGTCTAATGGTTCGTAAGGAAACTCTTAAAGTTTGCGAAACCGACGTAAGAGCCTGTTAAACTGATCGCTTAGAAATATATTCAAGTACTTTAATAAAGTATACAACAACAGCAAAAGTTTACTTAATATTTTAATGCAAAAATGAGTGATAAATCCAAAATCATGTATTTTAGACCATCCTTTACCTTTTAAGGGCTAGTAAAATTATGAAAACAAGAAATTATTATGAAAACAAAAAACAATATGGTGAACGCCGACTTTGGGACTACTACTAAGTACCTACTGTGTATCTTCTAGACCAACATGTATTTAGATTATTTTTACTTTTTTGTTGCATGGAAGTCGGTTGTATTTTTTTTTATTTTTTTTTATATGGTCTACTTTACTAGCTTCGGTCTATTAATTCCTCTTTTTGTTTTTGGTTTTTATAATAATTTATTTTATTTACTCTACACATTTGTGTTTACTCTTATATAAACAACTTATTAATATACATTTTTTATGTACTTTTATGTCATTATTTAAACTTCTAATTTCTTAGAACCAGCATCATTTACAATATTTTTTCTAAGTTAAGAGGGGATTAGCGCCGCAGCGCCGAGTTTGACCGAGGACAACTTTTAGCGGACTGTTCGGGTGCTAATTTACTAATACAACTGAAACTTTAACACTGAAATTCTCTTTTCCACTTCTGTATAAAATGCGATAAAGTTACTATATCCACAAATGCCGTTATCGTATTAATTCGTTTCTTAAAAATATATAAACGTGCACGGTGCATCACTAGGTTCAAGAGAAGATATAAAAATGTTCTGCTTTTTTTGTACTGCGATAAAACGGTATCTATTTATATATATAAATAAGAGCAAAGGCAATATATGTAATAAGAGCAAAGGTTTTCACTTACGTATGTATTAAACATCGAAACGCCTAAAGTACTCAAGATAGAAATATGATTTGTTCATTACGGGTTGCTTTTATGACACAGACGGCAGCTACAAACAAATTTTCTGATAATCCACTCTCAAGGGCGTTAAATAGGGGATGAAAGTTTGTGTGAAAGTCCGTCAATTTTGGCGCCAGCTCAATGAAACTTAGTATTTAGCTTTGCTTTCAAAATAAACCTTTAAGGGTTTTTTTTAGAAGTTTGGCATTTATCTAAATAGTTTTACAAAATGAAACATTTGTTTTACAACTTTTAGATAATCAACCCGTAAGGTGGTAAAATAAGGGTTGTAAATTTGTATGAAAGTCCATCAATTTTGATTTCAGCTGAAAGAAACTTACTATTATTTAACTTAGTTTGATAGACAATCCGCGTGGCGGAGCGGTCACCATACCGGCCAGACAGGTATCTGAATGATGAATTTAGATTTCTACTCTTTGAATGGAGACAAAATGACTGGCAGTGTCCTCGCACCGAAGTGCGCGGATTGACTGAAATAAACGGAGAGACCGGAGTCGACAGAGAGACCGGAGAGACCGGAAAGACCGGAGCTTCCAAAGTGACCAGAGTGAACAGAGTGACCGGAATGAATGGAGAGACCGGAGCGACTAGAGTGTATGGAATGACCGGAGTGACAGGAGTGACGAACGAACGAAGAAAAAAACGACTTAAATAATTATGTCAATTATTAAAGAAAGGATTTTTGGAAGTTTGGCCCCTAAGAGGGTGAAAAACAGGGGCAAAGTTTGTATGGGATAACGTGATTTCTTGGTCCAATCTCCTTTAAATTTCGGATAAACAGTCTTTGACAGAATTGATTGAGGACGTGTTTCGTATTTTATTGAAACTCATCGTCTAACTTGGTAGAAATTTATTTTGGAGATTTTTGCATCAATACTCCTTAGTGCTTCCGATTCGAGTTAAATTACGTTTCTTTTTTGACATATGATTGAAATCTAAATGTGACTAAAGTAATCACTAACATATTAACACACTATCAAACTACTATGAAAAATGGGATAGCAGGTTTCTATGAACTAACTTCATGAAACTTAGTAGGTACCTATTTGTCTTTCAGGTTTGATATATTTGAAAGTCTTTTTCTCTATTTTCGGAAAATTAATAACAAAGAAGGAAAAATACAAATTGAAAGTATTTTTGTAAATCGGCCCAATTTGATACACGCTCAATTACCTAAACTTAGTTCATTTGGCTAAAATGACTTAAATTTGCTTCAAATTTAAGTCATTTATTTCATAATTTCATAAGTGTTTTATTAAAAAATCAATTAAAAATATATACGTGTACCGTATTTTTTATACTATATTTTTATTTGTAAATAGCAAACCTTTATGGAAGGCGGAACATGCATAAAATCTAAAGGAAATATTTTTCTTTTTTGCAGACCAGTGTAATAGTACTGAATTCTTGGTGTGCGGGACCGACTCAATCGTCCGATTCAAGTGCACGGATTTTTCAATTTTGATGAAGCAAAAAACCCTGCAGTTTCCGCAATAATTAATAACTCTACGCGAGGAATCACGCAGCCGCATCTACGAGCGAACGCTTATCTAAAATATTTGCGTATCCACTTCTAACATTCACACAACAGTTCAATTTATCCTCCACTGGCTTTACAGACCTTACTAACTCATGCTTACATACATGGTCGGTAGCAATGAAAAAAATCATTAGATTTTCAGCACAAAACGAATGACTTTGTCATTATGTAATTGAAACTCACATAGCAATATGCGCAGCGAGAGCAATCGAGTATTGTTTTACATAATAGTTCGCGTAAAGGGGCGCTCACTTTAGTTCGAAATCCTACTGCGAACTAGTTCCGAAATAGTTCGTTTTTTTAGCTCGGTAGTTCCTTCTAATCAAGATTGACGACCAAAAAAAAAGGTCCTCACATCTTTTCATATGGAACCTATCGCGAACTAGTTCGTTCTTTTAGTTCCTTCCGTTCAATCTCGACGACGAACAAAAAAAACCTGGGGCACTTGGGGACTGCCACGGTAAAGCCATTGCATAGCATTTGATGCGATTATAATTATATATTTATTTATGCAGTATTTTTATATATTACTGTCACAAACAGCTGCTTAGATATTCATATAATTTCCGAGCAGCTCGTCTCGATCCGTGCGAGCTTCATACTGTTATACCATATGCATACACGTTAAGCGTACGTTCGGCCGCGCTACATGGTAGGAGTGGGGAGTTAGGTTTTTTTTGTTACGGAATTTCTTGTTTTGGTCACCGCGCTCAAAGCCCGCGATAAAAGCTATGCAATAGCTTAAAAAGGTCGTCAAGTAAACGAAAGAACGAACTAGTTCTCCGCTCGACAAACTATTTCGCGTAGTTCACTTAAAAGAGCGCTCTTCCCAACTACGAGTAGGTCGTTCGCGAACTATCTAAGTCTACAATCGAGTTGTCGGCCGAAATATATTCGTTGTAGCGTGACCAGTTGGACTAATATTTCGACGAATTGCAGACGCCATTGCCTAAACAAATTCATGCAGTAATTGTGGATGTACGTACAACTGGTCATAGTAACAATGTATCCAATGAACTGTGCCCTTGACCCGAGCTGAGCTAATCCTAACACACTTCATGATAGCACCGGGTGCAAGCTTTAAATAACACTAAAAACAATTTAACATTTTCAAGTTTAAAACAATGACATTCATATATCCACACGTATTTAGTACACACAAAAAACTAATCAATTCATTTCATTTGCATGTCACATGATCGTCCAATTACTGTGTAATAATAGAGCACTAATCAAGTGGCTGCCGCTACCACCCACTTGATTATTGCTCAAATTGCGTAGGTGAATCACACATCTGTCATCAGCGAGCAATCACATAGACAGTGTTATCAACTGCGGTTACCGACCACCGCCGATCAGAATCAGCGTCTAATGCCTTTGGCCGCAATCACAACATTGGGACACCGCACCACAACACAGCTGCGTGGGTCGCCTTTTGCTTTTTAACGGAGCGTCAGAAAAAGGTGGTGTAAGGAGGTGGTATTTATTTTTTTAATATTTTCAGTTGTTGATATTTGATCATATACCTTCTCCTAAAGTACGGTTTAGGTAAGTTTATTTGCAACAGTTTTTCTATTTCCCACTGCCGGTCTCTGATCTCTTCCGATTTAGGGTAGCCACTGATTATACTTCGCCTCAATACTGTTATATGATATCAATTTAATATTTTTACTTTCTTGAAGTTGTTACTAATTAGACTCAGATTTTAAGACAGACAGTCGTTTTATAAGAAAACGTCTATTTTAGCTTCTAATATTCTGTTCAACTTCAACATTTGGTTCCGCGCGCTGAGTACAAATCCAATTATTTGATTTCGCTAAAGCCACAATCTCATTAGAATTCAGATCTTGTCAATTTGCAGAATATTTTAATAAATTCTTCTTCGTAATACTTTTTCAAGATATTAAAATGATAGAAAAGAAAAAGGTGTTCTTTCCATAAAAATTGTTTCTTATTAATAAATTACAAAACCAGATTAGCGGTAAAGCTGTCCAAAGAAACAATAATGTTATTTTATAATTAAAGTAAAGTGACCTCGTGTTATATTTTTTCTACTTTAATTAAAAAAATAACAAATAATTTGAACAACATGTAATTAACTAGTCGAAAAACATACACAGATTTAGTTTATATAAGATTGAAGTAGTAAACGAGCATGCAGGCCACTTGATGGTCAGTGGTCACTGCCAGTGGCGTAACTACAGGATGGCAAGTCGGTATAATGTCATGGGCCCCCAGCCGGAAGGGGCCCCCGGTCAGAGGATTGGTTCTTACGGATATATTATAAGATGACTAAGCAGAGTTATCCAATTAAAATTTTGACATTCAACTGCTCAATCCTGATGTAGCAGGGTCATTGCAAGCCTAAAATACGAAAGGTAGCCGCTTAGTGCTTACGGATTTATCAGAGAAATGGTAAGAAGATATGACTTAAGAAAACCTTTATCTTTAACTCCTCTGCTTTCACACAGTGGTATTGCCTATCTAAACATAGATGATAGTAATTTAGCCCTTGCGAATATATTGTGAGTCTAATGAAAGGAGGCAACGATTAGTAAGCTTTTAACTCTTCAACCCTGGTAATATAGATATACAGCCTGCCTAAACTATGTGTATTTGGTACTTATTGTGCAGATTACATAATGGGTTCTGGTGATGAAAAATGTCACTTTAAATAAAATTACCTTTACGATGCATTGGTACATTCAGCGTTTTATACATGATAGGTTAGGTTAGGCTGGAACTTAAAGTTATGGCTCAGGTTTATGTTCAATTTGTCATGTAAGGTTGAGATTGAATTAATGTTTTCATTTATGCATGCACCATGTAAACTTATTGATATTACTGTGATACTAGTAAAAGTGAGATTATCGTCACTAAAAAGGGTAAAAAAGTAAACAAAAAATACAACCGACTTCCATGCCACAAAAAATTAAAAAAAAAATATGTTGATTTAGAACAAACACAGTACATAAATAGTTCCAAACTCGGCGCTCATATGTAGCTTTATCGTGATCCAGCGAAATATGGTAAGCGGTTTTTTAAATATTTTTTAAATATCGTAAATCAAAATATACTCCTGTCTGTTTTTTAGTACTCGATTATTCTATACATTAACTATTTTATGCTTATCGGCGCATGAATGAGTATTATGAATCGTGAATTTTTGTTTTTTTCCATTTTTTTATTAATACAGATCTACCGTGAAATAAACCAAAGAAGTAATCAAAGTAATATAATAAAAAAACTCGGGGACTACCGCGGTGAAGCTATTGCATACCATTTTTTATCAACCTATGCAATTATAATTATTTATTTATTTATGTAGTTTTTTTTTTATTTGACTCTATACTTTCTCACAAACAGCTGCGTATTCGTTCGATTTCCAAGCAGCTGGCCTCGATCTGTTCGAGCATCGCACTGTCGTATGTACCATATACATACACGTTAAGCGAACGCTCTACCGCGCTACATGGTTGGCGGAGTGGGAGGTGTTAGGTTTTTTCGTTACGGAATTTCTTGATTCGGTCGCCGCACTCAAAGCCCGCGATAAAAGCTATGCAACAGCTTAAAAATTCTAATTTCATAGTACAAAGGTATTTTATTATTAGGTAGTTTATTCGTTGAAAGTATATACTACTTCAAACGCTCTTCGTACTTGATGCAGCTGCAATTTGTTCTAAGTAGACGCTAACAAAGCACTTGTACTATTCTGTATGTTTTTCACTTTTTAGTGAATAGTATTCAAAGTTGGGTGTTTTCCTTTATAACACTTTAAATGTATATATGTATATGTATGTGAATATACTACTACATTTTATTCGATACATACTCATATTCTTATAAAAATATGTTATGTTAAAATCTGTGCAGCAATATTATTAAACTATACAGCGTGCCAAACAAATTGATATACGTGTACATATACCTACGCTCAAATTACGATCACGCATGAAACACGAAGTTTGCTCAGTTTCTGAATTATCATTTTAGATAGTAGGTAATTTCAATTCAATTCAATTCTATTCATTTATTTGCAGAATAACAAGATATACAATCATAATCATTCTAACCCACTAGGGTATGGAAAATTATTTAAATTAATAAAATTATGTAAATTATAAAAAAATATGCAAATTTGATTTTTAAAACCTTTAAAATATAATAAATTTCATATTTTTTACATTTTATTATATTTTTTCATATATATTATCTCATCTTATAATGTAAATTTGCCTGTGACGAATATCATTCCGTATCTACAAGTCAATAATAATTCCTAAAATTTCCATTAAAGAAATTAAAATATGATATTTTCACTCGGCGGATCTGATCTCTTACCTACTAAACGAATTATCACATTACAAAAATCACACGCCTACCCATTAAAATATATATACATATACCAAGCAATGGTCTGGTTGATGACCTATGTCTACGGGCGGCAGTTATCACTTATGAAGGTACGCTGTCTACCTGCATGCTTGCAATGTTATATTTAAAAAAATAGTAGGCAATACATTATTTGCGTCCAATTTGTTATTTCTACTGGAAAAACAATTTATTACTGTGATACATTGAAGCCTTGTGACAAATTAGTAGCGGCGCCAGTAACCACGCTCACCGCAGATCCCTCCAATAGCACGACGTCGCCGCATAATTGCCAAATTAATCTAAATCAATCTATTACGATAATTTACTTATTTCAATCATTGAATTAAAATCCATTTAAATTTCAGTATTTAGCAGATTACCTATTTAACCTGTAGTAACGTAAACAAGGCGTATAAACTTAGTTTTTCGGAGTAGGTAGCATATGCTGCTATTGCTGGCCGGAAGAAGAACATTAACTGTATGCTGACCATAGACGAGACCGGCAGTTGTCACTTACAAGAGGATTGTACTTGTTATCTACTTGCTAACTTTATAATAAAAAAATAAACTTAGTTTGGTTTACTGTCATATCGATTTGCTAATTCATGCCGTGATGAAGCAATTTTAATCGCCTATTTGAGCCTCGTGATTTAAAAAAATATGATAAAACCCTCTTTCACATAACCGCTCTCTGTATATTGTACACGTATCACGGCCACTACGACACGTACACAAGCACACTAAGCACAGCGACATCACCAAGAACCGGATAGTCATCTTTATTTATCATTAAGCTTTTTGCGGGGTCTAGAAATAAACTCCACTCGATGGGAAAGTGCTCAGCATTACGTAGGTACGTGGGGCGACATTAAAATTTTATATGTCGACCATCACAAGCATACCAACTGACTACATTATTATAACCGAGATATAGAATTATGTGAGATTTCAAAAAAATATATTATGTTCCCTAAATATAAAATAAAAACTTTTTAAACTGGAAGATCAATAAAAAACAAACATAAATCCGTATAAACGGAAAGTTTGTTTGCAAAGTGGGTATTGTTTGCGGCGCCCTTATCGGATAACAAATAGAGGTCCTGTTTCCACACGGAATTCAGAGGCGCGGTAAACCTGAATAAGTTTCAACGTCTAAAAAAATATCTCTTAAATTTGGCAAACAAAACCACATTGTAATACTCACAGCCCAGAAGCCAGAGGGCGGTTAGACAGTAACAAAGCTACAATGTAGAGGCGGCTCTTAGAAACGGCCGACGGAGCCAAATTGGCCGTCCCTTCTTTGTTGAGTTATGAAGTCCACCGGCTGATGAATGACGGGCCTCCGCGTTTGAATTACAACCCTCGGCCATTACCACCAGAGTCTCTCTTTATCTGACGGTATTTTTTAACTTACTGAAAGTATAATTATAATGTCTCGTTAGAAGTTTCATCGCTGGAAAAAAGCTCCTCGTGTTAAAAACTATTGCAGCTGGGACGTGGGTCTTATTGCGTTTCTCTCTCTGCACACCACACCACTATGATTGTTATCTGTCTTCTAATTAATAACATATTATTTTGTTACGTAAACTAAAAAAACCTACAGGTCGGTAAATAAGCTTAATGGAAATAAAAATAATGAATGAAATTAGTAATCACTTAGTGATGTTTACCCCTCTGACAATTTTTCTGTATTTGATGCAGAAAAATTGTGTGTGCATCCAACTCCGGCGTATGTACAATGCAGCTTAAGGGATTCGAGCACCTTATCATAAGCGAAAAGAAAGTCCTTCAAACTAGAGGATATTTTTTGTTTTTTTGTCGACAAATATCGAGGTCTATTTATTCCCTTCGCATAGGGTGAAATTAAATTTCTGACTAGACAACCCCTCTTTCGTCGCCAACCTATTGAATTCTCCCTTGTTTAAGCTAGAGCTGCGTCCTTTGAGAAATTGCTGTACCAATATCCTCCAATTCAAGGAATTTTCTTACTGTCGAAGTCAAATGAATAATAACAAAAACATCGCACGAAATCGTAGGATTCATATTGTTTTTGAAGCTTTCAGTGACAGTTCTAGTTCCGGGATAAAGGAAATTAATAAACTGCGTTTTGTTTCGGATGCCTCCTCTTTGATCTTTGCAAATATAATACGGACTGTGCGCGTTCTTTGTTGTGTATCATGTTTGACAATATAATGTAAACGAAAGGATTTATATCGACACAAACAAAGATCGTAAATAATATTTAAAAATCCTACAGATTGTTATTTAAAACTAATATATTTTTTTCATGGTTTAGGTAATAAAGTGTGCGACGCAAAGAGCTTTTCAAATAAAACTCCAGAGATAAAAGTAATAAATAAAGAGTGATTTTTAGTTAATCGATGTAACCTTAATAGGTAGACACTCTTTTATTACAGATTACGTAGAGGTGTTACCTCAAAAGGGTGCAACGCCAGTCATGCGGTGGTAGAGAGCATAAGCGTACCCGTGACCTCGCTACTTAGCATACAGAGAAAAATAGAATTCCGGTAAATCCTGTGTCAACCCCGTCAGGACGGACGGAAATCTGTACAGTAAAGGGGTTAAGAATTTGTGTAGACGCATTTTTTGTAAATTTCATCTCCTTGGATGTAAAATAGGTGAAACTTTCTATGGTATGGGCAAAAGCATCTATCTGAAAAGCATCAGCACCGACTGGTTTTTCTAACACTCATGGCAGGCACGGTTACTATTGAGCAAATCCCCATTACGGAGGAGGAGGGAGGGGCATATCCAGAGGTGGATCTAAAATGCATAATGGATGAATGGATTATTATGGCGCGGTTTCCGCTAGTAGGTACAATATACATTTGAAAAAACGATAAAATATTTCACCTGTAAAAATAGTTATCAATTTAATTCATCTCAATCTATTCAGAATACTAAATTTAAAATTAGAACAACGCATACACTAAAACGAACCTTAATATACTAGCATCAAACCTGCATCAAAAGTTTTTTCCGCGCTCATACATTTTCTTGAAGCCTAAAGGTTTCAGGGCTGAAATTGTAAGGTGGCCCGATTCTGTCTCTGGAAGTTTATTTAAAATAAACAAATGTGTGTAAGCTATACCTGAATGTCCACTGATGAGCATGGATGATAAGCAATGCCAAGTTAGATAAGAGTGGTACGTAAGCCAACCACAGCTGTATTGCTGTCTCTGACGGCTAAGTTGGAGCGCAACTGATAAGCATGTCTCCGTTTACACATACTTTACACCAGAATACGGCAGTGTGACTATGTTATATATATACATAACGAAGTGGAATGCGTGAAATATGACGTCAGGATGGTCGAGGTCTTGGTTACTATTCATTCTTGAAGATTTCAAGTAAAACACAGGAGTGAACTTCTTCGATTTATTCACAGTTTAGGAGGTCCGATCGCTTCGACGGTTAAACAAGAATCTTTTTCTACCGGCGTTCACTCGCCTTTTTATAACAATGTTTGGTGGTGTGACAATAACAAATTTATGGAGGGTAAACTAAATTACAATTCTAAAAATCATTAAATGTTGGTAATTCAATAAACAAACAATTTTCGATCTTTAAACTAACTAAAATAATTATTATCGGCGACGTGTTTTTCATAAATACGCGGTGTCGCGCCGACATACATAAAATTCTTGAACATCATACTAAAATCAGTAACGTTGATACCTAAACACACCAGGATAAATTCAAAAACGTCTTTTTTAATCTGATTGAAGTAGCAAACGAGCCTGCAGTCCACCTGATGGTAAGTGGCTACTGCCGCACATGAACATCTGTGAGCAACTTCAAAGAGAGCATGGGTTCTATCTGATTTCCATCTGAAGTCGATAACAGATGCGTTGCTACTATTGGGGACTATGATGGTCGCCTGATATAAAAGTGTGCTTGCTTCCACACCCTTCCATCGACGCACAAGAAATGTTTCACGTTGGAAATAGGTGTGGCGGTGGTACTTCTCCTGTCGAACTACACTGGTCTACCACCTGTGATGTGTGTCTTGATTGACTTATGATTTTGAGATAAGATAAATCAATGTTATCTGGAATACGAGGGTAAGAATAATTGCTTTGGTAATGGATTTCATATTCAGTAGTATTAATATTTATGTTAATAGCGTTTGCACATAATTGTATAGATAGATACATATGTAACTTCGGTAAGTCGTCCGCCGTCCGAAGTTTATTTTTTATGTAAAACATTGTCGTTGAATTGAGAAGGTACAATAAATAATGTAGGCTTATTATCTACATACACGTTCATCTGAAACTATTGTATTGATTGCTTTACTCAACTATCCTATCACATTACGCTTTACGGTAATTATTTGTTGAACTTAACAGTTCTCGTTAATAAGCCTCGTTTGAAACATTTAAGCTTTCATTTCAACTTAATCGAATCACTCAATGTACTGGTATGCGGATCAGACTTTACAATATGTTATTGAACCTCGTCTTATCTAAACGCTGGCATTGTTTATATCACCCGCAATATTGCTACGAAGCAATTATAGAGTAATAACTAGTGTATATTGCTGTTGTAACATTGTTTGGATCGGCTCACGTCCGTCATTAGTCCTAGCTTTGCAAACTGCTGAAGTAATCAATACAAACGTGCTTTAATATGTGGAAATGATCCGTGATGTCTGTTAAACCATTACAAACGCATGTTGTTCTACTACACGTTGGTAATAGTAAGTGGAAATTTATAGCAAAATTAAATAGGTTATTTTGTAATAAGGTACCTAATTCGCGTTTGAAATGTATTATGACAGATTTAACATAGTTTTTTTTTGGATTTAGCATAATCAATATAATATCATTTCGATGATATATGTACATAGTTTCTTTGTACTTATAGCGCGTGCAAATAAGAAAAAATAGGAAAAGATTTTTCTATCATAATAATGTGGTGCTAACTATCTGGGATAACAAATAAAACTAAGTAAATAGTGATGTACATTAATATATACGTACTTAAGGCTTCTATAGTTCATGTGCACTTGTAATAAAAATACGAAAATTTACTATTGTAACGCCTGAATACATGTTTAAAATCTAATTATTTTTAAAATGTAGTAGAACCAGTGTAGTTCGACCGGGGAAGTACCACCGCCACACCTATTTCTAGTTGGAAGAGTGTGGTTGCGGGCACAATTTCACATGAGGCGACCATCATAGTCCTCGGGAATAGTAACGAGTCTGTGATTCACTTCAGATGGAACCCATGTTCTGTAGGAAGTTGATTAAAGAAGTCCATGAGCGGCAGTGACCACTTATCATCAGGTAGACCGCATGCTCGCTTGCTACTTCAATCAGCTAAAAAAAATGAGAACGTTTATGAGGAAAGTTTATAATTTTGTGTAATTGAGTTACAAAAACACATAGGTACATATGTGACTCAATTACGCAAAAATTACCGGTCTGATTTAGCTGAAATTTGAAACTCACGTATCTATTATATGACCTAGATTAACACAAAATAATGATTTCTTTATTGGATGTAAGCAAAGCTGCGCGAATAGCCTACTATAACATAAAAATGAACGTGAAAAAAGCGCGGTGAGGTTGAAAGAGATTACATCAGCAATACTTTGTGTACTTATCGACGTTAAAGAGGTTTCGGCGGTTTTATAAATTGAATTCTGCCGACAACACGCTGCCGTCCGTCCCGAGCTGGCGCCGCTACATCTGATTACGATCGCTAAACAAATTTTAATCTAAACTTTCAATAATTCCGTCGGAAAACTCAATTTACGCGAAGCTTTAAGCATCAAAAGCTAATCGTTTCGCGAGCTCTCTCATTCGGCTAATTAACGCGGTGATTTACATTATCCGGCATTAAGCGGTTCAATGGGATGTGTGAATACAATTAGCAATGTGACCATTACGTATCATGGTACTAAAAGTATAGTATTTAAAATTATCACCTAATTATGCTATTAAACTTATTACACATAAACGTTCTCAATAAATCGTATAAACGTGTAAAAAAGTTTATAACAATCTTAGTCATTTAGTAGGTAATCCCAACGAGCGACATCACACAATTTTGTTATTATATTTATTTAAACTATAAAAAGAAACTTTTATTCTTAATAAGTACTTTTTAAAAAGTAGAACATCTATGCAAATTATAAATAATGTTTTTTATTTGCAGCAATTTGACTTTTGAATAATAACTTATTTAATTACGATTTGTATCTACTCTTATTCATAGAAAAAAATCAAAACAGACAATAAATACATTAACAAATTTTCAATACGGTAGAGTGTATGGCCCCTTAATAATTCAGTGTCGATTTCATCAATACGACTCAATTATAAATTGTTTCAACTGAACAATTTAATTTGGTCTGGATCAATTATTCAATTTTCCAATGAACTGAGCTCTTCGATATTCGTAAACGATGTTTCGATACTATTACAAACAAAGGTTTGTTTGAAACAGCTGTGATGCAAATATTGGAATACGATACAATACAATATCGTACAATACATACTAATTCGTTGACATTATGACTGACAAAAGCCATTAACCACACACATTTACAAATATATAATTCTTTTGCCTGTTACTTTTGTGTTCTTAGTAAGTATATTAATAATATTATTAAAGGTCAATAAAAGACCTATATTAATATTATTAATAGTCCCTGTAGTTCGGGGATTAGAATAGGGCTACTGCATCCCCTATCTGTCCTGACAGGGTACTAAAAGAGGGGTTGCGGTTGGCTAGAGTGGGAGATCGAACCGTCCAGCCAAGCGACCCCGGGAAAGACGATGGCATGTGTGGTCGCATGCCGTCGTAAACACCACGAGGGCCAGTGAACTCAAATGCTCATTGGGAAAGAGCCCGTAAGGGACATCACGCTCGGAGAAATCGTCGCTACAAATCTTGAGTGGACGCTGAAAGGTGGATTGGGTATTTTGATCGCTTTTCAAAAGTGTGGCCGCAATGCTGGACGACGCCACGACAATAGCTTTTTTTCTATCAGGTCTTACTAAAATTATATCGTTATTTAACCATAAGAGATAGAGATATGCTGTCGCGGACTTATTTGTAGCATCTTCGCAGATCTACAATTCTCTAGTACCTACATTACTTTAGTGTTACAGTGCTGGTTTATGCGGCGTACGCGAGTAAACCTCCCAGCAAGCGTAATTTTTACAACCTCTTCAACAATATTCGTTATATTTCATTCAATTTTCGTTCGTCAAAACCGTAATGTAAAAAAATACATAGACAATCCTCAAGAATTGAATTAAATCTTTTAGCAAAGACTTGAAATTGTATTTGAAAAAAAAGAACATACAGACAGTCAGGTTTTGAGCACTTTGTTTTATAATAAGTATAGATATAGATAGATGTTACAAATGTTTTGCACGCGTACAGTCCGAACCTCTTGAAAAATCAAATCGTCAGGATTGTAGTGCGTGCTAAAGAATTGGATAAACTTACAAACATACATATTACATTACCCTCCTCTCTCGAAAAACATTACCCTCCTGTTGATGCAGTGAGTACAAATTGGTATTAGGTGTTTTATCACAGAGCCAAAATATGTATGTGTTAACATCTTTGAATAGAATTGTTATTAACTTTTTCAAAATAATATAAATCCACAAGCGGCAGCCACGACACTCAGATGACATCAAATCAGTTTTTTCTTCATGTATGAAAGTAACTGATAACAGAAACTGATAAAAGAAATTTACTGATAAGTTATAGCCATTTATCATACACAACTATTTATCATCAAGCCATTATATAATAGTCGACAAATTAAATCTCAAATGAGCGCCATCTTAGACCCTAACGTTTTATTATTTGGTAGAAATTATTATCTATCGATGTGATCTGTTAGTATAGTTATGTTAAAAACCCAGACTTAAATTAGAAAAGAACTGGACATATTCAAATAACTGTACATCTGGTCATTGATCATAGAAGACTTAAGGCGTTGACGCCACCTTTCAAACAAAAATAACAAAATCGAAATCAATTCAATCATTTAGTTACAACAATGTATCGCATAGATATGCATGTTAAACTTATAACAACAGACTTTTTGCGTTGGAAGTCAACTAAACTAGGTGTATGGAGCCGCTCGAACTCGCAAGGCTTTCAAACGGATCGCGGAGGAAATGCGTTGAACATGTGACGGATATGACAGTCAAGTGACGGAAACATACCTCACATACACTTGTCGCTGTCGCCAAGTTGGAGTCTGCTTTCAGGATATTCCACAAAACGACCAAAAAATACTTTATTGTAGGAAATAACATTCCAACATAACAAATAAAGTACCTATACTAGAAACCTGTCTAATCTACGAGCGTGTAATTCAAGTTGGTACCATCAAAAAGAAGTTTCTGAGCTAAATATCTAATATGTTCGTTAATTACCTGCTATCCTAACGTCAATGTTTCTATCTCGCACTGGTATGCAAAGTTTTTTTTTTATAACAGTGAAGCAGCAAAGAAGAATACAGGCCACCTGATGATAGCTGCCTACCAAGGGCATCTGTAAGCAACTTCATACAAAACGGAGGTTCTATCCGAAGTCAATCACAGATGCATTGCTATTGCCGGGGTCTAAAATAGTTTCCTTGTATGAAAGTCAGCCGGCAACCATACCTTTTCATCGAAACGCAAAAACTGTTTCACGCTAGAAAAAAGCATGGCAATGGTACCGCCTCGATTGAACCATATATACCATATGTACCCTCGGTAATGTAGCATAATAATAGTGCTATACCAAGTTTGTCAATTACTCAGCTACAATCTTTCATTGATTGTTTACATAATGAAATTCAGATTGTTTTCGGAAAAAAGGTAATATCTTTAATATAAAATTTATGACAACACGTCATTTTGCTTCTGTTCAAACATATGTTACCACCATATTAAATGTCTGTCTGACATAAATCTGCTAGACTCCAAAACAAAAGTCGGTTAAAAAGAGAGGATGAGTTTCACAGTTGTAGTTGGTGAGCTCCGAACCGCGACCTGCGGGGGCCATTAATTAGACGGCAGCTCCAGCGCAGTTTAGTACGTAATTAAATTAAACTGCGAACTAACCGACATTTATTGTAAGAACTTATTTATCGAGAGAACAAAGTTGGCGATATTACAACGTTGACACCTCGAGCGCGAACTACGGGACCTGGAACTTCTGTTCGCGTTACAAAATAAGTGCAAGAGATGGAAGGTGACTTAATGATCGACACATATTTTATAGAATCGCAAGAAAAACTAGTAACATATCTAAATATAATAAATAATTTAATTTTGTACATAAAAACAGTAGGTACATATACATATACCTTATAAGTTAATATAATATAGATGTCTATTGAAACTGAGATTGAAGTAGAAAAGGAGTATGCAGTCTACGTGATGGTAAGTGTTCAATGCCGCCCATGGACATCTGTAAGCAACTTTATATATAACAAGAATTCTATGCATTGCTACTTATGAAGTCTAAGATGATCGACTCATTTATAAATGTGCAGGCAAACAAAATCCAGCGAAATCCAAAAACTGCTTCACACCGCGGTCACTTTACGGTCGAACTACACTGGTACCTCCTGGTAAAATTGTATTGTGTTTATTGACATCTGACGAAGATTACGATGTTCTAATCAATGCGAATTGTTCTAGAGCTGTTCTGGAGCTAAGACTAAATACAACATTTCTACTTGTTGTATATCAGGTGAATAATATTACAGTGTTTCATGTCGGTCAAAATTAAGCGAATTAATGTCAGGATCAGGAAAGCAGGTATGCACTCCGAAGGACCGTTGTACACTGTTAGTCTATTCAAACTATTATGCATTTGCATGTAGACCGATTTGAATGTATTATTCTAAAATATATTCAAATCGGTCCACCCATTTGTAAGCAACAGTTTCGGTTGTGAGCCATAGACAGTTAGGTACACAGAAACACCATAAGCAGCCAAACATGCCGCCATCCTTCTCGGAGTCGCTTGTTGATTCGAGCTCCCACTCTATCCGCCCTCAACCCCAGTTTTCGAGAAAAATTCAAACTACCCAAAATTTTGAATGAAAAATAAGTGTCTCAATACACATGAGATTGTCACATTATTTGCAATGGTAATCCCAATGTTTCTACGGGAATTACAAAGTTTCATATATGTAAAACATTTTTCGTCGTCAAAATCGTTGCGATAAACGATTTTTCTTCGAATTTGAAAATTAAGTTGCGGGTGTTTGAAATATCATGATCTTAATCCATGGGCGTAGCTAGGGAAAGGGGGTTTTCGGGATCCATCCCACCCTGCCCGAAAAGCTAAAATATTAACATTCACAAAATTATTATACGAAGTGTTATATTATAATGTGTGGTTTGGATTCACTGTTATGGTGGTAGAACTTATATAATATACAGGAGCGTATTATATAACCCTCCCTGGGTTGTTATGTTGTTATGTTGTGTCTTATATGAGCGCCGACTTTGGGACTATGTACTAAGTACTGTGTTTGCTCTAAACCAACATGTAATTAAATTATTTTTTACTTTTATGTGGCATGGAAGTCGGTTGTATTTTTTTGTTTAAATTTTTTTTTATATTACTATTTTGACACAAAATGCAAAAAAGTTAAGTTAAATAAATTATTACAAAAACCAGAAAAACTATTGATGCCAAAGCAGTCACATTTTTTAAAATAATTTATCACAGTCACTTGATAATTAAACGAATTGCACTGAAATTATACGTACCTTTATAAAACTGTATAGCGCGACATCTAGGTAGTTTTTTATGAAACTGTAATAACAGTGGTGTATCTACAATTTTATTGTTAAACAAGGACTAAAAATACAATATTAAACAAAAAATATTAATTAATATTAAGTATTGTCTAATATTGTTAATGCTTTATGTAATACTTTTACATTCTACAAAATTTATGACAGAATTCTCATATTTTTATCTGTAGACGGCAAACCGATCGAATACTTGTACTTGATTACGAGATACCATTCATTCAAAACCGTTCAATTATCATTCATTCACATTTTGACAATTTGACCACAGACAAGTGAGACATTCACTCATACTTAGATTAAAAAAAACTAGTGTCATTTATAACGCCATGGGTGTTGGACGTGTGTTCATAATTTCATTGTGTTGAACAGTTGTTTTGTTTGCAACAACTATTCGAGTGTAGACAATGTTGTGATAATGGTACAAAGTTTTCTTGTGTACTTATTTCTTTTCATATAACTTATCGTGCTATCGGTTAAAGCGAGAGTAATTTGATGTCGGAATAGTAGCGGTCGGCGCGGTGCGTGTGTCAGTTTTTAGTTTATAGTAAATTTGGTCGCATAGGTATAAATTACTTTCAATTTTACGCTTCGATGCTGGCCTAATGAAAAGACGGTGTAGCGCCGAGATAAGCTAGTCGAATTCGTGGGACTCCCGATGAATTTTTAGGTAAGGAAGATGGAGCTAGGTGAAGCATGGCGGAGGCAGAGCCGGCGGGGCCCGCGCGGCGCCGCCGTGAGCTGCAGCCCTGTGAACTCGCCATGTCTTTGTTTTTAATTGTCGTGTGCAAGCCGGGAACTACAGTTATGGAAGCCGGTGCGACGGGGTCAATGACGCCGCTGTATAATCACAGCATTCCCCTTATCGGACCCAAATAAAATTAATTTAACAATTATGCGCTCGTTTCCTATTAGAAATTATTATACATACCTGTGCTCGTTAGAAGATATGATCGTATGTAAATAATTTTGTTTGTATTTGCTTAAACCATTATTCGAAGTTGTCAAGTTTTATTTTGGAAACATATTGATGATCTTCATAGTTCAAATATAGTACTATCTAATGTTACATTGGCTGATCTCTGTTTACAATTCTCAGATTGAAATTTAGAATAAATATATAAAGTTTTGTCATAGAATGTAGTGATTGCTTCAAAGTATGAGATAATGAAAACAATCCAATGGTAATTAAAATTTAAATTGTGAGCACCTTATTATCGCAAAGTAGTGCCATAATGTATTAATAATTGATATTTTATTATATTACATTAATTGTTATCCTCCAATTAACACTAACAACATCAATTTAAATGCAAGGTTTTAGAACTCTGCTGCAGTGACACTTATTTGAGGCAATAGTTTGTTTAGAGATACATATTTTTCTGAAGCATTACTACTTAACCGTCAAAGATCCTGGCATCTGTAAGTGACTTCAGTAAGATGTTATTTTATATGAGGTTGATTAAAGATTGATGGCAGTGGCCATGAACCGTCAAGTTGACTATACACCCATTTACCATTTCTATATAATAAAATGCCACATTTAAATAATGTCAACAAAGATATTAGTAGTGTTGTATGCAAGCCAGCATGTGGTCGCTTCCTCGCTAGCAGTGTGTAGTGCGTAGTGGAGAGTGCAGTGCTTAATGTGTTTTGTTTGCCATCCTCACGGCAGCCGCCCGCCGCCGCGCAGCCGCGCCCGCCAACACGATGATGGTGGAAACCATGCTTGAGTCCTCACAGGACTTTGGTAAGTTCCGTTTATAATTTACATTAACATAAGACTTACAACCTGTAGACAGTCAAAGCTCTTATTCACACAGTTTCAGTATTTGCATTTTCACTATTTGCAGACCATATTCCTGAATTTGTGGCTGAAAATTTCTTTATTTGTGGGTTTAGGAGGTATAAGTATAAAGTAACATTGTAAAAATATTAAAAGCCCAACTGTTTAAAAAGTTTGATTGCATTCAGCTTCATCTCTTGTTTTTAAGCAGTATATAATGACGAAATAATAACATAAACATATTATACATACAATATTTTTTGGAATGGTTTATGTACCTATATTGCCAAAAAGAAAGAGCAGTTGTCCCTTCCCTTCCTTTTTCCCTGTTTATAGAATATTAATTTTAAAAATTGTATAGTCTTTGTCACTGTGCAACCTCAAACAGTTCTAATCATATGTTACATTTCACAATCAAGCCATTTGAGCTGTAACGTCTCCAAAGAAACGGACATGCATAGTCACGAAATACATTACTCTCCTTTTGACACAGGTAAAAAAGACTGAATTCTTGAGTGACATTCAACATTTGCTTAAATCTCATAAGGGAGATGTACCTCAAAGCGCCTTGGGGGAAATGTTTAACTAGCAGTCTATTTAAGAAAAAACTTTAACAAACCAATGAAAAGGAGACTATAACTTTAACTTGGAAAACTTATATAAAGGTTCACGGATGCCAAATAAGCTGTACATTTTGTTCATAAAATTTGATCTGTCTAGGGTTGCAAGTGTAAGACTTAATGCCACAACTGGATATCAATCAGAATTCAAAGACCTTTTGCACAACAAATAAAAATTACACTATTATTTAACCTTTGACTAAACATGATTGAAAGTGATAAGTAATAATCATATTAATAATGCAAGTATATCATAAAATTTATTTAAATTAATTTGATTTAATTTTTACCTTATGCCTCAGAACCTATTTCTTAATCCTATATGAAATACTGTTCATTTGTGGTTTCTGAATTTGCAGTATACATATGCAACATAACCCCTGCAAAATAAGGAACTTTGACTGTATTTTAAGAACAGGCTTAACCTATGTAACTCCTTGGGCCAATTACAGAAAATCCAGCTCCATTTTATTAATGGTTGTTGCAATAATGGTAGAGGTACTCAAATTTTAACAATAGACTGCTTTAACAATAACACTGCTCTTAGTTATAGACAAAGATATAAATGTGATTTATCTTATTGCACCTTAGTGACTGCAGTGCATCTGAAGTTACCTTCCAGTTGATCTGCGTACAGATAGTACATGACAACAAATATGTAACATCACGGTCAACTTCTTTTGTTACGTGAATCTAGCATATTCCATCAGCTCCAAAAGTAACATGGATCATGTTTACTGTAGTGACATTACTTTATTTGTTTATTAAGGTCATTTGTATGCAAAATTTTGTCCAAATCGGATCCCTATCTATTATTTTGTAAAAGAGTAATAAACATGAACCTATCTTCACAAACTTTTGCCTTATTAATATTATTAGGATTAAGATGTCAAGAGCATGTTCACAAAAAAAGAGTAAATGAAGTATCAAGGTCAGAACCACGGTCCAAAATTGAATACTAGTTTTCCATGTTACTCTGAAATTGACCCTTGGTGCAATACTGCACTCACTGGAATGGCTTGAATTTATAGTTGTATTGCTTCGGATGTCAGTGCTTTCAAATGTGTTTTTCAAAAATTCTTATGTACTTATATCTTTTCAATAGGTTACGATTTATAAGATAACTAGCAGACCCGGCCACGCGTTGCTGTGGTTAAAGAAATGTTACATAAACAAATTTTAAATTGTATTATTTCGTATTTGTAAGAAATTAATATACTACAAAGTTGTTAGTAGACAACATGTAACATATAAACTTATAAATAAGGTAAGAAGGGCAGATGGTATTAAATTTTCAACAATGACATTTATAATTTTTTATTAAAAAATTTGAAATTCAATTTAATTCAGCACTTCTCGGTGTACAATATTTTTAGTTAACCTGTCTTTATTTTTTTAAATTAAAGTGTCGAACAATGAAGCACTATTAATTAAAAAGCAGGAATAGTTTTATTGTTCACTATACTAACTTAAATTATTGTTCACTATACTATACTTCAGTCTATGCAACACGTAGCCGTCTATGATAAGTCCAAAAATTGAAAAACCAAGAATATTGAGATTTAACTGTATTGCGATCACCACAACATAAAAACCACGTTAGTTTGTCTTTCCTACATTATGTACATCGACAAACTAAAACAAAATAGGTTAGGTAGCGCCACCTATCGGTCCCATCAGTACGAATTTAAATGTAATTTGCGTTCAAAAATACTTCATCAAAATAAATGTTTTCTATAAATAAAGAAAATTTGTTTGAAAAATTTTTTATTCATAGTTTACTACTTTGAATAAAAAAAAACTTTATGTAATATTGAGTCAACTGTTCGATTGATATAATTTTACACTTTGTTTTTAGGGAAATGTATGTCAGGTGAACGCATCAATATTATTTTAGTCATCATGCATTGTTGCCAGTAATTAATTAAAATTACCCATACAATTTTAATTTATTACTGGCAACAATGCAAGGTGTATTCAATAATAAAATATTTTTAATTTATCTCTTAAATTGCGTTTAAAATTATTTGTCAATTTTAGTTTAAGGAAATACGAAATTAAAATAAAAAAAACTGACTAAGTGAAACGGTATTGATTTATCGATACATTCGGTTCATGTAGATGACCGTAACGTATACAGCGCCATCTAATATCTCAGACATATTACTATTTCGATTTGGCGGTAAGGTGGCGTATCATCGCCACAGAACACTATACTCCTATAATCGCAGAATATACTGAGATAGCTTTGTATTACTTTAGTAACTTATAAGGATATATTTATAATATTAAATTGTCGCTCATATGAAACGTTTGCTAATATGAAATTTTAACAAAGCGCCATCAATACATTCGGTTCATGTAGATGACTGTATCGTAAAGAGCGCCATCTAATATCTCATATACATTAATTGGCAGTAAGGTTGCGTATCAACGCAGAATATACTGAGATGGCTATGTATTAGGTACTTTAGTAACCTTTGATCACCAATATTACTGATCGAAGTTAGTAACTTATACTTATCTTTGGTCATTACATTAAATTGTAGCTTATGTGAAACGGTTGTAATTTTAACAAAGCGCCATTACTTACTTAATCAAGTTAACAGATAACATTACACCGCCATCTGTTATTAGGATTATATAGAGCTAACAGCTGAAACTAAAAAAATATTATACCTATAAATTAAGATTTAAACTATCCTATCTTTCAAGTTGGATCAAAATGCACACGTTGTGTAAATTTGATTATAATCGGTCCAGAGGTTTAAGAGTCCATTGCGGACAAATAAAGTGACACGTAATTTATATATATTAAGATATGCTACATTAATATGCCTTTACTTATATTTAATTTAATTTTAGTCTATTGCTTTTTTAATGTTATTAAGTTGAATTGGTGTTTTATTTTATTGCTTGTACCTGTCCCTGTTATGCAGTTGAACGAGGACAAATTATATTGCGTTCCATTTTTTATACTGCTACTTGAAAAAGGCATATTGAGAGTACTTTCTATAGAGAGCATTTGCAAATACAAAATATGTCCTAAAAAATAAATCGCAATAATTAGAAGATGCTTTTCTAAAATGACCCATCTCTGTATCTGATGAAACTTGTTTTGATTTTTTAATATTTCCGGATGTAAATAATTTTACCTATAAATGTTTTTCTTCATTTCTATTTTCGTCTACCACATGACTGTACATTTAATTAAATCTAGCCTCTTTAAAACACACACTACCTAACATGTTTCATTGTAAAAGTGTGTAGAGGTATACACAGTAATGTTTTTGGGTGTGTCCAGGCATGTCGAACGGTGCCCTGCCACAATGGAAGCGCGAGCTGCTGCAGCGGCGCGCGGCGCGCACGCGGCCCGCCGCCGCCAGCGCGCCGCCCCAAGCGCCGCCGCCGCCCCCGCCGCCCGCCGACGCCGACGACGAGGAGCTGCGCTACGGGCCCGGCATCGTGAAGCGGCTCAAGTCCCGCTACCTCAGCCTCGCGCTGCGCGACGCCCCGCGCCGCCGCCCCTCCGTGCTGCGCCGCGCCACCTCGCTCGAGCACCTGCTGGACGAGCGGCCGCCGCCCGCGCCGCGGCCCTGCGCCCGCGCCGCGCGCCCCGTCTCGCTGGCCGCGCCGCCCTCCGCCGCCGCGCTGGCGGCCGGCCCGCCTCCCCGACGCGATTCCGTGAAGCGAGCGCGCTCCGTCGACGCCCTGAGCCGACTGGACCGCGACGACCATCCTCCGATACCACCTAAACCTCAGCCTCAACCACAGCAGCAGCAACTGCACCAACCCGAACCTCCGCCGCTGCCGCCGTCGCCTCCTCCGCCCGTCAATCGCTCGGCGAGGCCGCCGCGCCGGCCGACGCCTCTCCTGCGGGAGACCGAACGTCCGCCTCCCGATGTCGTCCGTTCGGCGCTCAGAAAATTCGAATCGGCGCCGCCTCGACGTCCGGCTCCCGCCGCTCGCGTCTCCGCCGTACTTCGCGGGCTCGAAGCGCTACCGCGTAGCTCCACGCCGGAACCCCGCGGTCGCTCCCCTAGCCCGGCCGCGGCCGATATTTCCGCTATCGACGAGTCGGAGGGTGCTAATCAGTCGGCGGAGGCTAAGCTCGTATCGCGCGCGGCCCTCGAGGGGATCGCCCGTGCGGGGTCGACTGTCCGCTACTCGTTCGAGGCGCCGCGTCACGGATCTCACCTGCCGCCGCTGGCGGCCACCAATCCGGTTCTCCTGGGGCGCTCACGGCTCTCGGCGTCTCCGCGACGCGTGGGAGTCATCCGACCGATGCCGTCACCGGCTCTGGAACGCAGTGCGTCTTCTCCGACACCACCGACCGATGAACTTTCCGAAAAAGCTACGAATGAATCGCCAAGAATCCTTACTCCACCGCCCGTCGAAAACGAATCGCCACCTTCCAACCGACCGGAAAGAAAGGACCCACCGCCCTCCGCCGTCGTCGAACCGATTCCGAGATCGGCGCCGGAGGAGACCACAGATGACTCCATCCGAGTAGAATCCGACTCGGACGCATCCATTAATGCCAACAATGAAAGTACCCCAGAACCGGAACCAAAAATTGAAACAAAACCGAAGTCCGAAAACAAATACGACAACGATCCTCCGACTATTGCAAAGACGAAACCTCTCATGAACGGACACGCGGAACGACCCAGCGAACCGAAGACGAAGAACAACTTGTCGCGAATAGGCGCCGCCGGGATCGAGCGCGCCTGGACCGGCGCCGCCGACAAGAAGAACATAGTGGAACCCAAGGAGAAGAAGGACAATGGTGAAGTGAAAAGTGTAGTGGCGCCGTGGGCGCGGGGCGCGGGGGGCGGCGCGACCGGCGCGAGGCAGCCGCGCGCGCAGCCCGCCACCTCCGTCGTGTTCAACTTCTCCAACCGCAAGGAGGTGCCCGACTACATCGAGAACGACGGGATCATCCTGCGGGCCAACCGACGGAACAGATTCAAGGTACGTTGCCATTTACATCTCATGGAATTATACCAAATCATACCAAAACTCTATTACTGCGTCTATTTCGTTTGTCCACCTTTCGTCTAGCGATAAAGTGTGAAATGTTGCGCAACTTGTAATATTAGCATTCCATCCACCGCTCCGAGCGTCCGTGCTATGCTCGCGAATTCTGAATTACGTCAATTTTACATTCGACCGCCTTCGATCCGTCGTCGACTGCGTAATGTCTGAGAGGAATCACTTAACGCAGCCGAGAACGATTATTTCACGGGCCGCTCGATGCGATCCGGTCGACCGGCCCGCGACTCGAACATCGCCACCGGACGAGGGCCGCGAGAGTGACGAGTCGACGGGAGTTTCGTGAAATCGATGGTCGATTGTATAACGAGTGATATGTAAATATAAAAATATTTTCTACAAACGGTGAAAGTCGGTTAGTGCGGGTCCACGTGCGGGCGCGGGTGAAACCGGCCGCGATGGATGCGTACGGCGACGGCACGGATCCCACTCTCGATTTCGGCGAGATGGTCGAAAGTGCGCGCGTGCCCTACGCGGAATGTTAACGAGCGGTGGCCATCGCTACGTCGCGGCCGACGCCCGCCGGAAACTGGCCGCGGTCGCGGCATCCTAAGCTGCAATGATGCAACCGATGTTGCCATTTAAAAACTAAACTTAATACATCTACGAACATATAATACTGTATAAATGAAAAATATTTAAATCATCTTCGCCAGATCTTCTAACAGAGTAAAACTTCAGAATGATGATTCATTAAAAATTCGGAATTTTGTTTCTCATGAATGTGTTAAAGCTGGAGTCGCCGGGCAGCGGGCTCGCGCCGCATTCCCCAGTGAACCGCGACGTTATGCTTGATCGAAAATTAATTACAAACCTTACAATAGCAGTCTTTGATGACTTGATGCTGACGTTCTGCTCGCAGCCGGCCCCGCTGTATTTAATCATTTCCTTATCGCAATCGAAGTAAATAACTTGCGCTCCTCCAAAACGGCACTTAGAATTACTACTAGTAATACTAACATTTTGGCAGTTCGGTTTGTTTATATCATATTCAAGTTCAACAAACAAGTTTTACAGTTTGATACCTTAAAGAAGATTTCCTAAAGAGTCTTTATTACCATACCAGCATCGTCTCGTCTCGTCCCGTATGGAATCTTACTTACATGTCTGTTAAACCAGTTTACCAATAAGATGGCAATAACGGATTGAAGGTGTGCAAAAAATAAAATTCCCCCTTCTAGGATTGTCGTAAAGTTCCTCTAACATAAGCATATGCTTGGACTCGCCTTTGCGTGACCTGTAACCCGATCCTTCTATTTAGCGTAAGAACAGGCGAATTTTAATTTGGTGCGTCTGGTGGAACAAAGCACGCGAACACAATGGATGCTTTAAAAAATAGAGGAGCGACGGCAGGTGGCCGGCCGCCGCCCCCTCCCCCTCCGCCTCCCCCTGCCCCTTCCCCGCCGCCGCCACCGCCGCCACTCGCCTTCTTTTTGTCACTAGTGTGCTATGTACTTTGTACGTATTGCTTTAACCCTAACTAAAGGTACATTTTTCAGTTTCTTCGTCTTGTTTCTGCTATATTTTGAACGGTATTCAGGTTTTGTTTAGTTACTTTATCGATTTTTTTGAGTTCCTTAGTATGTTACATATATATACATGAAGAGTGATAGCTCAATGGTTGAATCTCGGCCACTTGATCGCGCGACCGAAGTTGACATCCTAGGCACGCAACACTGCTTTTTTTAATTAAATGATATGAATGTTGGAAAAACAGTATCACTGCCTTACGGTGAAAGAAAACATCGTGAGGAAACCTACACTCTTGTAGGTTAAAACAAAAGTTGTCAAAGGTGTGTGAAGTCAACCAATTCGCACTTGACCAACGCCGAAGACTATGGCCTATGTCATTCTGAGAAAGTAATTTTAAAAAACATACATTTGTCTCCTCTCTGCATACTAAAATCAAAAGATGATTGTAATTCCAACGCATATAATTTTAACCACACCCTTCTTCCACCTGCACGCAAGAATTGCTTCACGCTACAAATAGATGTAGCATTAGGCCTTCGGTCAAACCATTCTCGTTCTATCATCTGAGGAAATGCTATGAACAATGTGTAATACAGTGCATTTAACAAGTTTGCCAGCAATTGATAAATTTATTTTCCTATGAATTAATTTTTCGCCTGATTGATAGCAATATTATGCGGAAACAAATATATTTTCACCATTATTTCGAATGAATAACTGTCCTCTTACCTCTTTACATGTAGCATGGTCGTCGCTATCATGCGATACGTTAGTTTATTCATCGTCGACGTATCATGCAATTCGTCACTCCTGATTACTTGATGAGAGTACAATAAGCACTCTTCCGCTGGCTGCTGATAAACACAGTAATACCCCGAACTTACGCGGTAGGAGTGTAGGACTGAATGATAATCGCGTAAATCGGAGTATAATTTAACATATAAGCAATACCTACGTACATATAATTTATTCTCATATTGAGACCGGAAGCTAAAGAAAATAATAATTTAGACTAATACAATTTGGCTAACCGAAGGTAATCTGATGTACAAATAGAAGGCTTCTTAAAATCTATTAGAAATTATATTCCTGTAGATGACCCAGTCAGGTAGAAATAGCATCGACATATTTGTTCGCAATGATATTTTTCTAATAACAATAGTCGTTTGTTTTAACAGGAAGGTTTCGGAAAACGAAATTAATCAAAACACAATAAAGAGACTCACTGTTAGCGATTACAATAAAATATTGTTATAGAATTAAGATTCAAGCTAATTATCATTTGTTGATGCTTGAATGTATCAATTAAAATATTTCTCTTTCAACCACTTTAAAGCGCTTCTCTCACTGTCAAATTTATCTTTTAATAAATGCATTTTATATAACTTCCATTCGCTAATTTGCATCCGAATATGTCGTCATTCAATAATGTGGTAAGAAATTCATAATCTTAATACAGTGCTTATTGAATGCATCCCATTAAAATGCATTCGACGAATACTGGCTCATCACTTACAACTATATTTATTGCTTTCCAATTTTCTGAAGTATTGTTTAGTAAAGAAAAAGTAAAAGATTTAGTTTTACCCTAACAACTCACCGTTGCTATCAAAAAATGCAATTATTTGCAATACCAATTAAACTTTATCTACAGCGGTGCATGAGCACGATAACTGACGACTCATTCGCGGAGCATGTCGGATCTCGCGATCGGAATCCTAAAGAATATTAAGTTTTTCAAAACTGCATGAGATTTTATAAAAAAGGCAATATTATTTATAAACCGGGGTTTCTCCTTAACTACGTAATACCCCTATTTCGTGACACTGCACGTGACACTATTCGAGTCGATAACATAATCGGGAGTGCCTCCGCGAGTGTGTGCTCTCTTTGTGTCCATGTAACGTAGGCGTTATCACAAACCTGACGTAATCATCGAGTCCACTTCTTTCTCGAGTGGTGTCCCGGAGTGGCGGTAAGCGGTGGGCACTACGACCGAGTGATAGTTCAATGTCGTTCCAAGGCAGCGGGCAACTATTGCGAGTAGCATAATTTCCTGCACGGTAATTATGCGGTGAATGGCGCCCGCACCGTTTATATTGTTTATCGGTTACCAGAACTCCGCTACATCATAATAATGCTTCTAACATGCTCAATTTCTCATCATAGCACGTGACCCGCCTTGCTTCTATCACTTGCCGACTGGTATGTAACTTACATAATGGAAAGCGTCAGGCTCGCGCCGTACAATACTTTCTTTAACAATTGTTTAAGGCGACACATATGCTAGTATAGTCCTTGCTTTAAAACTTTCCCACTCGATCATTTTTTAATGTTATAGATTACATCAAATCATGATATTCATTTTGCGTTACACTGGTTTCTTACAGTCATCAAAAGCTTTCGAAGCTACTTAATCTTATCATTAATGTCGCTATAATTAACGCTCCGTGTAGATACAATTTGACAAGTCTTCGACATGTTGGATGTATTTCGTTATCATGTCGCCCCAAATTTTGTATTACTCACTTAATTACATATCTTTATGTTTTGTGTTGTAGCTAGTTCGAATAACTTATAATTTCCACACATCAACTGTCCAGCTATAATTGATGTGGATTTGATCCCGTAGTTCAAATATTTTTGGTTTGTAATTTCCTCTTAATCTATGACTGTACCTAGATCCCTACTGTCTACTGTGCAGTAGGCACTCGTGGCATGAATCAGAGCGAGGGGTGCTAAGGTTCGCTTGTATTGAATTTTCGAGCTAGGGCGAGGGTGCCGGCGAAAGCCAGACACATAAATGAACTTGAAGTGCTCGTGATTCAGAAAGCTTGTTTAAAAGTACAAATATACGTAGTCATATACTATAATCATATACGGTATCACGTTCGGGATGTTTGGAAACTCGATGCTACAGGCACTATGACATTTGATTCCCAAAGCTATTAGCGTTGCATCAATTAATTTAGTGGCTTTGCAATAAAATATAATATCGATATTTATATTCATAAAACCTCTCTTTAAATGTGTATTTAACACAGGACTTTCGAAATTTATTTTTCTGTTTTAAATATTATTATGTATAACACCGTTTGATTTACTTAATTAGTTCCAAATTCTTTAATATCATATATTCAGAAGCTTAAGTCATATAGTCGAAATTAAATTCTGCATCCCCAGTTTGTACTGGTGGTTCAAATCCATGTATTCAACTTGCGTAAATATAAATTTCCTTCAAATTAAAACTGATTTCATAAAGACATTTCAAAACCCAAGCTTTCAAGACACGACACTACATTTCTTGAGTAAAATACCAATAAAAATACATAATTATGTAATTTGAATAGGGATGAAACAAGTCGATACTAGGGACTATTTAGCATACTTATCGATTTCTATCAAAATTACAGGTAGATTGTTAACAACATGATTCACATTTGTCTTTATTTTGTGATGTAATTCGCCGATATCCAGTGCCCACGGACCACTTACGCCGGATGATTCAGGTCTTGACAATATAACTATTTATTTTGAATGTCCAAATGAAAGTCATGATGTATTTTTTCCGTTCAGCATGATGCTGCAAAAAGTATGCTAAAAGCTAAGCGGAACGAAGCACTAATTCACTAGTTTTTACCGCTCTCTTACCTAACCTTGAAATTTATGAACATGTTTCGACGTCTTATTCAATCATCGCTAATGATTATAACTTTCACATACATCCTGTAACGACGAATAAGGGGGGAGGTCTAGTTAAAATAAAATAGATTTTTTATTCCATTTTCTAAAAGAACATTGTCTTGCGCGTATTTACTGACTAGCTGCGTTTGAATTAGACCATTATTTGATGAAATTAGTAACTTTGAATCAAGCCGTGATAGAACTATACTCAGCTATATACAAAAAATTAATCTCGTTTTTCTCAAAATCATGTTTTCAAAGTCAGTGATCACTGTAACTCGAAAACAGCTTTACCGATCGGGTTGAAATTTATATCACTTCTCTATGTACATAGTTGTTCTCCGGTTGAACGAAGGGTTTTTATTTTTAACCGACTTCCCAAAAGAAAGAGGTTATTGACAATTAGTTTTTTTAAATAGTCAAATACATACCTATATCAGCGAAATATTGCTCGAAATAAAATGTTATAACTTTCAGCGTCTGCCATTTTGTAAATAATGGCGGACATTGAATATATATCCTTTACTATATATCCCCACTCTTTCGTTGGTTTTAGACTATCCGTAGCAGCGCAAGCTTGATCACCGCAAAATTTGTTTCTTTTGCAGCCTCCTCGGCCTTTGAGGTTTATTTACCGCTTTATTTTTAAATATACTTGTTCAAAACAATTTGTACATTCGCATTAAATATGTATTAAAATCATTAATAACAATAATTCTTTAAAACAGAATAATTGTTATTAATAATTAATTTACCGTTTGCGAAAATAAGTCAAAAAATGGCCTTATTTTCACCTTTCCAAGGAGACCTTACCCATTAAGGTAACGTTTGTAATTTAAAAAATCAAACAAGTGCTATTTGTCTCGAGATTGTGTTTTGAAATGTCATATATGCACTTTATCTATAAGTTGCATTTATGTCTCGTTTGCTATCGTACCGAGTGTTCATGTTAATGATTCAATAAATTACATGACATTTTATGGTATTTTTGAAACACAAACGTAAAATCTACCCGTATGTACATCTTAGCGATATTCATATTAGGCATTAGCAAAAAAACAAAAACTGTCATGCCTGGATTGTTTATATATCTGCAATAATAAATTTGCTGATGTATAAATAAGCAGTTTCTCGGAACAATCTAACTGAATGATGAGGTATGTATTGTGTGCGTTTTTGCCCTCTTCGCACAAATATACATTCGATTTCGTTATGCTACTTTTTATAATAGCTATGACGCGACAACTGAAATAAATTTACCAAGGTTTGGATACTTTAACAAATTTTAATGCCTTAAAATAATGTTCGTAGATAGTTACGTAGTTATTAATCGCAAAGTCTCTAAGATGTGAAGTGACATTTTGTCTGACTGACTCCTCGGTGGTTAGACAGTAATGAAATAATGTTGATGCTACCGCTGACCACAAGTCAAATAATAACAATATCTGTGAAACCGCTGAACTTGCAAGATGTTAAAAGCCGCGCTACTATTCATAGTGAATGCTCGCTGAACAACCGTTACCGCGGACACCGCGCGGCCAGGCCGCGCCGGAACTACCTAACGGCTTCAGAGAATTAGCTGAGAGCTAATCACACCTGCTCGGGCCTACATAACGTATTCGCCTAATGCTAATGTTAAACACTTCTTAACGATATAACAAACAGTCGGCAAGTGGCAAAAGAGAGAGCCGATCTATCAATATCGCCTAACAAGTACATAAATAAAATGAAATCGAAACTAAAATTCACAAAAACATAGATAAAAGTTTATTATATCAATAAACTATTTACAACATTAATGTTTGGACTTACAATCCAATTACTGTTATGATAGCGCAGACCGGACAATTTTTAGTTTAATAAAATTGACAAATGCAATAAATCTGCGCAATTACTAGGCGTCGGATACGGTGTTAATTAACATTAAAATATTGTACGGACGTCATTATTTCCGAGCGTCCTTGTCTAGACGACGAAGGTCTTCGACTGAAATGTCACTTGCACCTAGAACCAGACGTTACACGCATTGCTCACATCTCGGATACCACGTACAATACGTTTCAAAACCAATGATAATCCATTTAAAATCACGTCTTCTATAAAATACGCACGAGAACTTCCATCTTGACTCAAATTTTCGTCTCGATACTCGCTCATCTCCGACGGCTGTACGTGGACCGCTACCGTTGTGGGCACGAGATACTAACTTTCATAATAATATAACTGTATTACTAATAGCAATGTAAACGTAACGTTTACTGCTAATTCCTATCCACTTATCATCTAAGTTCCTTGACGTACACCACTTTTGTCTGCAACACTTTGCACTCCTAAACTCATTATATAATATGAGCAGCATAAAGACGCAAATCAAAATATTAAATATACCTATTGCAGTAAATTTTATTGTTCACGCTAATTGTTTCATGAAACCACATAAGATGGACACAACGTGCCTAAACGTGGTTTCCCGAGCATTCTGGGTCAAGTATAAAATTTTAATTCGCCGTTAAGAGTGACGGATATAATAGACTAACATTGAAAATACTTAAATTGTTTCAACGAACCGTTTGTTTCTACAGCAGAAAAATCTTATTGTATGTTTCGATCGTTACTTTAGTGACCGTACGCTTGAGTTGAACCACTATTGTTTAATCATTATAGCGTTTAAGCTTTATGACTATTCTTATATCCATTATTCAAATGTATTTGTTTTTTTTTATATTTTCAAATGAATAAGGTAATTCCCGTGCCATGGACGTGAGCCGAGCTAATAATCGTTTTCTCATTTGTTTGAATTTGTCAACACTCCAATCAGAATTATTCTAATCACGCTAACGTTTCGCAATACCATCGGTTACCAAAGAACGAAACACGTAACTAAATGTTTTGTGAATAAAAATGAGAGTTACATCTTCCTAATACTAGTTATCGACGCCACACACGGCCGCGCGCGGAAGCTCCTACGTTCCACAACTGACAATTACGTCGATAACATCGCTTTCTATCGATACAAAACCCGCAACAACAATGGGTGTTTGCCGAAAGTCAAAAAACGCGCCGCTAACGCTGTGAGAGCGCACTTTACATAATTGTTGCAGAGACGAATCTAACGCAGCGATCGAGGCGGACGTCCTCAACCGGTTATGCATGCCGTGGTTTTTTATTTGCTCACGCAATAACTGCAATCGACGGAACTTATTACAGATACACATCAGTGACATCTTCGACCCCTACGTAATCGCTATCATATGGATGGATTTTTAAATGTTCTTGTTTAAATGTTGCGTCATATGTTTTATGATTTTTATTAGAAATCGATATATGAATATCGATTTCTTTTTTTATCTGACTGAAGTATTAAACGAGCATGCAGTCCATCTGACGGTAAGTGGTCACTGCCGCTCATGGACATCTGTAATCAACTTCATACAGAACATGGATTCTACCTGAAGTCAATCACAGATGCGTTGCTATTCCCGAGGATTATGATGGTCGCCTCATATAAAGGTGTGCCGGCAACCACACCCTTCCATCGAAACGCAAGAAATGCTTCATGCTAGAAATAGGTGTGGCAGTGGTACTTCCCCGGTCGAACTACACTGGTTCTACCACCTTCATATTGACAGTATCTTGATCATTGATATTCATAATATGTTATTACATATTTAATTTCTTTGATATTATGCGATGTTTTTCATTGGAGACATTTACAGTTGATAATATATTTTATCGAGATCAATTTATGGATAATTAGAGATATATCCATCGTTTCTCAAAGTTTTTTTTTTATCATTTCAAGTAACAAAGTTCTGCGTGATTTGATGTATGACATTTTTAAAACGTGAAGTCGCCCACGCTGGGTGTCGAATGGCTTATAATCTATGAATCTGAGCTATCGAGTAACAACACCGAGTGACCCTCGCGTGAAGCCGGACAAATTCGTCTATTATAAGGAATTGCGTCAGCCAATATGAATTCTTTGGTTATGTATGCACAGACATATGTTTCATAAAAGATGACCCATATAAACATGCTAATAAGAATATGGAGTCCACCGTTGTAAAGAAAGTGTTTCGAGTTGTTTAAACACGTGCAGTCATCGGTATCCTAATTGTCACAAACTCCTTAGTCACGTTGTTCTAGAAAGCTGGAACGTGTACAGTCGCTTTCCCCATAACGGGCAGCATTCTCGCGAATTCTTAGATTCAGTTTCCCAATCGATTCCTGTAGAGTCACCGGAGAAATATGCGAAGCGAGTCGCCTTTGAAGGAATTTGTTGGCACAGCGGCGGCGCAGGCCACTCGCGCTCGTTTTGTTAGTCGTGCTGCATTTCGATCCGAACCAGTTGTAGCGGACGCGGCTGCACGCGCCCAATTGAACTGGGAACACTCTTGTCACTTCTTGCTACCATTTATATATGAGTATCACTCCTAGTGTTATATTTTAGTAATTCAAATTCAACCATAAGTTGCATGTTTCTGAAAATTTTTAATAACACTATAGCTTGTCCATTATTTACCAAAATTTTAAGTTTTTGGGTTGTAATGAAAAAAAATATGATAATGATCTTTGCCTATTTGCATATAGTGAATTAGAAATAGAAACGATTGTGGGATAGACATATTGGTTTTTAATTTATTATTGATTTTTTTCTCTCAATATATAATTAGTCAATAACTATTATTCGAAATTAAAAATTCTCTGCATGGACAAAAGCAGTTACATATGACCTCGGAACACGAGCAGCTCAATAAAATCTATTATGAAAAGTGTATCACGCGGCTTACTCAGCAGTACATTAAGCGATATGATATCGGAAAGATATCGACGTATCTGATAAGATGATTTACCACTCCATAACCAGTCCATGACGCTAAATTCTGAACTTAACCTCTCTTGACGCTGTAGTTATAATAATAGTATTGTTCAGAATGTAGAGAAAACGGTAGTTTTAGTGCGAGTACGTTATAAGTTAATATATGTATACAGTGTATACATAAATGAATATGTGTGTTACAAAGTTAGCTCTTACTTCCCTATTTCTTTTTGTTTATTTATTAGGAAGTCGACTATCGTAAATATTGTTAGTGTTTCTATTTGAGGTAGAAATGTATTTATTATGTACGTTGGCCTCACCGACCTTCTTCGATTAGGATCAGCGGCGCAGTATTATCATAAGCCGTCACTAAATTCAATTACATAAAATGTATTTTCTGTTAGCCATGACACGATGCGATAACAACTTTTCTTGTTTTCATTGCTTAATCTGCATGCTTCAATCTATCAGTCGAAGCCATACCGCGGCTCGAAATATTAGCGGGCTGCTGTGACCCACTTGTCAATTGCATTGAACATTACTTTATCAATGTAGAGTATTACGCGGCATATGCATTCCATCTCGTAACCTTGTCGAGAAATAGCAGTACGTATTGATAAATTAGATCTTGCATTCGATTATTATTATTCGAGATTATTATTTGTTGATGCCCACGGTCAGCGTTCTTACTTAACGTTTTGACAGTCTTTAAAGCCACAACTCCGTTTTTATTATTCACCAATTTCAAAAAAGAGGAGGTTATATCATTAAAATTCAATCATTGTACCATAAGAAAAACATGAACAGTATCCGAGATAGAGGCATTGCTGCATTTCATTCCCTGAATCCCAAGTTGGAAGGACTTGACCAAATACCGTCATCACACCCTACAAACCAATCCAAAAAGCCTAAGCCATACACAAAATAATTAATGACAATGAATGCGCTGAACTGGATAATCAAATTTTAACTTTTTATTCTTATCTAGATTTTGCCTATACGATCTTCTTCATTGAATATCATAGATATGTTGGTATAATAAAAACATGCTTTCCAGTTGTCACAAGCACACAGTCGTGAAGCTATCAAAGTGAAGCATAAACATGGGACGTTTGAAGGCTGGGCAAATATTTGGGTTAGCGAATCGTACGGTGGGGTCGTCGGAAGTGATACAATGGGCGGCGCGGCGCGCGGTTATGACGCGTTCCGCTCTGATTTGCGCGCGCGCCGCGCTCCTGTGCGCACACCCGCTCATCGCTAAGGAGCAGGTTCAAAATAAAAAATACTCCACTCGCCTTTCTTTTCTGATATCTATATTACAATTACGATTACTCTCACTGTTTCTTCTTGTTCGTAATCTATGGATTATTCACAAACATAGGTATATTATCGTCATGGAATTATTTATTTATCAATTAATTACTTATCTTGCTTAGAAACTTTAACGTTGTATTCATTCCAATTACATTAACTTTGAGCTATAATAAATCCAGTTTAAGCCGCCAAATCAATTAAAACACTAATTCATTAACACTTGCTGACCAAAATAAGGCAAATTTTGATTATTTTAGATTTAGACCCGTATCCATGCTAATATTTACCAATATATAGTCCGTTGCCTTCGTTTGAATGTGCAGTTAAATCAAGCGGGAACATAAATTGACCAAAGACAGATTTATTAGCCACGCATTGACAGATTCGCCCGCTCTCCGCTCTGATATATGACACCCACGACGTTACAATCCGAACCTCAGTATTTCGGGTCCACGAGGAGCATTGCTTCATCACTAACTAGCTGATCATCTTGGTTTATTACACTATTGTACAGAGTCTTCGAATGTTTAACTTCTACTTAGTTGGAAATACCTAAGTTTTGTTGTAAGAGTTGCATTTTATTGTGTGTTTTTATTTTAGTTTTTAGTATTATAGCGACCATAGAAATACATCATCTGTGAAAATTTAAACTGTCTAGCTATCATGGTTCTTGAGATATAACCTGAACAGACAGACGGACAGACCAACAGCGGAGTCTTAGTAATAAGGGGTCACTAGGGGTACGAGAAGAGGCGGCTATCTCCCCCCTCTCTAGAGATTCAATTAACGTCTTCCCTATCACATTTCTACAGTGACGGGTACCTAAGAGAGGTAGCTGAAGCAAACCTCGTGCCCAGTAATCTATGGGCAACTTCCTCAATGAGTGCCTACTCTTTAAAAATTAGAAATATGCTAAAACTGTCAGAAATTGCCATGTTTTCGTTTAACAAATTATTTGAAACGTTTCCTGTCAAATAAATAAATCATTGTGTGATTTAAAGTAAAGTGGAACAAATAGCTATAAACAATATATTGCGTGCGTCAGCTCCATGCGATGTCAACAAGGCGGACGGACATTCATTTAATTTCCTGTACCAGTCGTGTGCTTTGTTACCACTTACGCCTTTGAGCTTCTCAATAACTGTGTCGATCTGCAGGAAAACAATATATTTGTTGCAAATTTACTACATCATAATGTAAATGCTATTCGTCGTTAGATTAAACAAATGTAGTCGTCATAGTCGTCGGTATTTCGATGACAATTATATGACTCTTATAACAAAAAACGATTATAAAAATTTTCTTGTCCACTTATTTCCTGTAATCTTCGTAACAGCTTGACCTATTGGAACGGGACATTCAGATAGCTGACGTTAACGTGTAAGTTAGGCTACTATCGCATAAAAAAACCGTAAGCCTCTCGCGCAGTGGTATATCACTGATGATAATGTCAGTTGCTATCAGGTTAATTAGAACCGCCTATCAGTTGTCAGTTTCATTTATATGCATGACATCTTGCATTTGAACAGAAGTGAAAGTGCAGGGCACAAATATCTATGTGCTAATACATAATATAATAAAAAATATCCACTAATTATTCATGTAAGTGTGTGATTCTAAAGAAGCTTTATCTTCTCCAATAAATCGGTTATCTGTAAAGTCGGTTTACTGACGATAGTTGAACGTGACCACGTCATAAGAAAATACTGATGGAAAGGTTGCATTTTTCAAAAGAAAATTTTATATTTATTCATAAACAATTGACACCACATTCACTGTTCACTGCACTTCATACTTGACGAAAACATGTAAATGTATTATTGTATAGCAGCTGTCCACGCGGACGCATCGCTCACTCAAGTACGAGAGAAAAAGATGTCGAACGTTGCTGAACACTCAAGCCGATTTTGCCGAACACGATAGCCTCTTTGGCGCTCGTTCAGCGCTCTCGCTTGCACTTCAAGCTTTAAATGGAACGCCTCAGAGCGAGGTAACGCCGCATGAGTCATGTTTTGTGGCGCGTGCAGCCGTCTCCATCGAATTATAAGACGTTGTCAGAAAGATTAAGTTAAATAAGTCACCCCTATTATCGGAGACTTAAAACTGTTAAAGGTCTACGACAGAAACTATTTGGCCTAAATTAACAAATTTTTACTGGAAGTTTAAGTATTTAAAGCTTTGCAATTTTCAGGGTCGCTTAAACTTCTGTGGTTTTAAATGAAACTACGTAATTATGTAAATAGTATTTGTAACAAATTATATTATAAGTACTTAAGTGTTATATCTAATAGAGGAAGAGCTGCAAACACGCCATCACCCATTTCCGTTATGCTATATTATAATTATTTAGTCTGTCGAGTGCGTGCTATGATATAAATTATCGTTATAATTTACATTCATGTTAGGTATACCAGATTGTTAGCAAATAACCCGAAGCCAAACTAGTACTATGTAGATACGTCGTGGGTGTCAGCGACAGACACAAAGAGATGAATACACAAACACTAATTCCGGGAACAAATATCTACCTAACATAGTCAGATACCTATTTCGATGGGGATCGAACCCTGGACTCACTGCGTTTCGGACCGGTATGGCGACTGCTTCGCCACGCGGGTCTATCCGTGTATCTTACAAAAACTCCTACCATATGGCAAAAATATACACAAAAAGTAGCAACCTCAGTAGCTATATTGTTGTTAGCTGAGTTTTGTTATAGATAGATGTAATTTTATTTGATGAAATAAATTACATACATTTCCATTTTAGGCCGTAGCCCACCAATTCGCACTAGGCCAGCGCGATGGTCTACGGCCTAAAACTTTCTCATTCCGAGAGAAGACCCGTGCTCAGCAGTGGGACAATAATGGGTTGGCGATACGGAATAATTTACATACAGTATTACATATTGTTCTGCGTTATTGATACCATTGTATAAATAATGCATATTAATAACTGCGTAAGGCTGATTCGTTTAGGTGTTCCAGTGTTCCAACGAGGCGGAACCTTTGAACTGATTCGTGCGGTTATGGCCGGTGTCGGGTGGCGCGTGAGACAGTGTCCAATTATCACGTGTGCGCCGTTGTTCCAATATTTATTGAACTCGATCGCCGCCGCCCGCCGCGCTCGGGGCTGTCGGCCCTGTAAATAATATAAATAAACATTTAAATAACAATATTGATTCTTAAAGGATTCATCACGAAATGATAGTGTTATTTGTGTTGGAATGTTGTGCGTATGCCACCAAAGGTATGGCAGGTATACTCTGCAATGTTACTAAGGAAAATTATATAAATATGCTAGATAAATAATTCACTTTGCTCTTCTCGCTTCAGATTTCTTCCGCACAATGAAAAGTTAATCCACATATCAGTCATTGAAAATTATCCATATCTTATTAGTACTTTTTGCGTGAAAGAGTAACAAACATCTTTAAATCCTCACAAGCTTCGGCTTTTTGATAGAAATAAGACTAGTACGCCCCATAACATATTTTGTATGAGTTACGTACGTATGTTAAGAGACGTTAAGTAAAGTTGGGTTGCTTGTTGTCCCGCGCGTCAACCCTAGCGGGCTGGTCCCGCCGCCGGACGTTACTCACACTCGGATGATATTGCGTGCCTGAATCACCGCGCGGGGCCGCTACACACAACAAGAGGAAGTATTAGCTGATGAACGAAACCACCGTATCAGTCAACAGTACGACTAGAGTTGCATAGCATTATATTAAAGCTTAGACAACGGATAATTAAAAACAGCTTAACACTTGATTAATTGATGTTTGAAGGCAGTAGAGTCGTTTGTGGTTCGTCATTGGTAGACACCACCGCCACACATGTCTATCAAAAGCAGTGGTATACTGGTATGCGGTGCTCTGTCCTGGCCTGAAGGGTAGGGAAGTGGCCAGATAGTGCTCGAAGCAATCGAATCGCCAACCTTTCTTTGTGATCAAAAACCGGACATCTGACGACCTCAAATAAAACAGCTGCGATCACATATTGTGGCTGGATGTTCCAGGTGGTGAGTGCAACAGTCGACTCATGTAATTCTGAACGCAATGTACCGTGCAATATATTGTTGAAAAGGGTAAATTCATATTTACTTGTAGGGCTTTTTTGGACCAAATCAATTTATTTCTTGTTTGGAGGACCTGCTCAATGCCCTTAGTACTATAAAATTTACTCAAAAACCCAAGCGTGTGACTGTTTTGAGGAAACTTTATAAACTCGCAGTAAGGGCACAGGTGGCTGTTAACCTTTATTTTGTGAAACAATATAATTATTTTAACGTTGTGAGAGCGATGAGCTCTGTAGGCTTCGTAAAAAGTAGATAATAAACAATGTGTCTATAAAATATGCGCTTCAGTAGGAGCTTCTGTACTTACCCCGGCCACTAGAGGACTCGTGTCTGTGGCAGTTAAGAGAGTTAATACTATATTTCTAATGTATGAAAAGCGATAAGGCCCGGCTCACAATCGCAAATAACTTGTAGCTTATCAGGTGCTGAAAATCGCTTATCCACACTTAATTTCCTATAGCCTTTACAAATATCGTTCGTACGATATCATTTTTTTCTATCGTTTTATCCTTACCAGATCACTATTGGTAATGGTCGTAGTAATCCCCTTTGAGAGCAATGGGGCATATTGATCCATCGATCCTATTCCGATTCATTTAAAAACTAAATGGTTTGTTAACGTCCATATAACGCTTGCTTTCGCTACATTAAACGTTGCGCCCTGTAATTCAGGTAAATGTCTCTTACCAAATTTATATCGAAATTATTAAATTTATCGTTTTTAATTCAAAAATATCTGATTAATGGCTATATATGATACATTTGTTTTTATATATTTATTTGTAGCCCAACAACAGACTTGAACATGAATAAAATAATATTAAAAAAATGATATTTAAACAAGCTTTTATTTCAATAGACTGAAAAAAAAAGCTTTGTTGTAGTCAAACCCATCATTTTGTTGCATGTTAGGTACGATTTTCTATCATATAAAAGCTTGTCGCGAGATTGTCTACATTAGATTTACTCAAGTCTAGGTCTTCGATTTACTGAACTATTCTCTGCACATATGTATAACTATTTGGTCCCAAAAATAAAAATAAATGCATTCATATATACTTACTCATATTCGCGACATTAAATGAGAAGTCGACCGGTTTCAAATACAAGAAAATTGAAGGTCAATTTTGATACTTTTTTATTTTATACCTTAAATCAATGAAAGTATAACTTGTCCGTTTTAACACCCATTACAACATTGATCCGTCCATTTAAGCTCATTTACTATACCTACTCCCTATAAATCGTAAATAAACAGATAATAGAAGGGAATAATAATAATAATAATCGTTTATTGCCTTTTTAAATTATAAAAAAAACACAAATAAATAACTTAAAAATACCGTTAGGCAAAGGGACGTGACTCAGCTTTTGCTGACAAAGATTATATCTTGTGCAGCGCTGATTTTCAGTCACCCCCTTCCCCCTATGGTGTTGTGCGGGAGGAAGAGTCATGGGTTTCCCAATTACCGTTCAGCTGCGTAAAAATCTTTACAAGATAAACAAGTAGGACTAACAAATTATAACATCTACAAAAAAAAACATACTATAAATAAAAAAAAGTTCAATAAATTTAAATAAAAAGGAAGTTGTAAATTACTGCAATCGGTTACCCTACCACAGCCCTCGAGGTACGAGACGCCCCGGAGGAAATCAATCTGTCAATCGGATACAAAGTGGGCCCTCACGCCCTCCGAGTGGAGAGGCAGGAAGCGGGTAATTGGTTGCGGCAACCGATCATGTGTCCGCGGTTGAGGCTTGTGAGGCAGCGGTAGAACCTCGCAACCTATTGTTACCTAAGGCTACGTACTCACGAAGCTGTTTTCACCCGCGGCCGCCGCGGTTGCGGGCCCGCAGCTTTTGTGCGAAACTCACGAGACCGCATATTTTTGCGGTTCCGCTGCCGTCGCGGTTGCGATTATCGACCGCAAACGTGGCGGGCGAAAACCGCAAGACGGGCGGTTAACCATCAGTTGAGGTCTTGACTACTTCACTCGCCAGCCAACTGACCGCAGAGCGCGCGAGCGCAAACCGCCGCGGCTGCGGCTGACCGCGGCCCGCGCGGTTCTACAGGTTACCCGCCGGTGCAGCGGGAGCCGCAAACAACCGCGCGCATCGCGGGCGAAAAACGCGTCGTGAGTATTGCTTTAATTTTTTACATTTATATCTGCATCCTACAGAAGCTGCGGGCCCGCAACCGCGGCGGTCGCGGGTGAAAACCGCTCCGTGAGTACGTAGCCTAAGACATTCATTGCTAATTACCTAAGAGGTACCTAAGTGAAAGTCCTAGCTGGACATGGCATAAGATTTCAAAATGTAAACGAAAGTGGTATTTAAGTAGTAATATTGACATAAAATGTATACTGAAATGGACATTGTATAATATAAAATGAGTATATGTACATATAATTGAATACCCACTAAAATTGTGATGATAAGTGATACATTTGGGATAAAATATGTAATGCAATGTGTTAATTATTTTTATTAGCTTATTTAGATATTATATCAAATTAATTGACTATGGAATGAATCAATATTTTGCATGCTTTATTAAAGCTAAATGTGAGAAAATTGTTACAACATATGCCAACCTAATTGTACCACATTTAAAGCAAATAAGTGAATATGAAAAAATATGAAAATACACTCGTACAGACGTTCGCAGATAATACGCCGAATGCCTAATCGATTCTTGTTAAAATTTAGGAATGTCTAGTTGCTATATTTTTTAAAGTTGTAAAGATAAATTTATTCGAGGCGCCCCAACTTAGTCCACACTGGTAGCAACGCTTGGTAGTTGGCTTCTGATCTTATCTCTGGTTGATAGCAGATGTACATAAGCCACGGTGGCCACTTGCTATCAGGTAGACTGCACGCTCGTTTGCTACTACTTCTAAAATACTATACATGATTTATATTACTATTAGATAGACACTAGACAATAGTGTAGATTATGACCAAATATAATTACACAATGATAATTAGTTCGACAACTTTCGAGGCTACTCTGTTGGCAATATAGATTCAATGCGATAACGTATCACTTGTGTCCAACTATCTTCATAATTGAACGTTGAGTAAGATGCCTCAGATATTTTTTGCGAGACGTGCCTTATAATGAGTATCTACCTAATTAATCCTTATATAGACAAGTATAAATCAATTGCTAAATTGCCAGTTTGCTACATCTAGTAGCACAACTTGACCACTCAACTTGCGTTAAGATTACTCTTTAAATCATTATAATTTTTTAGCAATTAATTTTGTTTTTTTAGAAGAATGATGAATAGGTTGTTTATAAAGATGAAGCTATTTTTGGATTTCACTTATTCACCACAATCATATCGCGTTTCTCTTTTTACATTCACTCGTATTATTTATCCGATTATATTGCTAATAGTTTATGTAAATAGGCAATTATGTAAATGTCATTTAGACCGTTTCCGCGTTCGGCGAGCCCCGCGCGAATTATCAGCCAGACACCGGCGCTGGCCGCCGCCGCTTGCCTCCACATTCATTATTCATGCAGCTGAGTTCATTTAGCTCACCGTAATGATATCGAGTAAACATTAGTAGCTTTGTACGCATGATTGTATGGTCGACTTACTTACACCAATCGGTAATCTTAACTTTTTTGTTATCGAGGGGGAACCATTAAAAGGTACCCAACGCCATGGGATCACCACCGGGTTATGTGGGATTTTTACCTCACTAAGGGTGGCCGTCCTAAGCGCCGCGTGAAGCGGGACGGGGTAGAGACGGGGTCGCTTGGCTGGACAGTTCGAGCTCCCACTCTTACCACCTGCAACCCCGGAAGACCCTTTTAGTCACCTCTTACTACAGGCAGGGCATACCGTAGCCCTATACTGATCACGGAACTACAGAGACACGGTAATGGTAGCCTATTTCACTCATCCACAGTTCACAGGAACCATATTGCAACTCTCACTATACATCGGCGCTTTATGCATTACATTTATCGAGAGACCGGCAAGTTCGGGGGTTATATAACCTCCCTTACTCGCCGATTTTTTTCGCGGGTCCCCGCTGTTGAATTCTTCCTTAACAAAGCTCTAAAATGTCTTTCAAATCATTAACTATTTAAATTTATTTTTCATATCATAACTAATCCTGTATCGTATATAGACAACGTTTCTAAAGGTCAAAAGGTGGACAAGCAATTACATGCAGGACAAAGTCTACACAATACGTTCATCATTGTGTGTTAGCGCTACATTACAAGCATCAATATAATGTAAAAAAAAATCCTTAAAATGTATGTATACCTATGGTTCACTCAATCCAAGAGTTTTATAAACTACCTTTTTTTAAAAGTACAAGTCAAAACACCTAAGGTCACAGAGAAGAGCCCAAAAAAACCGGTCTTGGTTGCGAGCCTTACTTGAAAAAATATCTAATAATAATAAATCATGTATTTACTAGGGAATATTAATATTTAATGTCTTTCGTGGTAAAGTATTATACAGAATTTATATTTGTGTGTATTTATAAATACTTCAGACTATAAAGGATCGTGAAATATACTACATACGTATTAATAAGAATCGTTCAAGGAATTTATTGAAATATCAAAAATGTTTGGTCACTGACTTCATTGCAGCTTTCACTTCATAAAAAGGACAACATCTTTCATATTAAACCTAAGTATTGATTACTATCGTTCTAAGTCGTCGCATCAGGATTCAAGACGCGTCCCTGCCAGCTCTATTTATACAAAGGACAATGTTCAAACTGTCTGGGGGAAGCGCTGACTCGCTGACTCGCAGTCTTAATCAAAACATGGAGATGCCTACAAAAGATATATCGCGTGCACAAGGGTGAACATACCGAGCAATATTTCCATGTCAATGTGAGCTTTAATCCTCATTGAATAGCAAGCGTGATGACGGTGTAAATGTCCAGCTTAACTCATCTCCGGTCATTGCCGGGAGCGCCGGAGTAAGCACTTTAACACTGTAAACTAAGCATTCCTTTAAATTCAACAATCACACACATAAGGAAATACAAACAATCGTTCAATCGAGTGTTAGAGTATAAAACTCTAACACTCGATTGAACGATTGTTCTAATTCTAAATCCTAAACGATTGAATAATCATTTAGGATTTATTTTATATTTGCGACCAAGTACCTACTACAAATAACGTTCTACTCAATCTTACAATCGTCACTTGACTGCCTAGGTGTTTGTGACAATAACTTGTGCGTGGTGTGTTTCTGTATTCGCATCCTGCGAAATGTATACGATGAGACAAAGTGTTAATGTTGATTGAAATTGAACGAAATATTAATTAATTTGTATCAGAACACTTAGCAACTAGTAGTTAGGGTATCATTTTTTGTCACATATGCAACGCACCATTGGAGTCAGCAATATTCTACAGTCGGTATGCCACCAACACATACCTGAAATATAATTTGATGCGCAGTAAATTAAAACAATCGCAGGAAATGGTATCACAATACAATAAAATGAATCGGTAGCGGAAAGTTATGAAAATAATGAGGTCGATAATAAAATAAATATTATTGCTACGTTATTACAAAGCTGGACACGTGGCTCACACGTGTCGGCGGCACCATGTGTGCAAATAACAATTATAATACTGTCTTCATTAGGCCGCTACATTGTTTTCTCTTATTATAATTAACCTTCAGCTCCCGATAGCTGCAGCTATGCCCGTCAAAATCTACGAGTATTGGAACTAAAAATTAAAACAAAAATCTAATTTTTGTCCATCATAAAAACTTTTTTACTATATGTGTGTATCTGAATGTACTCTGATCATTTGGAAACAAGTGGCTCCCTATTTAAAAAAAATATTTTACATAATTATTGCCTACTTACCTGGACTTAACAAACAGTTACTTACAATAGGTTATATAGACCAAATTGCAATTGTAATTAGGTAGTTCATGTCGGTTGTAAATTAATGATGTGACCCGTCCACGCTACGATATAGGATTAACAATAATAATGTAAGAATGGTGAGAAGGAAATGTAAAATTAGCAAAAGGTACGTAGCACAAACGAGCGCGATTGAACGGAGGGAAATCGAGGAATCGAAGTAACTCGTCTGTACATACAGCACTCACCGCCCTATAGGTCAACTATATATCACGTTATTCGGAATACATTATGCCAACCACAACAAACAATTTGTTTCCGATAAATTTATTGACGTTTATATGATAACTTACGACATTAACACAGTTTTATCTCATAATAGACTTGTAGTATTACTTAACAAGCAATTAACTCATCGTGTGGTTTCGAGATATCGTGACTTTATAATTAATTTCCATTTAGTTGTAAAATTTTCCAATCTATATCAAAATTTTGTCATGTCTTGACGTGAAAGTAATAACTAAATCTTATTTACACAAATAATCGCTAGCGACAGCGGCTAAACTCCCATCGAAAAATTTACAATATCGCCAATGTAAGGAAATTTTCAAAGAAATACGTAGGCGCGTAATGCGCCTTTTGTTTACGTACGCGTACGTGGCATTTGCCACACAGCAAACCAATCACATAACTCTCAGGACTATCTGGAAATGAACATTGTACGTCATTTAGGTATGCGCGTGACGCGAATGTGAAACAATGGATTTGTCCACCGCGCTCTACCGGTCTTGTCAAAGAGTTGTAAACTTTATTGTTTCTTATATTTATCGCGTTCACCAAAATAACGCATTCTTACGCCCTTATCTGCTTTATCTTTTTGTACCACTGGACGATTCAGGGTGCTCGCGACGATAGCACGTTATTAAAGAGTAGGTAGGATTATCCAATCTACAATAATCCCCGCAACGATAAAGCATCGGTTGATTAGCACAAATGCCTTGCAAGCGCTGCGTGCGAAGCGAAAATTGGTGCGGTCGTCCGCCTCCGCCTCCAGCCGACGATAGAGTCCACAATGAACGAGGGGCCCATTTTTCTTATCAAGGTACGTAAAGGTAGTGCCAAGGTTCATAAGTTTGTATTCGTCTATCAATAGATCGTGATAATAAATAACCACAGAGGTAAAATAATTAAATAGGGAAATATGTAACACAGGAGCTGTTATCTAAACCAGTGTTTTTCAAGTGCGGGCCGAGACGTCTTGGCGACGTCTCCTTAGGTCCTTAATTATTTGGGTAACCGATATCTACTTATATAAAAAATGACAATTGTAAAGATTTTCTATTTATAACATATGCTAAGGGAAAATATTTTACAATGACTGAAAAACGCTGATCTAAACAAACAACGTCATTAATCATGCGACGTGACTAGATTAGGCATCGGCATTTGCTGAGATAACCCCTTTGCTAATCTAGTATTAATTTCAGTGTTAGTTGTATTAGAAATTGCTGATAATTACGTTTGTTATCTAAGGACAACGGAACAATATCCAAGAGAACACATTCTATAATAAACCCACATTGAAATGTGTCGCTGTACTGCATTAAATTGAAGAAATATCGATTCATTTTATGCGTCTCTGCATATTCGCACGTATGTCCTTAACTAGTGTATCAACAAACATTTAATATAAGCACTTAACATTCACTGTAGGTACATATACTACCTATTAGATTAAAAGCATCAATGATCCATGGACTCTTGCTTGACAAATAACGGACTTGTAACTCACGATTTTGAAATTATATTCGCGTGGTTATTAAGTGTGAATTATAGGTGTTGGGAGTCTGCTCGAAACAAGATAATCATACGCCACCTCTACGTATTCATTCTAACGAGCGACAACGGGTTAGTTTACTATTTGCTATAATTTTGCATGTATTTACGGCCTGCACCTTTGATGGAGATTGAGGTTTTATATCCTAACTAGCCAAGTGCAAATTTGTAATGTCACATTTTAACTCTTTAAAGAACTCTTAGGCTGTAAAGTTTTCACAGTATGCTCCTTGATAGTCTTAACGAGACATAAAAGTTTCAAATTTGCATTTTTATAACTAAAATGTTCGCGCCTGGGATCGACCGCCAGACTCTTAGATTGAAAGACCGGGTTTTAACCATAAGGCTATAACTGCCTTGAAACTTTATAACTCAACAGTTTACAAGTTTGTAAGTTAATTTACGTTAATTATAACTTCGCCGCAAAGGTCTACGAAATTGTGTAAACTTTTACAAAAGTATTGACTGGTTAAAATGACACGATTATATCCAAGAATTGTGACGCTAGCTCATTCATTTTCAATTTCAGGAATTATATCGTCTTGACAAAGTACATATACGTATACTAATCGTGGCGTTTGTACCTAATGATTGCACCTACCTTTTTCTAGCGAAAGGAAACCGCTATAAAGAATTGAGCATCACATAAAGCAAGATAGTGTTATAGTAGACAGTGTCAATATGTGCAAACTTTAAAGATCATTAGCCCTTACGAATTCTCTTCTAATAATGAGAGTTCCAAAGCTAGCAGTAATACTGTATAATGAAAGCACCATCATTCCCGATGGCAGCCGGTCGCACTGATAGAACCTGACATATGCAGGTTAATTACCCCGCAACAACATAATACTCGGCTCATACGGTAGCCATGCACTACGAGATACGGCGGATTTCCTGTTTCTGTATCATCTAAAGTGAGCGTGTTCCCCTTGCGTGATACATGTGGATATTTGATTTGTATATTTTTTATCATGTCCCAATAATAACTCATGATTGTATAAAATAACTTAGGTAGAATGAAATCTTTGTTTATTGCCTCAAGATACCCTCTTATCTATCGTATCTTACTAATCCTCATTTTCCCAAAAAAAACTTTTTTCATCCAATAATCAGCCTTCTAAAGTCCAATTTTATATAAAGGTTGTATTATAGGTTTACTTATAAAGGGCGTGTCAGCTTAGTCACCGCGTGTTATTATTTGTGTTGATAACTACACATGACACGTAAACTCGCAGAATTACGTTGCTATTAATTCCTTGAATAAAATGTGTCTTGTATTTGCTTATAATGTTATGTTCAGCCATCAAAATATCAATAAATAGCTCATGTTGTCGTGAGCCTGGCTTTGTCCTGCGACGGCACCCGGCGTGGTGACCGCAGTGGCGTGTCGGCCAGCCGGTCGGCGAGTGTGGGACCGCCGCGTTCCCTTGAACCTGCGCCCGCCGCCGCGCGGAACGCCAGGGAAACGCGACTCGCTGGAACAAATGCTATAAAACGAAACAACACATACCATTTGAAATACTTTTGGTTGCAACTAGTAATAGTCATGTGGTAATAGGAAATACGATAGGCACGAAAAGATGTTAAAGTCAAGATTTTCATTGTCAACACGAAATGTATTAGGTATACGTCATTATTTAAATCGAATCGATTTCTTAATTGAAATGTGCAAACACCATATAGCACTAAACATATAGAAAGGAGTATGATTACTGTATAAACGTATTTAGGATCAAAGTATTTAATAAATATTGAATACTACTAACAATACTTTCTACGTTCATAGCCCGACTCCTAAGATTTTTTTCTATATATGTATATATTTATAAGATTGAAGTAGCAAACGAGCATGCAGCCCACCTGATAGTAAGTGGTCACTGCCGACCATGGACAATTGTAAGCAACTTCATGCAGAACAAGGGGTTCTTTCTGATGTCAATCACAGATGCGTCGCTATTCCTGAGGACTAAGATGGTCGCCCCATATGTGTGTCGGCAACCACACCCTTCCATCGAAACGCCAAAATTGCTTTACGCTAGAAATAGGTGTGGCGGTGGTACTTCCCCGGGCGACCTACACTGGTTCTACCACCACCTACCACTAAATTATATCGTGGATGCCAAGGACACACAAATATAAATTCATCATACAGATATTTGCACGGTCGGAAATCGAACCGGGAACTCATTGCGTGTCAGACAGGTACAATTACCGCTCTGACACGCGGGTGGTCATATAATTTAAATTATAAATCATTAGAACAACGGTATAAACCGGGGCTGCGGTAACGGGGCCGATAAGTAAATAAACAAGTGCATCCCGTAAATACGGAAAACGGCTATCGTTCAACAGCCTGTGTTTTTCCCCGCGTTACTGTTTGTTTACTAGAACTGGTCTGCGGGAACAGCTAACGAGTTGGAATTATGTAGACCCCATAAGAAGCCAATTGCATGTCGTTTTCTCCGCGTTTCAACAGATCGGGTATTATAATCCGTATGGTTAAGGTTCGCTAGGAATGGAAAGCATTTGCCAACTATGGATTAGTTAATGTGCATAATAAAGTAGGAACGATATTTCCCCTACGGCTCGAGCAAGATTCAAATACCAAGTATTAGCTGGGATTAGCTAAATATAACATTCGTTGTCGGCAGCACATTCGTTTGGTCACTGCAGTTGCCACACTTCTAACAAACTACACTGCTGCTAACAGTGTTATTTTATCTATCTGTTGCTATTGGCTCAGATATTCTTTTGTATATATTTAAAATGTTACTTTAGTAGATGTAGTAATTATGGCAATATTCATATTTATCTTTCTATTTTGAAACCAATGCATGAAAGTGGATCGTGTCTATCTATTGCCCTTTTGTATTCCTGGGTTAGATTCTCGGCCGATAATTAGTGACTGCAAGTCACACTTTCCAGCATTAAATGAAACAAATGAAATACGATAAACTTATCGAATTGTGGCAGATAGACCGCACCTTTATTTAATATATAATCCCCCAAAAGTTTTTAGTCTCGTGTAACACTTGCACTTGATTTGTTTTTTTTTACTGCAGACGACATTAGAACTTAGGCCAGCGTTAATAGTATTGTTTGGTTACGTTCCAGGCGGGCGAGCCCGGCATAGTGGTGCTGCGGCCGGAGGCGCTGGCGCCGGACTCGGATTCGGACGCGGAGGACGAGGGGGACGGGCGGCCGCCGTCGCCGTGCGGCGTGCGCTTCGTCAACGACAACGTGCTCATCAACGGCCGCTCCTCCATGCCCGGCCGCCCCAACAAGGACCGCATCTCCAGGGTAAGGACACTTTTTTACAGGTGGTAGAACCGGTGTAGTTCGACCGGAGAAGTACCACCGCCACACCTTTTTTTAACCGACTTCCCAAAGGAAAGAGGTTATCTATTCGTCACGTATATTTTTTTTTTTTTTTTTTTTTTTATGTATGTTCGGGCGAAATGGCTATAAATCGTCGACCTACCGACACGGTTCATACGACATTGTATGCGACTAGTTTCACAGGCAGTCCCATATTGAGGAAAATGAAAACCTTCCGGCGGTTTTCCCGGAAAATTGGAAAATGTCGGTTTCTTAAAATCTTGAATAACTTGGGTGTTTATAAACCGATTTCCATTTTCTTTCTTTCATTTGATAGGAAATTTCGTCACGCAACTTTTTTTCTTGGACATGGGTATGCTGTGATGCTTAACTCTTTGAGTTATGGGGTGGAAACCACCACCACTCCTCAAGTTTTTTAGATAATTTGAGATAACTCGGCTTCTGCCGATTCGATTCTTATGAAACTTGGAATATGTATTATATATCAATGCTTATATAGGTTGACGAAAAATTTGACCTTCAACTCTTCGATCCTGATGATGCAGGGTTACAGCTATCCTAAACTATAACATTAGCTATTTGGTGCTTACATATATGTAATAAGACTACTAAGCACAGACATGTGATGAAAATTTGACCTTCAACTCCTCAATCCTGATGATGCAGGGGTGCCTCAAGCCTAAACCATTGGGGTTGACCATTTTGTGCTTATGGGTATGTTATAACAATACTAAGCAAAGACAAATTATAAAAAAAATGACCTTCAACTCCTCAACCCTGATGATGCAGGGTGCTGTAAGCCCAAGCCGTAGGTGATGGCCATTTAGTGCTTACGGATATATAATAAGATAGCAAGGCAAAGATGTACGATGACAAATTTGACCTTCAACTCCTCAACCCTGATGATGCAGAGGTACTGCAGGCTTAAACCATAAACGTTAGACATTTGTTGCTCACGGATTTGTAATAACATTGCTAAGCAAAGGTATACGACGAAAAATTGGACCTTCAACTCCTCAATCCTGATGATGCAGGGGTATTGAATGCCTAAGCCATAAAACTTAGCTATTTCAATCTTACGCATTCAAAATTATATTTAAAAAAATGTAAAGTAAAACATTAGAAAAATGGTTGTATACGGTGGAAAATTAGACCTTCAACTCCTCAATCCTGATGATGCTGGGGTGCTTCAAGCTTAAACTATAGGCGTTAGCTACATGATCGCTACGTATATCTGATAAGATTACTAAGCAAACATATAAGATGAAAAATTTGACCTTCAACTCCTCAACTCTGATGATGCAGGGGTACTTCAGGCTTAAACTATAGGCGTTGGCCATTTGATGCTTATGGGTATGTAATATATTTACAAAGCGAAGACGTATGATAAAAAAGTTGACCTTCAACTCCTCAACCCTGATGATGCAGGGGTACTTCAGGCTTAAACCATAGGCGTTGGCCATTTGATACTTATGGATATGTAATATATTTACAAAGCAAAGACGTATGATAAGAAAATTGACCTTCAACTCCTCAACCCTGATGATGCAGGGTACTGCAAGTTTAAACCATAAGCATCGGCCATATGGTGCTTACGTATATGTAATGAGATTACTAAGCAAAGATATGACATGATAATTTTGACCTTCAACTCCTCAACCCTGATAATGCTGGGGTCCTTCAAGTTTAAACCGTAGGCATCGGCCATACTGTGCTTACGTATACATAATGTTGTTGTTCACAATACCAACAATGAGTTTCGGAGAGGATATAATTATGATCAAAAATTCCACTTTGAATACAATTACCTGAAAGATGCAAGAGTACTACCAACCTTTTTAAATTGGATGGGTTATTTTTATCAGTATCAATTATACTCTTAGTTATAAGGTTTATATTACTTTTTCTACTTTAAATATTGATAATTATAGGTCTATTCTTTAAATAAATGTTTACTCAGAAAAAGTTGTTTTATTCGGTTAGGTTAGGTTCGAACAGATTTTTCCAATTCAGAATCTAAGGGAGGGGGCGCGGTAGCGCCCCCGACCGGTTGTGTCAAAGAAGTCTATTTTTATATGATGACGTCAGCACATAATTTTATTCATCCGAAAATCGGACGAATAATTAATTTTATTCATCCGGTTAGCGGACGACTAGCAACAGCCATAACTGATTTTATCGTGACTGAAAAGCGTGAAAAAAAAATTTTAAACAAAAAATACAACCGACTTCCATGCCACATAAAAGTAAAAAATAATTTAAATACATGTTGGTTTGGAGCAAACACAGTTCTTAGTACATAGTCCCGAAGTCGGCGCTTACCATATTTTGCTGGATCATGACGAAACTACATGTATCTTATATGAGCGCCGACTTCGGGACTATGTACTAAGAACTGTGTTTGCTCCAAACCAACATGTATTTAAATTATTTTTTACTTTTATGTGGCATGGAAGTCGGTTGTATTTTTTGTTTAAAATTTTTTTTATAATTTAACCTTAACGATAACCTGATGGAAAGTAGTCGCCGTCGCCTATGGACATTCGCAACACCAGAGGAGTCGCCAATGCATCGCCGGCTATGAAGGAGAGCTCCTTTCGCACCTATTTCTAGCGTGAAGCATTCATTGCGTTTCGATGGAAGGCTGTGGTCGCCGGCACACTTTTATATGAGGCGACCATCATAGTCTTCGGGAATAGCAACGTGTCTGTGATTGACTTCAGATAGAACCCATATCCTATTTGATGTTGCTTACAGATGTCCATGGGCTGCAGTGACCACTTACCATCAGGTGGGCTGCATGCTCGTTTGCTACTTCAATCAGATAAAAAAAACGTTGCTGACAACACGTCGTAATTAGGAAAAACATTTGCTCCTCTCGCCGAAGGATCAAGTTCTATCCACTCCTACTGGACTAATGGCGATCCTCCGAGGTTTGGTTGGCACGTTCGTTTTTGCCACGGACGTACAAGTAGTGGAATGAGTTTTCTCTCGAGGTATTCGTGAAGCGCTATGACATGGGGCTTTTCAAGACAGGTGCGAAAAGAGCTCTCCTTCAAAGCCAGCGATGCATTGGCGACTAACTTTACATCAGGTAGTCTGCCTCATTATAGGGTTAAAGTGTAATATATAAAGAAAAAAAAATGAAGCGTGCTATAATCGGGGATGTACTCCCACTCCCATTTCTAGCGTGAAACAGCTTCCAGGAAAAGGCGATTATTCCAGTCCTTAGATGTAGTTAAAACATCTGTAATCGGTTTTATGTACGACTCCTGTTCAATATGCAATTAATTGTACGTGTCAACGGGCCGAAATGTTCTATAACCATCGTTGTGACAATTAATTGCGCTTCTAAATCAATCATCGTGCACTTTTTTATATACTTTCTACACAAGCTTCTAAGCGAGAAAACCTTATTATGTCTAGTTTATTTGGTTAGTTAATTTTGTCATTATCAAATTGAAACCTAAACTTTAGGAAAATTACCTCACAGTCAGTATTCCTTCAAGTGCCTATTTAATAAGTGAAGAGTATTACTACTAAATGTATTATGTACTAAAGGATCATATATCATATATTATGTACATCAAAGTGTAGATGCTTATATTTTATTAGTAACTTATTTTATTCTATATAATAAAACCTTCAAAACAAAAAACATATTCTATCAAATATTACTATTAAACATCGCTCTTATAACTGAAAATTTCAGCTGAAACTCCAATTCGATGATTCATTGACCCGCACGTTCGAGTACCCCTCCGAGACGTCGCTGTGCGAGGAGTCTCCGGGCACGCCCGCCGCCGCGCCGCCCGCCGCTCCGCTCGCCACGCCCGCCGCCGCGCCGCCCGACGGCGAGCCCGGCGAGGCAGAGGGCGAGCTCGTCCGGCAGCCCGCCCTGCTCGCGACGCTCACCTCCAACACGCATATTGGTAAAATTACACTTGTCACCTCCTAATATTCTACCAATAAGGGCCTGCGCTCACTGCCAACTTTTATGTGACGAATACAATTATAAATTAACATTATGAAAAAACGTTGAATTTTAGCACGCAGGGCATGCGTAATCATTTTTATTTTAATATCAACGACGATCTACATTAAAATGTCAATTTTATTTTTATAAAATAATTTATATTTCTATTGAGCACTTAAAAGCAATCTGCTACCATGCCATCAGTGAGCGCAGTACCTAAGAAAATCTTTACACAAATAACAATAAACATAAAATTATAGCGCAGCGTATTAAGGTAAATCTTCCTAAAAAAATTGAAACATACATTTATATGCCTTTACGCAAATTCAATGTAATAAAATACAAATGTTAAGACTTTTCCGGCAATGTTTGTCCTCTTAACAAAAAAATATCTACAAAAACATAACCCTTCCATACGCGCAGGTAATAATGAGTATTTTATACAGAGGAGACGTTTCAAACGGCGAAATTCTTACGCGTCCGCGAACGCGTGGAGATGACACGTCCGTGGGGAGAGCGCGCACTCGTACGTAATTAATGCAAAGCAACGTCGCACTCGCACGCAGCTGTACGTCGTCGTAATGGACAATGCAGTAATCACCAAATTATCGTTTTGATCTAAACGTGTTAAGTTTTTTTGGAATCTCTATTTCACTTTTTTTTTTTTTGTGAATAAATGTTGTATTTCATTCTTACAAATAACATTTACTGCTGTTAAGTTAACAATGACTACCTGGGCTAGTTAAGCAAATACTTTTTTTTTTAGCCACGTGTAAATAAATAACATTTTTGTGATGCAAATACTAAAAATAACTCAATTTCTCAAAAATGACGATTACTGCGTTTTTAAGAGGGGAGAGGCTACGAGCGTATTACCCGACCTTCACTTGAACTCACGTCCATATCTTGTTTAAATTCATCACAATATTGACGAGCCCAAATGTTGGTATAGCAGGTTCGACAGATCTAACGATAAGATTACATAGCTTATGAATTCGTGTGTAGCCCATAACAACGAAATGAACCAAATAAGATTTTTTAACAAATAAGGTAAAAAGTTTGAAACTTCTAGTTATAACGTAGTCGATCGTCTAGAGAATTAAAAGTGACGATTTCGTGGCTGATAAGACATACATGTAGGTTCCTTTTAATAACGGCCCTTTAATTAAGCGCGCAGGCTTTCAGAAATAGCTCAAAATGCAAACACATTGTTGTTACTTCACCCAATGCAAATTACGTTTTAGGTTACTTTTTATTCTCTATTATATTGGGGAACCCAAATCTTCATATTTATGCCGTTAAAGTAGGTCGTTTGGACTAAGACAACATCAAAATTATAAATTCACATATCTGTACTAGTTTAAATATGAATCCTAGTGTGAATATGAGTATTGAGATAACGAAACATTCTGTTTAGGCGGAGGGAGTAAAAAAGTTGTATAGCGGAACGGTACATTTTGCTAGAAATAAAATTAAATCTTAATATAATTTCAAATGTGTAGCAGTGTTGTTGTATCTTGATAAGATATTTATCATAACCGTAAAAATATTGTTATGTGAAATCTATTATCGTAAACTTAATGTGGAGCAGCATTTTTAGCAAAAAATTTGGTTAATGTTATCTTGAATCAGACTTATTCATATTTGTTTAACTGACCGGTCATTTCATTTTGCATTTTTATGTTCCGGACATGTTTGTGAACATATACATACCATTCAAAGTGTAATAGTCGTCCACCCATTATTGTCCCACTACTGGGGACGGAATGAGAGAGTTATAGGCCATAGTCCACCGCGCTGACCAAGTGCGAATTAGTGGCAAAGTGTAATAATAATCGGCGGTCAATACATATGGTAGTTAATGGAACGATGCATGTTCGTAGCGTCGCCGCCGCCGTCGCCGCTACTGGCGCCGCTCGAGGTTTTCGTGTGACCGGCGTATGTATGCCTCCCGGCTTCATGACGTAGTATATTCATGGTTTACGTACATTCTACGATCACTTGCGAAATTGCTTGCTTCCATTCTCCCGGGCCGAGTCACCAGAGTACAGATCGCAACCATTGTATTTTTATTGCTCACAAAATATGTGCGTTAACTTCCATTGATATTTTTTTTCTAGTACAATATTCATACATTGATCTTTTATATACTAGTTTAATATAATATTTTGTTCGCTTCTAAGTAGACTATAATCGTATAGGTAGAAATTTCTTCATCATTCTGTAGAAACAATAGCATTAAAGGGAGTATAATTATGTGCTAAGCTTTCATGGTAATGCCCATTACGATCTTATTGCTTCTGTTTGAATGTAATGATATACCTAATTGGGTGCACACAAAACATGTAATGTCATAAAGATATAAAGATATTTTTGGAGCAGCGCACCTTCAACCATTCTAGTAGCATAAATGGAACATGTGTGTGTGTATCGCTATCAATATATCGTGTGTGATGCGTCGTGTGTAACGTATGTGCGTGTGCGCAGCGTCGGCGTCGCTGGCGCGCTACACGCCGAGCAAGACGCGCGCCGCCGCCTTCGAGCTGGGGCTGGCGCGGCCCGCGCCGCCGCCCGCCGCCCCCGCCGCCCCCGCGCAGGACACAGGTATATTATATTTTTGCTGTAATATAAGAACTTCACTGGTTAGCTAAAACGGGGAGGGGGTTTCACTTATGTTTATATTATACTAGTTGACTTGGTGAACTTCCGCCTAAAAGTAAAAAATCTAAAATTATCAGTGTTCCTTCACTATATTATGCATGTATTATACGTATAAACCTTCCTCTTGAATCACTCTATTTATTAAAAAACTGCATTAACATCCGTAGCGTAGTTTTAAAGATCTAAGCATACATAGGGACAGAAGCTATTTTGTTTTATACTATGTAGTGATTAATAATTTTATGCCTAACTTTGAATCAATATTTTTCGTATAGATTTTAAATTGGAAATACCATCGGACGCCATTGGATGCTATTGGACGCTAGTGCTTAAAATTTAGGCATCTTTATCTAAATTTGTCATAGATGGGAAACATTTACTACTCATCATCGAAAGTACATGCTCGTTGTTGTAGTTTATTTATATCAATATGTAAATGAAGATTCCGTTTGTGTGTGTATATTTGTTACTCAATCATGCAAGAAATATTGCTCTGAATTACATGAAATTTATCATGGGTGTTGCTTATTTGAGTGGTCAGTCTGTGAGCTACTTTTGATTTCGGTATTTTGCAGTATTTTAAAATGCCGACTACTTGTATGACTTTTATGTTCCATAGTGAAGTACGGATAATTTACCTAGTATAATAAAAAATAAAAAAGTATACATATAAAATGTGTATAATGCACAACGACACGGTACGGGTAACTGCAAATAAATGTAATATAAAACGGAACATCAGTTTCAGAGTGCGCGGAGGCGGAGGCGGAGGCGGGCGGCGGCGCGGCGGGCGACGCGCGGCCGTGCGCCGCGCACGCCGCGCGCTCCTGGAGCGAGGCGCGCACGCACGCCACCGACCTGCTCTTCTGACGCCGCTCCCGCCGCCCTACACCGCCCGCACCACCGCACTCCCGGCTGCGGCCCGCTGCGACGGCCGCGTGCGATAGCGGCGTGTTCTTTGCTGCTATCGGAACTAATCGATGGGACCGACCATGTATTGAATCGGACCGGAGTCGAGTGTATTGAAAGATCGTTGACTCTTTCACTTTTCTCCTAACACCGAGTCCTCTATTGAATCGGTTAAAGATATATTTATGTGTATCTGTTGATGTAACTTTACACTTATTGCAACGATAATTGTTTAAAACGAAATGAAAACTGAATGATTCGATGAAATAGTATGTCAGAATATCATTCGTTTTAGTAAAGTTGAGAGATAATTTGCACTCTATATTTGTAACTGTTGATCCGAAACTAAAATAATAACCCCGACTACCTTTTTCGAAATGTATAAGTCGAATTTACCTGTGTGCATATAAAATTAAAAAAAATTAATACTCACGTTTATATTCTCAATGTGTTATCTCGTTTCAAATATTTTGTTCCAACAAAATTATCGTATATAATATACACTATATAAATTGTATTCTATCATACCAATGTATATGTTGATTTCCAATGAATATAAAATGACTAAAAACGAAGAAATCAATCAATTGTATTGTTCAAAAATAGTAGATTATGTACTTTTTAATACACATAATTTAAATTGTACTATTCCATAAATCTTAGTTATAAGTTTAAAAATTGTATACTCAAAATGTCAATGAATCCTTTCCTTTTACTTAACAAGTGAAAATACGTTTTTTATTGATTGTATTAAAAATTGTGGGTAAGATTCGTTCCGGCTTAAAAATTATATGAATTTAGCGCATTTTGCTCAATTACATTGTAAAAACTTTGTAGAGTCATATCTTAATAATGTACTTAATAATATTGTGTTACTGGCTAAACTAACAAAGCTCGACTGACTAGCTGATAATGAAAGTTTGGACATCTTTTTGAGGCATTTTACTGGGTAGGGCGAGCCGGGGTCACCGGGGTCGCCAGGGTCCCGAGGAACACTCGAGAGATATAGTTTTTGATCTATCGCCGAAGTCCAGTCTTAGGCGAATTTACAATTTTATTGACCTGATCAATTGACGTTAATTGTGATTTCAGTCATTCCTAAGAATTCATTCCTAAATTTTTACACGTTTTGTAATTTTTGTACGAATATACAAATTTAAACAGTTATGAAGTAAAGTGTACGTTAGACTATGCTGTAGCGCGTCAGCTTCGGCGCGATTCTCATGTTATCGGTAGTCATTAGTCGTATTCAAAATATACCGTATTCTTGTATTCACCTCACAGTTGTGAATGGCAAGTAAATAGCCAATCTACATTTATTCAATTCCAATACAGTATTTGTTAAGTGGGTATGTAATTGCCGCTCAGACTATTCTAGTCCCTAATGCCTAGAATTAAACGAATATGTAATATTGCTACACCGCGTGTGTGCATGTGTTCTATCGTATTATTTGCGATTTAGCGCTTCTGTCGTGTCTGCTACGTATACGTCATACGCATTGCCTTAAATTTCGTTATATTAAATAGTGTGCGGTAATATTAATTTAATGTATACATTTAAAACGCTATAAGGTGGCCTCGTTCTTAGAAATTTACGATCACGAGAACCTAACTTCTTATTCCGTGTCTAGATGTTCTTTACACATATATTTACTAGGAATAGAATACGCCCGTCTGTGGCCATGTGAAATAAAGTTATCAGGCATTCCACAGTAGCTGGGCGAGCGACGACCAGCGGCGGGCGCACAGCATTTATCTTAACGTAGCTATAGTTAGGTAGTAGGTAGCGTAGGGAGCCGGTTCGTTCGGGCACGCTTTAAGAGTGTCATATTATTTTTGTTCGTATTAAAGCTGCGCTCATACATTCAGCATGCGGCCCTTAGTTCGATGTTATTTTATTATTTGTTTTTGAGTAGTATTTTCTGAAGTAATACGAATAAACGTTTTTGGTGCAAATAGGATATGTAACTTTAATTTTAGAGAATAACTCATTATGTGTTAGCGCGGTGCTGTGTGTGGGCGCGGCCGACACTTGCCAATGCTTAGTTGTATCGTATCTTATGCGTATTATGACATTTAATGTAGTTTTATTTTAGTTAATTCATTGTAATGCAAAAAAAATATTTAAGTTTGTAATTTGCATTATACTGATGCGGGAGTCGCCGGACACTGCTTTGCGTTTAGTGATAACGGAAATGTAATAGATATTATTGTTTTGATGCATAATGAAGTGATTTAATTCAAAGCTCGGTAAATTAAGATAGATTGGATTACATTATTTTATTATTATCATTATAATAAGAGGAAATTTAAGAAAGTTAGGAAAAATACTCAAAAGCTAAAAGGCACTGTCCGCCGACTCGCGGCCAGGGGAACCAATGACAGTTGTAACCGACAACGTTAGCGTTGACGTAGTGTGACCGAGTCCACGTGTCCGCTGCCTCGGGAATAAAACGTACACAAATATATACACCTGTTTTATTGTTCACGTCATTACCCTTTCACTTTAAATAAAGCAAATATTCCAACTATAGCTATAATAAAAATTTAATAATCGGAGCCCCTTGGCAACATGTATTCATTTTGATGTTCTAGTCTGAACTAAAATAATTATTTTGAATCTAAAAAAAACTAAAAAAATGGACGCAATGAGGGAAGACGAGTAATACAAGAATTTATTTATTTATTTATTTGGTTTACCAACAATTGTTGCATCACTACATACTTGGCACAACATACACAATATTAAAAATTAAATGCACAATCACTTATAGGTAAACACTGCATGCAATGCATATACATATCAATCAAGTAACAAAACAATTTTTCAGTGATCCGTTCGAGTATACAAAACAGAGTTAATAGTAATATTTGTTAAACAATCTTAGGCTTGTGGAAAGTTATATATTATTTTAAGGATTTGAATACGAAATTGATGAAGTTTGAGTGAGAACAAATCAATATGCGAGTTTGTGGATAGTTCATTGTAGGTTTAACATATACGAGGTAAGGGAGATTTACTACCTAAAACAGTAGAACTTAATGGCTGAATAAAAAGAGTAACAGGCTTTCGTGGAGTGGTACGGGGTATCCTAAATTTGAAGTTGCTGAGTAGTTGGGGACAGTCATTAATATTATTGTGTACTTTGTATAAAAATATCAAGTCCAGTTAAATTGATATATTAACGTAGATACTAAATGTTATGAGATGCTGCTCACGAGAAAACATAAATTTTAATCGTTTTTCCTTTTTATCTCCACCCGCGCCTTATATTACCAAATTTGAATTAATGTATATTTATTTCTCAATTGCATTACTTGTATCTTTCTTTTCGTAGTTACAAATATTATATTTCTTTTATTTTAACGCTTTTGGCAGCATACACATAACACCGATGTGTTAAGACTATTTCGGCATCAAAATATCTGTTAATTTATACTACTGATACTAGCATATATATGGTACCAATATTCTCATATTTTAAAAAACTTATTACATTACATAATTATGTTACTCCCACTATTGAAACAAATGCATTGTAATCATTAAACAATCCCCTGATGTTTCAATCGAGCAGTTTGTGCTGTAGTGCTAAAAGTGACTGCCTTCACTAAAATATTTAATTACATACTTGTAGATTAGGTAAGTCAAAACTTATACTGGTAGTATGCCAGCCGTTCCGCCGTCTCTTCAGGGCGTTGCTTCAATATTATGATCCCCCTTTTTATCCCGTAGGATTAGCGGTAAGGTACATTCAAGAAAAGTAATCATAGTTTTTGCAATAATTTTAAGTTGTTACTTAATTGTGGCCTTTTAATTTAATAACACTATATTTAAAAAGGACTCCTTTTCTCCACTTTAACATTTATCATTACTTTTAAATCCTTAACCGAGACAATTCAAGGACGCAATAATAATCTTAGAATTCACTTTTGTCTGTTCCATGATATACTTTCGGATATACCCGGTCACACCCAATTATGAAATCTAGACAGTAAATAGTAAAAAAGTCATATATCCTTAAATCGGAATACTGACGTAACGATAACAAAGTGAAAACAATAAACCAACGTGACATAGAATTGTCACCCAGCAGAGTTCATAAATAATTATATATAAAAACATATTGAACCCTATGTATACCCTAAATCTAAGAAAACTATAATAATCACATTCAGTCATCATTATGGATCAATGCAATAGTAATATGAGTCCTAATTATTCGCCGGTCCGCTCATTAATAATTTAAGTTGGGAAATCAATCAGTCACGTGTAATATTTTTAATAGGTTAGAGTTATTATCATTATTTTAGTGACGGTGAAGAAGGAACAGACAATCAAGCAGTGGCGGTGTGCGGTGCGGGTCTCTCCCTGCGGCCTCGCGGTGCAAAGGGCTCGCGCCTTGCAGACTCGGGGCCTCACCAAGTCTTGACTTGGTGTTGGGGACCGGAGGATCTAGATTTGGCGACTTTTTTTTCTGTCATCAAATTGCAGATCGACTTTAATCAGAAGGCCTCGCGAATTGTAACTTGCCCACATTAAGTTTAAGTCTTGCGCCGCCACTGTAATCAAAAGATACCCGTTGTCCTGGGTGTGTCATAGGATAATGTGGAGTGTGGTTGCCGGCACACTTTCACATGAGGCGACCATCATAGTCCTCGGGAGCAGCAACGCATCTGTGATTGGCTTCAGATGGAACCCATGTTCTGAATGAAGTTGATTACAGATGTCCGTGGGCGGCAGTCACCACTTACCATCAGGTGGACTGCATGCTCGTTTGCTACTTCAAATAAATAAATAAAAAAATTAAAATAAAGTTCTAGCCAAAGATACTTGAGGACTGTGGGATATCCAACGCACCCGAAGCTCGGTGCCTCTATTGGACACTGCCTAAAAGAGTAGCGCTCATCCCACATGATGTATTTACTGTGTGACTGCAAGCTTTTTTGATACTTAAATTGTATAAAGAAAAAAAGAAGGTAAATTTAAAAAAAAAAACTAACAAATACATAATGTACCTTAACTTTGTATGTATCTGACTCTGTATAACATGACGTTGATTTTATATCATGTCCTAAAACCATAAGTATAAATACAACGAAAATAGTCAAAATACGCATCTAAACTTGGTTCAACCACGACTAACGTCAGTTTTGGACCTACGGAGTGTATTTGTATGAATAATGGCCTCTAATAATAGTAGGGGAACCCAAAAGGGGCTTTTGAGGAGTACCTACCTATCTCGAGCGCGACAGATTAAAGTAAGACACTTTATGTATTGTTATGTAACTTCAGCCTGTATGAGGGCTTAATATAGGCCGGTACGCTCAGAACTGAATTCTCCCACTCTCTTAGGTTAAACTCAAATCGGCAGATTAGCAAATAGGATACATTTTATGTTGTAGTTAACCTGTTGTAGTTGACGGCCTGACGCGCTCGAGTGAGTCAAGACGTCGTTCTTAATATGCAACTTTTTAAAAACTACTATCCCGTTAGGATACGTTTAAATCGTCAAATTAGCAAATTTTACCCATTTTAGTTAGTAGTTAACCTCCCTGTACCCTATTGTGACACATATAAGTAATTCCATGTCATAGATTTTTTTTTACAATTTTAAAACTGTAGATGTTTCTTCCACCGCTCAAAGTGAGTCAAAACATTATAGGACTTTCTTCCTATCATTTTATCTACCAAAGCTAATAATAAATTTCCGTGACGCTTAAGTAACATAGCATCATCAGGTATCATGGCTCTCTTACTATAACGATACTTTGCGAGAATTGATGATCGACCAACAGAAATAAAAAAAAACTCAGAGAATAAAGGCTTAAAAATGTAAGTTTCTTGATAGTAATTTTGAAATAAAATGTATAATAGCTATTGATAATTATGTAACAGAATTGCACAACCAGTAAACCAGTATACTACGCAGCACATACAAGTTTTCGAGCCTGCGTTTTCAAATGTAGGTCAGATTTTGAACATGCGCGGTAGCAATTTCCTGCGTTAAGGTAGAGTTCCCTGACACAGTAATTCCTACCGAAAATTATTTAAATTATTTGAATGGCGTTATATACTTGTTAATACAATAACAAATACTGTTATAATTAACAGTGTTATTGTATGACTACATTTGTATTAAACTTCCAGTTGTGCAACTCATTCATATGCTACCCTAAAATACACGCGGTGTGAAAACAATTATATCAAACATATTTAGGACAATTTTTTTGAGCTGTTATTTGAAAATTGATAATCATAAAAAGGAAGCGAAAATTGAGAGGATTTTTTTAACAGCGGCAGGTAACGAGGAATGTCAAAGAATAACGTATTCCTATCTCTTTCTTCATAGCTATCGATAAAAATGACTTTACTTTTATGGATTAGCATTCAATCGATGATCGTTTAATTTACACTTAGTATAAAATGAAGGAAAATGAACGAAAATCAGATATGAAAGAAAATCAAATATTCAGATATTATATTATATAGGGTGGCGCAAAAAATGTTTATTTTTGCTTTTGGCACGTGTCTATTTTATGCTATTTTTTCCTTACATCAAAAAAGTATGTACTTAATATTGATAAAGTGGCCGGCGAAAAAGTGATCGCTTTAGTGAGAATTTCCGCCAATACATTACCGCACTCCTGACGGATATATTTTTTGAGGGCTTAGCAAGTTTGAACCTTGTTGACATAGAGCCTTGATTTCAAGAAGCCCAGACAGGTTAAGTCGGGTATTCTTGCCGGTGAGCATAAATCATCAAAATGCGAGATTAGGCGATCCAGAAATCTTGAGGAGTATAGCGCTGCAGGCCTTATTGACATGTGATTCTTATTTATTTACTGCGTAGATGTAAAAACAACTAGCTTTATGACTGTTTTCAAAAATTATAACAATTTCCAATAAGAGGATGATGATGACTTTTGCGCCAACTTGTTTTTAGGAAGTTTTAATTTTGTCACATGTACTACTAACAGGTGCTGTACACAAAACTTAAACGTTATTCTTCTATATACATAAATCTTTTTTTGAAGTGAAACTTCTTTATCGGGGTTGGAAAAAAAATTAGTGTAACATTTTTTCGTTACGCGCCATCTTTTTCTGTTACGCGCCATCTTTTTTTTTCGTTACGCGCCATCTTTTTCTTATCCCTACCACGCGTGATATTAGATAGATTAATATAGATTAGATTATTAGATAAAGTTTAATAAAAGCCTTTTATTAAACTTTATCTAATTTAACTTTATATAACCAATTTCTGTAAAGTTACATATAGTAAATTATTTTTTGAAAAATAACGTCATAAAGAAGTTTCACTTCTTACGAGTGTACGCTAGTACACGCATACATTTTTTTTTATAACTTATCAGTTCTTAACAAGTATACGTATAGTATATTATATATATCTGATTTCTAGCTTTAGTCACTAGTGTTGTTAACCGGATTCGTTGTAATTTTTTTTAATAACTATTTGCACGTAGATTGGAGATTAATGTATAACTTTCATTACATTTTGCAATCTACAACTGTAGTAACTGTATATATTTTTTGGATACTTTAATAATTTAATAATGTAATAATACAAAAGTAAGGGAACGTATTTTAATCTTCCCTTATTTTTTTTCTTAATATACGTATCTGCAAATCCAGCTTCGTGGATACGGACCTTAAATAAAATGTCTATGGATCGCGAATGTCAGCTGAGCTAGGAGCTTTGTAGTTGTAGCAGCAATGTACTCAACCAAAGAGAATGTTCAAGAATACTAAAAGACAGTTCTTTCAATAACATTGTAGTTACGAAATTTTCGATTGGACAATCAATTGGAATAAAGCTCCGAAGTGATCCATTCCCAAAGTAACTTAAGTAAAATTGGTGTTACTAAATGAAACAACGCTTTTCTAGTGCGCCCCTAATCGAGTTGGATGTCTGATTCATTTTTTGACATCTTTTTGTTACAAAATGTGAAGCGGTGAAGGTCATTTGCCGCAGTTGCCAATTACGTAGTTTTCCGTGTCAATCGGCATTAGTCGCGTCGGCCGTTTTCAGTAGTGTTCGTTGCGTAGCGGCCAGTGCCCAATCGCCATTTACGTAACGAGTTCCCGCTGCACTCCCCTCGCAAGCGCAAGGTCGGATCAATCTCGGAGGCTCGTCGGTCTCGCATCGCCGCTAACAGAGTATCGACCGGTCGATCGGGCGCGAGCCTACGAACGGGAAAATGCTCTCTGCCGTGTGTGCGAGGGCGGCCCGCGGAGCGCGCTGCTTGGAGAGATCCGCTTCTAGCATAGTGGAATTGCCCAAGTTCCAAGATTTCGGCGTACAAAATGAGCCCGTGCTCGGGTACCGCGAGGGCAGCCGCGAGCGCGCCGAGCTGGCTGAAGAGCTGAAACGGACCGCCGCCGTCACCGAGGAGGTGCCCATCGTCATCGGCGATGAAACTATCAAGGATGGTGAGGTCCGCTACCAGGTGATGCCGCACGACCATGCCCGCAAGATCGCTAAATACTATTACGCTAGTGAAAAGACGATACAGAAGGCCATCCAGGTGTCAGTGGATGCCCAGAAAAAGTGGGACCGCACCCCACTAGACGAGCGCGTGCGCATATGGCAGACGGCCGCGGACATGATGGCCGGCGAGCACCGGCAACGCCTCAACGCTGCTACCATGCTGGGCCAGTCCAAGTCAGTGGTGCAAGCGGAGATCGACTCTGCTGCGGAACTTATTGATTTCTTCCGCTTCAATGTCTACTTTCTAAAGGAGAATGCCAAATATCAACCTATATCTGAAAATCCATCTGTCACTAGAAATTCTTTAAGATTCCGAGGCATTGATGGCTTTATTGCTGCCATTAGCCCATTTAATTTTACAGCCATTGGAGGAAACCTTGCCTATACACCAGCTCTAATGGGAAACGGAGTGCTATGGAAGCCATCGGATACGGCATTGCTGTCTAACTGGAGAATTTTCAATATTATGCGTGAGGCTGGCCTTCCACCAGGCGTTGTGAATTTCGTACCCGCCGATGGACCAACGTTTGGTCGAACAATCACCGCTTCACCTCATTTAGCTGGTGTTAACTTTACTGGCTCAGTTCCTACTTTTAATTGGTTGTGGAATGAAGTTGGAAAAAATCTTTCCCAATACAAAAACTATCCCAGACTGATAGGTGAATGTGGTGGAAAAAACTACCATTTTGTCCATCCAACAGCTGATGTACAATCGGTAGTCACTTCTACAATCCGATCTGCCTTTGAATATTGTGGCCAGAAATGTTCGGCATGCTCAAGAATCTATGTTCCGAAGTCACTGGCTGACCCCATCAAACAAGGATTACTTGAAGAGCGAGCAAAGTTGAAAGTTGGGGACCCAACAGATTTTAAAATATTTACTGGGGCCGTCATCGATGATAAGGCTTTTGCCAGGATCACTGGATACATCAAGAATGCTGCAAATAATCCCAAAAACAAGATTCTTGGTGGTGGGGAGTTTGATGGTAAAAAGGGGTACTTTGTTCAACCAACAATTATCGAAACATCCGATCCTCATGATAAGCTGATGACCGAGGAGATATTTGGGCCCGTGCTAACAATGTATGTGTATGATGACCGTGATGTCACAAAAGCTTTATCGCTTGTGGGAAGTTCTACTAAATTTGCATTAACTGGAGCAGTATTTGCTAAGGATCAGAAATTCCTGCTATCTGCTCTAGAAGAACTCAAGACGACTGCTGGTAATTTCTACATAAATGACAAATCCACTGGGTCAGTAGTAGGGCAGCAGCCATTTGGAGGCGGTCGGATGTCTGGTACCAATGACAAGGCCGGTGGTCCCAACTATGTCATGCGCTGGACTTCCCCTCAGTCGATCAAGGAAACCTTTGTGCCTCTACGTGACATCGACTATCCCTACATGAGAGATTAGATGGATATGGCAATAATACAATATATTGAATGTGTTGCTTGCTGCAACGTAAAACATAATCAGTACAATAAATAATAATGTTCACTAATTTATCGTCAAACAATAATAGGCTTTTAGGTGTGTATAGAGATATTCCCATTATTAGATATTTATAAAAGTATTAACATTAATGTTTATTACTAGATATTAGCTTTATTTGTAAATTATGAAGTTTGACACAATAATTGGAGTAGATATGATACTACATGATTAGTATTGTAAGTCTATACTCTGTTTATGTTACATTTTAAGTAGCGTGTTTCCTGCGGGACAGTATTGATAGAGACATGTGGAAATTCTATTCAATGATATCATTTATAAATTGTTTAATGTGATTTATGAATATATTAGGTATTTACATTTGTACGCACCCATCTGCTTGGCCTCTCGGCGTCGACTGCCCCTTATCAATCTGTACTATTTGCTTGTCTCGTGATTAGGACGTCTGTCTCCGCGCTATCGTCCGCGGCGCGCTATCGGTCGGCCGTGTCAGCTCTCTGACTCAACAGCTGCATTTAGCCTCACTTTCTATTTTATCAATTTAATCTTATCATAAGTTTACTCTTGTTATTCCTTTCAGTTAGTGGCTACGAGCAAATTGTTTTAAATTCTATATTTGTTATTTTATATGTTAACATAATATCAGGTGCCTAGTTCCTGTTATATTTTGTTGTGTTAGTCATATAGGACAATTGACATTATCTTTTCTAAATATATGTAATTCGAATAAGTACATACTATTGTCTCTATTGTTAGTTACTTCTTCTATGTAAGTCAATAAATAAATGTTATCATTGCTCACGGACAGTATTTTCCTTACTTTGTTATTTACCATGCTAGGTAGTTTGTCCAAACTGTTAGTAATTTAAAATAATTTCATTTAGAAAAAGTAATTGAATAAAATAGAGCCTGATATATATATCAATGCTACTATTGAAATGATGTTCAAAAAAATCTTATGAAGAAAAACGCCCCAACATCCTTATACCATGAAAATTATAATTGTGGTATAGGTTTTTTCCAAATATGGTTTACAATCTAAGAAACTAGGAAGCACAAAAACTGAAAAACATTTCCAAAATAAATCCTACATTTTCAACTCCTGTAGCTCTCTTTTTCTCATTTTTATGTGGATTTATATTGAACGCTTAATGTAAAAGTCACCCCTACCACACCCTTCCAATGAAACGCAACGTTTAACAGTTAACACTTGGCCATATGGCAACAGTTAGCCTTAAATGAAGGTAGGCTTTACCGCCGTCTATAAGGACCATTTATAAGTGTACTATGAGGACTAATGGACTTCATGTTCTGGGTCTGGGTGTTTATGTATTCGTCTTGTGTGTCTCCATGGTACCCACGACACGGGAAAATTCTAGTGTGGGGCTATGAGCGTTGAAAGCGTGTTTTAAAGGTTACATTAATTGTTATTATATTTAATTAAGATTTATGTACCTATATGACTCTTCCAGAATCAATCTGTACTCCAGACTCAACCTACTGTACCTACTCACTTTAATTGGATTGAAATCATATGTGCGTTTCGTGGTACTTGAACGCTGCCTAAATACAAATAGAAATTTGGAATGCATTCAAATAAAAAAAATACTTTTATTTTTGCAGCTTAAGGGAAAGTGGTCACCCTTCGTACGTAGGGAGCATGCGTACAGTAATCTTAACAGAAAAACAATACGACATGAGATTTCGAGATTTATTGTGTTCGTAGACATACCTACTGGCCATCATGTTGCTTGGCGAATATCGCGCCAGTCAAGCTATCCTGTGAGAATTGACATCATGTAACGTGTTTTCGCTTATGCTAAAAGCTTTTTTCCTGAAATTTATTTCTGTGATCCAACTAAATACTGAAGCAACTGCAGCAGGTTATATAGGACACGCTCGCCCTCGTAAGGTTGATTGTCATTCACTAAATACTAAAAATATAATTTTATTATTATTGTATTTAGAAATTGTTAGTCGCGTTATTAATAATACTAACGCATGAGAAGCTAAAGTAGCCGTAGGCGGTACATACTATATCATATTTCTTATTAATTTTTCAATATTCAATGAGTAAGTGGGTGAGAATGTATGTGTTTATTACCCTATCACTCAAAATCAAAAAATACAGGGTCGGACATCGCAGGAATTAGGAACACACTAGTTTATGACCTTGATCAGTGTTTCCCAAACATTGCTCTACCATGTCCCGGTAATTTTCACACTGCCCCTTTGTGACCCACTAGCACTTGGAGACCCAAGCTGGTAAGGTAAAATACAATTTCTTACTATACATCGATCGCATAGTAAAAATTGTAATAGTAATATTTTAAAAAAGGTTGGAATGTGGCGACCCGGTATTTTATTTTGATGGCCCGGTACCGCGATGCGACCCGGCAAAAGGGAAAAGCTGACCTAGATCAACACATGATAATCATTACCGTAGTAGTCGTTACCAGTTTATAAGTGTATCATCTATGAGGGTGAATAAACTAAATTTGATTCTACAGCATTTATTTTGACGACTTTTTTAAAGTACTGTAAAATTCATTTTTGGCGATTTATAACGTTTCGTGAGGACAAAAAAAGATAATGTATGTAAAAGGCACACCTGAAAGATTATTTTTTGCGAAGATATTTACATCTGAAAATTATTGCATTTTAGGAAATGACGATAGTAGGATGGGAATGGTATTCTAAAATCGGAACATGACAGCATACGACTGGTAATGATTTTGTGTAACAAAATTTAAATGTCACAAAGCTAAAACTACTTTTAGCTTAAAGTAAGTAGGAGTAGTAGTAAGTGTAAGTTAATTTAATAATGAAGAAAGGATAAACAATTCAGAACTCAGGGTTTTTCAAATAATACGTACAACTTTAATCAACATTATTATATTTATAGTTTAGCAGGTAAATATTTCTTTGGTTAATCAGACATAGAAAAGAAAATATTATACCATTCTTTAAATTCACAAATATATCGGACACGTAGGTACAATAGTTTTAAAGGAAAAAAATAATAACATATTCGTAAAGCGTAATAAAAAAATATATTAAACATAAAAGATCACTTTCAAAAAGATTCATGATGAATGTTTTTCTTCTAATAATGAACATACAAGCTCGTAATATAAACAAAACATAATGCTTATGATAAAATTAGATATGTAGGTATTAATTGTGTGATAAACTGATAAATAACATTTTGCTTATATACCCTCAGTTCTAGCTAGTTAACCAAATTCTTAAATTATTATCTATGTAAAATCTTAGAATCACCATTTTTTTAATAATTAGTTTAATCAAATCTGAAATGGAATCAGCTTCAAATCAATCTGTGAATCTTACGTATTACACATTACTACACGTATTTATTTATTAAAATTAAATGAAACCTTTTTGTTTGATAAAATAACGATGTTTTTTGGGGTATTAGAAATAGCATTTGTGTTGTGGGATGCATTTGTTATGTTAGTTAGAATATTATGAGACTTGTAAGTTCTTATGAGAGGTGCCACAAATAGTTTACTCGGGAAATCAGTACTAGGCCCAGGACCGTTCTCTTCGGTTTCACAATAGTTAAGTGCTTTTGAAAATCCTATATGTTTGCCGTGAATGCAAATATGTTTACAGTCAAAACAGCTGGCATTTCTGAACACTAGATTCGATTGAAATTTTTTCCACAATACTTGATGTACATTTAACGTGCCTAAGAATGGTTTTAAGTTTTTCGGGAGTTGGATTTCTTTGGCTAAAACTTCTTTTTCATCGACTGTCATTATAGCAATATTTTCGACGTTCTGCTTTAAAATGTCTATAAACTGGCTAAAAGTGCTGACGTCTTCACCAAATTTCACAAAAGCGTCTGCAGTTCTTTTCAGAACCGCTCCAATCCCATCTGGGGCCCCCTTCCCATGTCCAGCTTCACTATAGTTCCATGTAATTTCCTTTAGTTGTGGAAAATCTTTACAAAGAACTGAAATAATGTAGAAAATATACTTATTGCGATACTGAGAACTTGGAGAATCGGATTGGAAATGTATGGTATCTATGAAAGGATTAATTTCTAATGCAAATTTTATCATTGGTAAAAGGTGAGCCCAGATCGCTGATGCATCATGTCTGAAGCACTGGCTAACTGTGCATGCACAGGTAGGGCGAATATCACTTCGATGGAAGTCAAAAGTGTATATTACGCCAGTATGCAAACAGATTTCTTTTCGACTTGACCCAAAGTGAAAACTCTGTACTTCTTTTCCATATTTAAGGCCAAAATTTTCGGAAAAATCAATGTGTATATATGCTTCGTTTACTGTTAATGATTCTTTTTTACGTGTCATTGTATTGTACTGAATATTTATATTGTATGAGTGTAGGTAAAATTTTGGGAGCTGATCATTTAAAGTTTGTATAGCTTCCAGAGGAGTAAAATCCTTGGCTTCTTTGACAGTAACATATTGCGTTTTCACGCCATGTTTGGTCCTAATGGTTTCTTTACGGCGAACCCATTGATGTAGTGTAAGGCTTTGCTCATTAGAAAATTGTTTATAAACCAAAACATTATCCTTGCAGGATTCACATTGTCTTTTTAAGCAATTATCATCATATTGAGAGCAACACATAGATTCCAATAGCTGTTCAAAATTATTCTCTTTTATTATATTCGCTTTCTGTAGACACTGAATAGCCAAATCTATGTTGGTATGAACTACACAAGCATTGGTTTCCCTGAGGGATTTGTTAGGAAAGAGCACCCAGAATTGACGATGTCTGCAAAAAAAGGCATAATTGACAAGAATTCCATGTTCTGATATAAATTTTTTATGTAATTGTTTTAATGGCAAAGCTAACTGTCGTTTTTGTTTTTGTATCTTATAGCGAGTAATGTACTGCTTTTTACCGGGTAGAATTATACTATTTGAATCTTGTTCAAAGAATTTCCTAATAAGTGTTAATAGTCTTTGTCCTGACCGAGTAGCTTGATTTTTTATGATGTTTTTTACTTTAATTTTCGATTGTTTATTTATCTTCTTTTTAGATATTTCCAAATTATTTGCTGTCATTTCTCTTAATTTATTTTTCAAATCTTCATTTTCTTTTCTCAAATCTTGTATTATAATCGTTAGCTTTTTACACCCTTTTTTGTTCAATGTATCTGATATGTCGTATTTTCTTTGAAATTGAAGTAGTAGGTGTATTCAAGGGATCATTTTCCGCAGATGTACTTGTTTGGGTTGTACCTTTGTGAGATGTATCTACTTCTATGTTCTGAGGTTTAATTAATACTGTTTCTGGTATTTTAATATGACTTTGCTGTCTTCTTTTATTTTCCCTGTACTTTTTTGAGGCTTCTCGCCATTTTTTCCTTTATTGTCTTTGATCTCTTGCGGATTTTTGATCTATTATAATAACTTGTCCTTTTTCTTTCTTCTTTATATATCGCTGTCGTTCTTTTTCTTTTTCATTTTCATATTTTTCTGGATCGCTTTTTAGTTCTGCGTACTTTCTACGTTTATAAGCTGATAGATTGGAGGCCCCTTTCTCGCTCATGATTATCACACCTAGAACAGATATTTTTACATGGAGTGCAATCGGTCACAGAAGCATTGAACCATCTCAGATCCCCATGAACATATTCAAAATCGAAAATAAACTCGATGAACCTCAATAAAGTAAGGGAAAAGAAACATTATCGTCATTACATTAGTAATAAAAAATCATTTCCGTCGGGAACATTTTACGGGAGATGATCTTACTGGAAATGATATTTTCCCTTTTAAGTCGGGATATGTTCTTAGTATATTAAATCTACGTCATGATCATAACCTACAATACTTCACGTAAATGGTTCGCATATATGTAAAAGACTTAGAAAACAAACTATTTATTACTTACCCTTTTATCTGTATATATAGTAATGATGTGAATACGTGACAATCGTCGCGCGTAACTTTTTAACAATGTTTTTTATAAACCTAATTGAAATGTGATCATGCGGCCATTCTCTGCAAGGGTTGGTGAAGAACTGAGGGAGGTCGGGGTGCGGAAATCGGAGCGTTTGGTGCCACGGAGTTAAAATAAAAATACAATTGACGACACATGACGGTAATGATGAAAATCTTGTGACAAAATTTTAAAAGATAAATTTTAAACCTTATGTATAGTTTCCGTTAAGAAGGCTTAGCACTTATGTATCTATGTATTATATTTATTCTAATGAAATTTTCAAAAACTCACTCGATCCTCTAGTTTAGTAGTATTTTTTATATTTGTCGTCAAAGGTATGTTTTTTAGCCAGACTGGAAATGATATTAGGTGCCTTTTTTGCATATTTTATAATAGAACTGTAAAGTTCCCGGATCTATACTTATTGGCACCTTGGAAAAAAACATAAATCTAAACCCTTCTACCTAATTAAAACTCTTAGAACTACTTAATAACGGCACCGTGCAAAGAAACATTTTTTTTTGTGCGTTTAGTTTATTCACCCATGAATCACCGCTTATTGCCAAGTGGACTGCATGTTCGTCTATAGGTACTGCATCTTTTAAAAATATTGGGAGCTATTATTTTATTAATTGCTTATTTTAAATATGTTATATTATTCTGTGCTCAGAAAGTAGTAGTATCTTATATAACGTCAAGTCTTGCTTTATTTATTAGATTCTATAAAATTACCTACTATAAATGAGTTCGTCAATGACAGAGCAAAGATTATTCAATTTAAATGGCCTGCAATCCTATTTATCTTTGCTTCATCCATTTATAATGGAATCGAAAATGTATAGATTCCATAAACAGATAGTGACAGATGCCAAACACTTTGACAAATCTTATAATTTTCTCTATGGTTTTGTCATTTTTACTTTGTCAGATGAATGAGTGAATACTGAACAGAAGGAATGTCCCTAGTATTTTCTAGAATGAAATAGAAATATAGATTACATTAAAATTGTAACAAGTACTGTTAATAAACAGAGTATAGATTGAATTTAGTTGCCGTTCATTTAGAAATGACTAACGTATTCGGTTTGATAGTATCCGGGCGGTTGGTGAGTAAATGAAGCGGCTGTGTTTACAATTTAAACAGCATTGTTGTGAGTGAGGTCAGTAAAAGGCGGTCTCGATGTGTGCGTGCAGGTGCAGACGGACTTCTCACAGCTTTCGGAGACACGGTTCCTTACGACGATCCTGGACGTAGACTCGATCAACCATGCGGTGGTGTTCCTGACGGGGGTGGCGCCGCTGCCGGCCGGCACCGTCGCCATGGTGTACTGGAGCTGGCCCGACCCCTCCGCGCCGCCCAACTGGCAGCTCCTCGGTCACATATCTAACGCTAAGCCCTCAGCAATATTCAAGATCTCAAATTTGAAAAAGCTTCACGAGTTGGCAAGTATGTTTGCTAATATTTATTTTATGTTATATGTTAAGTTCAGTGTAATGATATTTGAAAGAGTGAGGCCTGCCTTTACCCAAGCACATATTATTGCGTAACAGGTTGACCTCACATATAAATAAATTCTTGATTTTTTTTTATTCTTCATTTTGATATATAAATTCATCAATACGGGGCTAATAACATGCACACATTTCCGTAATGTATATAATGTGTTAAATATTGTTGTACCTTACAGATGATAACCAGTTCATGAGTGCATTTGGTCAGCAGCAGATCTGCCACAATGCACAGATAGGGATCTCCATTGAACCGGATACGCATGTCCAGTTGTTTGCTTCCTCTGTGGTAACATTAATTTACATTTGATATAAATTTAGTTTTATTACCATGCTTCTATTAGCTTTGTATTACCTATTAATCACCACCATAAGTGTCACAGGGTGATTTTTTATATTATTATCAACGTATTTGTTTTTATTAAAGTTTTAAACCTTAAGTAAAATATGGGCACAGCGACTTGCTGCAAAAGTTCAGGGAAGGGAAAAGGGGTGCAGAAAATCGTTACCTTGCCTTACATGGGGGGAAGGAAGGACTAAAATGTTAAAATTTTGCATTATGTAATACTTCAACACTCCCAAACTAGCATACCTGTAATCGGTCTCAGAGGTTAATCACACACAGACTAGGGTTATAGTCTCTGAGGAATTGGACTGCTTCAGATAACTAAAACACAACAACTCAATCCTGCAAAGCAAACCCTCAGGCAAAGTGAGTAGAATTGCAAAAACAAGCATGCCTCCAGAACTGAACCACAAAGGATTGTACCACATTCAGTTTATTTCATCAAAATCATAAATAAATGTAAAATGCAATTACCTGATGTATTTGAGGTATATGAAGAAGTTGCTAATGTTATTGTGCATTTTTGTTTCAGGCCCAACAAACAAACTCCTATGTAACATTTGCTCAAAAAATGTTAGAGAATTTAGTTAATTTTGTGGCATCATTTTCGGTAACTCAAGACCAAATGACACCTACCCCTGGCGTGTCATATATACCCCTGAACACACTCCACACCTGGTACCAGAACTTTGAGAGAAGACTGCAGCAGAATCCTAACTTCTGGAAAAACTAGCATTTTGGTGATTCACCTGACTTAGCTGATGTCAAGGATGCCATTAATTATAAATTATCTGAATCAATGCTTTGAACCGACACCACATATGTGACCATACTCACATACAATTGTAACACCAATGTACATTATATCCATAAGTAAGAATTTATACAAAGTAACAAAAAAATACATTTAATTGTAGATGATACATATTAAGGAAAAATTAAATAAAAGCTTTTAATAAAGTCCAAAATGAATTTGGCAGCTGCAATACTTTATTCCATCTGTCCATTCATACAACACACATAAATGTTAAAAGATTAGCTTAATTGTTGAGGTTTATAGTCAAACATGCCAGCTGGTAGTTGTTTGAATTGCGTCAGATTTTCATGAAAAATGACTGAATAATGCTAAACATACACCAGGTTAGGTTAGAGATTCACCATATAGGTCTAATAAAGAGCACTAGAGTTGCTTTCAGAATAAATTAATCTCATTTAAAAATAATTTTATACAAGTTAACAATCATATAAAGTTAATCCATTAAAGTGAACTGTAACTTCGTATTAAAATAATGTCAAATACAAAAATGGTATTCATATTTATATTAATAACATGATTGTCAATACACAGAACAAACAGCACCAAGAAAATCTGCAAAAATGACGCCCCTGTTCAATGTGCGTTGTTGACAATAAAACAAAGGGGTTTTAAAAAGAAATTCATACCATCGATTGAAGTGCTTAGCTCTTATTTGGATGCATTGTATGCAAAATTGACGGCAACATGTTTTGGAATAAATATTCAAACTGAGGCATAATGTTTTACACTTTTACATATTATATTCATGTGTACAGTATTTTAAGTACTGAAGAAAATAAAATCCAAAGTATTACTATTTAAGTAAAGTTATTATTGTAATTGAGTGCAACATCTTCTTTCTTCATTTTAGTTACGGTACTACTTTTTTTTCACAATTTATAATAGGCAATTTTAATATAATTCACAATTTATAATTTATAATAGGCATACATACAAATAAGTCGCCTATCTAGATAAGTGCAGTTATATGTTGTAATGGAAATGTTCTATTGAAGTGTATCAAGTGTTCATTTCAATTATTAAACCTATAAATCCTTTTATTTATACCAATAATTTGTAAGCAAGCTAAAGTATTTCAGTGTCGTATAACTAAAAAGTAAGCCACTTTAAACTGCCTTTGATGATTTTTGTATTTAATATTGAATGGATGAGTAGTTTGTGATAACGTTCTCCACAGTCGATGTACACAATAATAGTCAATTACCTCCATAGTCCACATTAAACGAAAAAATGTGCATTTGGCGTACCTGCAGCATGTTGTAGTATCCTAGATGAAGAGAAATAATTCGTTTGTTTAACATTGTGTTAAAAGCGCTTCTGGACAAGCCTGCTTATGAATTTATATTTTTTATAATAAAAAAAATATGGTTGCAACTTTTTAGTGTTTTAATATTTAAGGCATTGTATTCCTCAACCTCTCAACAGAATTAAATAAATTTAGTCTATAGTTCGTCCCTGTTTAAATATATTGGCGCACCTGCCCTAGACGCCAGAGAGGAGAGCGGCTAAATCTGCAGCACTCCATTTTTAAATTCTGTTGTTGTTTTCTCCATCTTAAGGAATGAAGGGGGCGCCACACTCGTTTCTATAGATTCGGGACTGATTTTCGTATTTATGTGTGTGCTTTTAAAGATCAGATTTTTTTGGGGGAGAACTTCTGTTGTGTACAATGTTATGATATTTTAAATGTTCTATTCATCAAGGTCCAGTATTCATATTAATTTAATTTAAAATTTATTATTCTCAATATACTTTTGAGTGGTATATAAATAGAAGTTTTTTGTAGTAATAGTTTACAAATTGCGGAAATGACATCACGAGTCAAACAAAATAGCAGCTAGCGTTTCCGCGCAGCAATATTTAATTAGTCGTTTTTCTGTTTTTTTTTTTAACATTTACATAATGATTTTGGTAGTATAACTTAGTAGGGGTAGTATACTCAACATTGAGAATCATTGTTTATAAAAGACTAACGCCCCATTAATAAGCATAAAAAATACAGCAATACCTACAGGGAGGTCTAAAATAAAACACTTAGGTATTAACAACCTTGTATTTAACAAGAATAACAATGAGGTAACATAACAAACATTTTACTTTATAACCTCACCAAGAAGTTCACGTAAGACACATCACATCACAAAATTCTAATAAATTCTATAAATGAAGAAAGTCAATATGAATGTTAACTCTACGTTATCCGGCAAATGACCTATTATTCGTTTTATTGTCTACCATATCATTTGGAAAACTTTGCAGTGGTCTAAAACTATATTTCAAAATAATTATTTACAAAAATCTGACATTTACATTATTTTTTATGGTAACCAACAATCAGATATTTATAAAGTAAGAAAAGACCATGAAACGATTGTCAACTGCTGGCTTACACTTATAATTAAAAAAGAAAACGGCTACTTTGTACTTGGTATGTTAACTATTCTTGAGATCTATTTCTTTTTAAATTAAAGAAAGAAACTTTCAAGTACTATTTTCATAAATTAATATGATGCTTGCAACTATGCTAATACAACATCGCGCGTAAAATAAATATTGCGCGATTATTTGTCTTTTTTGTGAGAAATAGGTATTCCCTTAGAATGAGAATGAAGTATTTAGACCATTAACATAAATTCTGGCCAAGTTTGGATTGTGTTTCACTTCACACACCTTATGTGACCAATACAAAGAATATTCAAAACATCATAAGTTTCCTAGTGATGCTTTTCTCACTCAAATGATGAAATTAACATTCGTTATTGCCCAAACTTTTTTAAGCTCTAAATAATAATACAGATATTTTTCACTTCTGTATTAAAGAAAACTTGTAGGCGTTATGGCAGGAATATAAACAATAAAGTATGTGGTAATGTAAGTTTTGTTTATTTGAAAGGGCTAATTTTAATTTATAAGCACTACGATTTTTAAGGTAAGCTGCCACAAAATCTGATCCGGTAATTTTATTCTTATCGAAGAAGAGATTCATCGCTTTACTTCTCGTCATAAAAATATGAAACTAAATTTAACGAAGTTCAATCCGAGAAAAGTCATACAAATGAAAACACAGAAATAGTAAAGTTTTATGGTGTACGCTAAAATAAGCGCAGGTGCATGCGTACATGTTGGCGCGGTCGCTGGCGACGCATTTACTTTGTAGCTAAGGTTTTTTGTAAAATAATAAATTAAAATACAATCTAATTAGTCTACTAAAAAACAGTACACGAATTAACAAAACAATACTAGCGCCGCTGTATAACGGTAGGTACGTTCGCGTCGGTCGCCCGGGGCGGGCGCCGGCTCCCTGCACCCGCGCTAATACAAACGTGTGCCTAAGAAAACATCACATAAGTCTGGTTTTAAAATAAGTACCTGCACATGTAAGTTCAGCTGGTTGTCTTATTTTATTCAGTTTTTTAACAACAACGACAATGCAATTTGTAATGCATAGGGTCTATGGAAAGTTAGACCATAATGTGGACATTAGATTTAGTTAGAAAGTAGGCTTCCAACTTGTTGGGTGCTAGTTACACTTTAATTTTAAAATCACCATTTTTATTCATACATTTTTTATCTTTAGATTGGATCCTTATAAAAAGAAAATCAAACTTTAGGGAGGCGGGCGAGATTAAGCAAGGATTAAGAATAGAATAATACTTTTCATTAATAGAATGTAATCTTATCTTATGGAGAGCCTCCTAAGTGTATATCTTAAAATCCAAAATATACACTTGGAATAATTCTTATTTATTACATTTTGTGCTAGCTTTAAGTATATTGAACACATATACCTTTGATATAAATACACGCGTAACTTTAAATAAAAATAATATTAGATAAGCATCGTCCTACAGGAGCGGCACGTAGCAGTGTGAAGTGTGTTGCTCCCGTAGAAGGATGGTGTATAAATATATGCGGCACCAACACCCAAATGCAATTTTGTTATGACAGAGATTAAATTAACCTTCCCGAAATAATCCTAAAGTTTTAGGCTGACATGCCCAATTCGGTAAGAGGTATTTATTTATTGGCACCTCCATGAAATCCTATATGGGTATGTAAATATTTGGTATACGGTTCTATTGCTGTCATTCACGGAGGTGCACATTTTATGTTAAGTTACATAATATTTAAAGATTAAATTTGGTTTCGGGTTAATATTCTCGACGCGTGGACAAAATCAATTCGTACTCTTCGACTTCAACGGAAGCGAATCGAAATTCAGCAAAATGTTGCGTCATCCTCCCACGGGCAATCCGAGGTGCGCCACTCCAACTCGATACCTTCACAAGGCACCGAATAGGTGAAAAGTATAGCTGGTCGGCGAGCGCGGCGCCGCTAGTCGCGGGCGGAGGGGGGCGGCGGCGCGAGGAAGGGGTGGCGCAGCGCCTCCGCGGCGGTCGCGCGGCGCGCCGGCGCCGGCTCCAGCAGCCGCGCCGCCAGCGCGAACGCCGCGTCCGGGAACCCGCACACCGCCTCCGCGCCGCCACACGCGCCCGCCTGATGTTACACGTCCGCAATATATCATATTGTCATACGAACGCCATGAACTATTTTGCCTACCGTTATTATTATGTATCTAGAGCCGGGTATTCGGGAAAATGCGATACAAGGAATATGATGCGATCGGAGAGGCCACTTTCACGCGAGGCGATCGTCTTACTCCTCGGAAATAGCAGCGCATCTGACTATCTAGAGAAAATCAAAGGAACTTCCTTTTCTGTAGTTGTCTTTAATTATTGCGACAGCAGCAGTGACCACTCGTCAAAGGGTGAACGGCGTGCTCGTTTGCGTCCGAACAAAATCCGAAATATCGGCCAATGATGGAATGTAAAATAGATTAACTCATGTACCAAAGCGGGATCATCCGGACAGAGGCAGTGCGCGGCGGGCTGAGCGCAGCGCGCGGAGGGGGGGGCGGGCGGGGCTCCGCGCAGGCGCGCCGCCAGCCGCCGCAGGCACAGCCCGCGTCGCCACGACGACGACACCACGCGCCGCCCTGACGTACAGAACAAAGAAAATAATAACATGTATGCAACCGTTAACTCGGGAATTGTTCGGCACACTTTGGCTTAAAATTCAGCTCGCAACTTAAGCGTCAAATTGGTTTTAAAAAACGCATATTTTTGACAATAGATTTTTTTTGGAGGATAAAATGCAAATCACGTCCCCATTTTAAAGAAAGGTTAAAAACTTTTTTCTATTTTCTTTTGAAAACAACTTGTATTCATATTACATCTTTTGTCCTTAATTCCTTAACTATAAGTTGCAACTTATTAAACATTAAATAATATTAGAACTAACGTTAAATAAACATCTTAGAAATAATAAACGATTTTACCCTTTTATTCCCGTAAATATCGTAAAATTACTAAATGACAGAAGTCAAAAAGATTAGCAGCAGCATTCATCAGAATAACATTAATACGGACTGCAGTCACCAATTCATATGTCATGTTCAGTTACTATTAACCAAAACCCCCATTATGGGAGATCCATATTTAGCAGTGGGGCAGCACCCTTGAGGGAGCTGTCGGATGTAATAATGAATTATATTCGTTTTGGAATGAAGTAATTGAATCGGAACGACGAGCGAAACCTAGCGCCTTGGCGGTGCGCTGCAAGGCGTCGGTGCCGATGAGGTCGGCGAGCTCGGCCAGCGCGGACACGTCGTCGGCGGCGCGGAAGAAGGGGTAGCGCGCCGTGAGCACGCTGGCCAGCACCACGCCCGCCGCCCACAGGTCCACGGCGGTGGTCTGGTGCGGGTACTTGAGCAGCACCTCGGGCGGGCGGAAGCCCTGCGTGCCGGCGCGCGGGGCCCGCGCCGCGCCGCGCGCCGCGCACGCCGCGCACACGCCGCCCGCGCCCGCGCACGCGCACGCCGCCACGCCCGCCCCCGCCCCCGCCGCCGACGACACTCCCGTCGGCACGCCCGCCAAAACACTCTGCCAACACACGTATTACTATAAAAATCACATGGTAAATTCTATTAAACCTGGTCATTCAAATTTCTACACTCACAATATTATTGACAAAAATGTGCAATGTGTATAAATTAAAGTACATTACCAAAAGATATATAAAATAGATATAATTTGTATCTATGCTAGTGTCTTTCCTTAGATACATTAAAATTTCATATATGGAAGTTATGGTCACCTTAGCCGCTACCGGTGTGGGCGTGGCGCGCGCGCGCAAGCTGAGGTCGAGGGCTACGCGCTTGGCACCGGGCGTCAAGTCATCCTATTGCATGTACACAAGTTATTTATAGTCATAGTAAAAATTAATACTAATATATTTTATCAAAATACTTAGAGAATTCTTACAGGTTATGAAGTTGAATTATAAATTAAATACTCATCGGAAAATACCAAAGTAAATTTATAATACAATAATAAGATACTCGCGATTAATCTGCTGAATAAATGAATAACTTGTTGAGTTACGACGTTCATGTAAAAACCAGATGCAAAGAAAAAAGTATAATTATTTGTTTCAAATACCATGCTGGGAACGCGAACTAGTGTTCGCAGCAAGTACCAAGTAAGTTATTTAAAACTCATATTCGCTCCTACTCGTCCGTAGAGGACTCGAACGTAACGGTAGCAAGCGAGACGCACCTCCTCGCGCGGCCGCTTGCAGGCGCTGCTGGCGTGCGCGGGCGGCGGCGCGGCGGCCGGCGCGGCGGGCGGCGCGCACACGCGCTGCGCCAGCCCGAAGTCCACCAGCAGGTACCTGCACCGCAATGCCGACAAACACATTCTAAACATTCAATTTGTACTATATTCCCACTTATGGCGAGAAAACTACCGAATATACCGTCACCCTCTCAAATTGGGCTGAACCTCGTATTGTAATAGTATTTTAATCAAAAACATTGATATTAATAGAGGAATATTGAATGAAAACTTTTTACAGTTTTTTATTAACTCTACATATGTTAATTTTATTGAAAATTGACAAACAATGAAAGTACTTTTTTTAATGACATTCAGATCACATGATAGTAATAAACATAAAATTACAAAAAGGGTCGCAAATGGGGTTTCTCTGAACATAAACATGAACTTTTTTAATACTATTAATACTACCAATTTCCCAAAGAGCCCAGCATGTTGAAATAAAAGTTTACTTTTCTAGTTGTGGAAAACATGAGTTCAGTTTAAAATCTACATAAAACATGTCTTATTAACAATAATTATAATTAACTTAATAAGATTATTTAATAAATGTCTTACTATATATGGAAATTGAATTGATCGAGCATATTAAATGCAAGTCACCTGCTGTTCTGACGGTCATATAGGAAGTTGCTGGGCTTGACGTCGCGGTGGATGACGCCGAACGAGTGCACGTGGCACAGCGCCGTCAGCAGCGCGCGCATGTAGCGTCGCAGCTCCGCCGCGTCCATCTCGCCCACGTATTCCTACACCACCATTAACTATTACATATCATCCTTATAGCTAGCTTCAGGAGTATACTGTGCTGAACATCATTCCATCATACCATACATCAGCTGCCTCCCCTAGGTCATTGGCTAGTGATTTCCTTGGTGATTAAAAAGTGTAAATTGAACCCACTATGTTACAAGCAGTAGGTATGCAAGGGAAAACCAGCACTATGTATAGTAAAAAGCAAATTTGAATAAAACAATTTAGTTAAAATGGTAAATATTCTGATAAATGTGTTGTAATAACTATGAGTACATTACACATCAATACTTTTATATCACACATATAAACATATAAAGCAATTATTCAAATCTTATATGTACTCAAGACAAATATAACTTAAAACTTACTGAACTATATCCAATGCTGGCTATAAAACACATCTGCATATTATTATGTTTGTCTTACAAGAATAAAAATACAATGTAATGAAATGCAATCTCTGCAAAGCTCTTATCCAAGTTTTTATAATGGAATAATCAATGAGTCTTTACTTACTGAGAATTTTCTATGAGGTATATAAGGCATTATAAATACTATGGTATCAAATTGACGAAGGCACAGATCCACTCCAATTACATTATTTTTGCCTCTGTAAAAAGACATTTGCCACATTTAAAGACTGTGTATTGTAAAATATGTAAAATACAACTGGTATTAAATTGTTTCTATAAATATTAGTAGAACACAAGGTAAATACAAGCTATAGAACATTCAAAGTAAAGTTACAAAGAACAATATAAGTAACAGAATAGAAGCTACAATATACAGCCTTTCAGGTATCAATCAAATCTCACCCCATGTCCTGAAGGCATCTTAGCTCGTGCTCAATCCTAGCTGGATGGGCAGTGGGCACTAGGTGCTTTATAGCAAACCACCTTTTCTCTGCATCTGGCAGATTAGAGTGTTGTCGCAGGGAGCCCAGGTACACTGAGCTGAATGTCCCTTCCCCTATCTTACGATGAACCTCAAATATCTTATCCAGTTTTGGCAGCTTGTGCACCAATTCTTTAATTTGTTGCTCTGAAATAGACCAAATTATAAAAACAATCACCAGAATGCGTGCGGGCGTCTATGTATAGCTTTTATCTATAAGCAAGTATTTCCGTCTTTGTATCGGTGTGTTGTTTTAATTAAATACTCTTGATACAATAGCACTTACACATGTGTGAAGCATACGACTATTACGATAACCCTCACTAAAACGATTATTTACTGCAAACATTTAACAAATGTCGAAAAAGTACTACTTTTATCTAACCTAAAATCATTTTAATGTTACAAAATACACCTACTTTCCACTTCATCCTTATATAAAAGGGCTTCTTCCTTCTTCTTACTGAAGTCGTTTATTCCGTTCCTGTCCGCCTGCAAGTTCTGCAGGACTTCCTTTTGGACTTTTAGCGCTTTGGCCTCAATAGCTCTAATTCTAGACATAACTGGGTAGGTTTATAACTAGAAGAAAATATTTATATCATGTTTTTCATATGTACCCGTCTAAATTTCCGCTAAAGCTTACATCTCCATGGTTTTACAATATCGAAATGCTACTTAAAATCCAAAATAATGACAATGAAAACAATCGTGAATTAGAATTAAGTATTTGACACAAGCATAACTTTTTATTACCAGTGTTACCATACATACAGATGTAGTGATGTGTGAGTGTTACTAACTGCAAAAAATCTATATCATAGAATTTATTAACGAAATTCGGTAAAAAGTTGTAAAAAAATAATTCTAGTGCAAACCAAGCGCGTACCGGATTATTCTGAGTAATATTTTTTTTATACAAATCGAGAAGAAACAAAGAAAAGAATATCTATGATAACTTTTATAGCTATCGCTGCTCCGCATGGCTAGTTTATCTTTTTAGTCAAAATAAAAAAAAATATAGATCCTTGTAGAATTAAAATCTTCACTGATATAATAAAAAATGGTTATAATTTTATAAGTAAACCTAAAATTGAAAAATTTTGAATTCATGCGAAACAGAGATACTGGGTGCGTTCCAGAAGACGCTCTAAAAGCCCAAAACGCCCAAAATGTCGTTCCACAAAATGACCGTGGTCGTTGTGGCTTCGGCGAATACGTCACTCATGAGTCATGACGTCACGACTTACGCCCACGCGAAGCTTACGACTACCCATCTAATAAGGTGAGTCGAAGTGACCGTTTCAATAGAGATTAAGTCAGCAGCGCTCATAAGCTAGTGGAACGGGAAAAATGTGGTCGTGAGCGTGAATTTGCGAATGTCTAATGGAACGCACTCACTCAATGTACTTCATCCATCAGCTGATGTTATTTCAACTGACAGCTCCACCTCCAATATCTTTCAAATCAAAAATTGTCCCTAACTCCTAACCTTAAAATTTAAATAAAGTAGGTTAATGTAGTTTTTGAACAAACGAATCCATTATTTTCACTTTATAGAAGACCCTCAAACTTTTGATCAGTTTCAAATTTATAAACACTAATTAAAAAATGTTTTCTAAGAAAATAAAAAACGGGGTCAATTGCTTTTATCTGGTTTGTATTTTTTTATATTTTACATAAATCTGTATGTAATTTCTATATATATTCATTTAAATACAAAATACAAATAATAGTATAAAGCTAATTAAATTGTACGATGACAAGAGTTTAGCTTAGTGCCTTTCAGTGTGTAGTGTGGTGCATAATTTCTCTGCAATATAGTTGTTGTCATGTAAATATTTTGTTATTATTCTTTTTTAGTTCCGTGCCTCCTATGTCACGAAGGGCCCCAAGCCCGAGATCCCAAAAAATCCTTTATCGTCTGCATACTCAGCTAGTACCCAGAAAGAAAATGGAATAGTATATGATAAGAAACCGTTCAAACTTACTCTGGAGGAGGGAAAGACCTATCATTGGTGCCTCTGTGGTCGCTCCAAGTCACAGCCACTGTGTGATGGCACTCATAAGGATATCTTTCTTAAAATCACACAAAGGTGACCAAGTTTCTTTTTAGTATTAACAATAGGTATTTACAATAAAGTAATGCATACTACACAAACTTACATGTAGCTTTGTGAGGATATTTTCATGCAAGATTTTTGTATTTATATGAGAAAAAATTGTGACTTAAAAAATATGTTTACTTACCAATATGAAATGTTTGCAGGAAATTTCCATAATGATTGAGTATTTACATAATAAACCTGCATTCTCCAAAAAACACTCATAAAATTATTAACCTGAGACACAGTTTGATTACCCATTAAGGATATGATGGATTAATTATTGATTATTGGGTGTTTATGTTTTCATCTTGGGGTTTTATGCAACTATCTATAAGGTGTCATAGTCTGGAGCTATAAGTGTGTATGTGATATTTACGTTTTTTTTCAGACCGGTGAGATTCACAGTAGAAAAAACAAAGGACTACTGGCTATGTAATTGCAAACAGACAAAAAACAGACCATTCTGTGATGGAACACACAAGCTTAAGGAGATACAAGAGGCAACTACCATTAAAGTCTAACAGGAATAAAGAACATTAGTTATTAAGATATAATGATTGAATGAACTAATATTACTATTATGTATACCTACAGTATGTCCTAGGACATGACGATAATGACCCTAGATTCAGTTTATGGCTAACCCAGGAAGTCCAAAAATGTTAGGTTGAGGGCCTATGATAACTGTAACAGGTTAAAAATAATGGTGTATTACGAAAGGGTACTGCTAAACTATTTTATTTAACACTCTTCTTTACAATTTATCTTACAACAGCTATATAGTACATAGTATTATTTAAGATTTCTGGAACACTGTACTCTGTAGAAATTATTAGTGAGAGTAGCTTTTATACGTAGATAGTAGCTTTAAGTAGTTTATGCGAGTAAATAAACTTTGACCTTAATGCTGATTAGTGCTTTGATTTAGTTTTTATTCATTAAATATCTATTAACAGCACCTTTACAAATAGTAGGTATGTACTAGCCTTATTCAGTCTGGTAAATATATTTGGAAGATACAGTAATAGAAATAATGCTTAAATAAGATGATTTATACTCCAGTTATCAGCAGTAAAATTAAAGGAATTTAAATATTAAATATTTACTAAAAATCATGTCCATACAGGCCAGAAATACATTTATGTGTATTTAATTTTGTGAAGAGTTTAAAATTAAATAAATAAAGGTACGATCCTATAAACTACATCTCATGTACCTATCTTTAACAAAATACTATAGGCATAATAAAGTGTATTGAAAATAAAGTGTATTGAACATAAAAAAAAATGGCTTATTATTATGTTTCGGGATTCTTAGACCATTTTTTTATCTTCGCTACACTAAAGATCGCTAGTGGCGCTTGTTGTAATATATATACCTATGCAAAAAAGCTCGTCTGACTAGAAAGTTTTCTATAGTTAAATTTAAATTATAGTCCTGCAGGAACAGGGTTACCAAGTCTCAAAAATGTATTTCCCTAAAGCCTATCATAATAGAGTCCTAAAATCCAAAAAATCCCCATACTACTTATTTATTATAATAAATTACCCCCTAAATTTGGGGGAAAACCCCCTAAGTTGGGAGCACTGTGTAGGAAAACAACAAAATGTCCAATATCTCGTCAGATATCGATTTGGTAAATCGATATGTCATATCAATTAAAATTGAAGTTTTGTCTCATCGCATTCATTATTTCTTGTTGTTGTGACCAAATTTAAATAATGGGTTAATCTTTCTTTAGATAATTTCAAGGGCGATGATTACGACTATAAATAAAACTGTCGATGATGATCGCTTTATCAGTCTGCTCTCGATATCAATTGGCTGCAATAGCTGGGCGATTCTACCAGATAAGAACAATTTTGAGTTTTAATAATCGTTTAACAAATACATTGAGGACTACAGGATTAATTTTTTAAAGTCAAATTTCGATTTATTTATTGCTTCTCTGAAAACTTTCGTAAAAAATAAGTGTCTATCGCCGCCGTATATTGTTAAAGGATTTACTGTCAGTTCATATTTTAATCTATGCCTATAATCTTACTTTATCTGTGCATTTGAGTTTTGTTGTATACGTATTTCAACGTATGTCTGTTGCATGACAAGTCTCCTTTTGACAGTTCCAGTTGTGTGCTCGTAAGGAGGTGAGCGTGAGTATAAAGATAAACTTTACTAAATATTATATATTTTTGTCGTATTTTAATATTAACGGAGTGCTCTCTGCTCCTTTTGGGTAAAACAGTGTAATTCAGCAGAGTAGAGTCGCCTAGCTCCCAAGCCGTTAACTTGTCGGGTGGTGATAATGGAAGACCAAGCGAAACTGTTCACCCGCGAGGAGCTGAAGTGCCGCAACTCGCGCGAGGACGCGATCCTAATTATCCACAATGGAGTGTACGACGTCACCAAGTTTCTTGAAGAGGTGAGTGGAAATTTGTATCTGGAATAATCGAAGAGATATAGCCTGTTTGAACTTTGTACATTTCATTACCGCGATTAAAAAGTAATTAAAAAAAAATAACTATACCTTTGTTTATTTTTGAAACAAGTGTTGTGCTACTTGTTGCAGAAATCACTTTCGTTTTATATATGTTACACATAACTTCATATACTTAATCTTAGTTTAGTAGTTCTTGCTTTTTGATTGAGGGGTGTAATTGCCCTTGTATTTTGATTGAAGAGTTTAATTGCCACCCTCTCTGACACTGGTACTGACATCATGGTCTTGCAACTAGCTACTTATCTGTGAATGCTTACCGATAGGTACTGTTCTCCATGAAGTTGCTTACAGATTTCCATGGACAGCAATGACAATTTACCATCTTGTGCAGTGGTGTAACTATACTGATCGAGGCCAATCACAAATTCATGGTGGCAATTTGATGAAATTACACCCAATATAAAAACCAATATACAACTTCTTTATACAAATGCTTTGAATTTTAATACATTTTTTACTTGTGTATGCATATAAGCATGTAACAAAAAAAATACAAAACATTTTTTACTAAACATGTATAATAAATAATAAATATAGGGATTCGGGATTCTCTTCTGACCGGAGGCCCATTACGGCTCGAGGCCCGTGGCATTTTGCCGACTTGCCAGCCTGTAGTTACGCTACTGATCATGTTGACTGCATGCTACTTCAACCGTAAAAAATTAACCAATTATGTTTAAATTCATAATATCTAATTGGAATTATTTTAAGCTATTGGGTATCTTTTTATCTGAAAACTTATTATTTGGGAAAGCTTATGCTTTGCCCCCATTCACTTATAATAAGAGGTTATAACTATTGAGTAAAGGAGAATTTTAGTTTGCTTACAAAGTTGTTGGCAAGAGGTGTTGCAATATTGCGAGTTTTGAATACCTACTTGTAGTACACTCTGAATTAGCATTAAATTCACATTACAAGTAACATAATTATAAAAGTAAGACAATTATATGCCTTACTATTTCGTGATATATTAATTATGTGCTAATTAAATGATATTATATCTCACATAACCAGCTTTGCAATTATGGTGAATTATACTTGAAAAAAAGGTTATCTTTAAACCGATTTCAACAATACGCAGTAATTAATTTTATATTAACTTAACCTTCAGACATGAAAAAAGTGGTAGATAAATTATTGGAAAAATGTTTATCCACTTCACATTTTCCAGAATTTTCTTTTAGATGTACTTTTTTTTTTAAAAATGGAACAAATTTTTGTATAGGTACTTCCTTGAAATTATAGAGTATTGCAAAATTAAAGAGTACTATGGTATATAAGAAATGTACCGCCAAGAATATCCTCGGTAGGGAGTGGAATCGAAACATACATAGTAGTACACTTTTTTAATATAACTAATTTGCTGAAGAATTCACAATATCAAACCAAATTCTGTCTGCAAAATGGTCTGTCATTGACATCATCAAAAAGTATTCTAGATGTACTGTGATGTGATCTGAAGCTGGTTTTAAGCTGGGAGAAATACTACCAATTGAATACATGAGCATTATGACAGAAATCTTGTGTGGCAGTCCACAGTCTAGTCCATGAGGTGTCTATTTTACATTACAATATTCCATTTTTATATCAAACCCATTGTCAACACAAGCCTTAGAGCCAGCTAACATAAACTATGCCAGCTAGCCAAAAGTTCCAGTTTTTTATTAGACTACTTATTCATATGTGCCAACAAACACTTATTGCCTGTGCATGTATATTTTTGTCTTCTCCCTCATAAAATGTGATAATGTAATGTTCATTCTATCTTATTTTATTTTAATTATTTGATAAAAGGCAACCTAAGGATATTTCACACATAATATGATAATAAATAAACAGTATTAAGTATTATTCTAGAGTGAAAACATCACTTAAAAGGTAGCACAACTTACATATAAAGCAAACACAACAAATATAATTGATACAAAGGAGCATAACATAAACAATATTCATTACCTTCAAAAATTACATTAGATTATTCTGAGTCAGTCTAATTATGCTAAATAGCAAATTAAAAAATCTTATAAAAACAATTATATACATTTATTAAAAATCAGGAATAACCATTAAAAATAAAATTAAAAATTCTACTTTTGCGTTTATTAAAATTTCACGATTTATGATTTCACAATAATTATAAGTTCTCTAGACCGGATATTGTCACCATAGCTATCTTATCTAATCCTTTTTGAAAAAAAGATGTGTAATCTACATAAGATTAAACCTTAAGTCAGCAATTATGGTGACTTGCAGATTTAGTAATAATTAAATTGATATTGTTTTTATCTACTTTTAAAATAGCTCTGTAGTCACATAACATAAGTATCATCCTTTTTTTTTGCTTAAACTGTTAAATCATTATGTAAGAAAATATGATGCTTCTTACAATTTTATATTAATTTCTTTACGTTTTCTATCAATGTTCCCATAACGTTGGAAATAATGCAATAGGTGAAGCTATTATTATTTGTAATTGACATAAGAGTGCCCATGTCTATATATCATAAAATTGCGAAATAAAAAATGAACCTTGCGAAATTAAGAATAAATAGGTATATTAATATAAAATATTCGGAACTTTGACCGTTTTGTATCTGCGCTCGTCAGTCCTGAAAGTCCAAATCATGAGGTAACATTTACTGTTTAATTTCTTAAAATCCATCTGCTCTATCGAAAATTATTACCATTTTTACCCAAGGAGTAAAAATGAAACCTTATTACTAAGACTGCTGTCCATCTGTCGGTCACCAGGCTGTATCTCATGAACTGTATATAGTTAGAAATTTTCATCGACGATGTATTTCTGTTGCTGCTATAACAACAAATATTAAAAATAGAATAAATTTAATATTTAAGGGGGCTCCTACACCACAAACATGATTTTTTGCACGATGTAAACACGCGACAACGTGTTGCCAAGTTTTAAAAAAAGATAACTCCCTTAAAACAAACGTGAATTTTTGCCGTTTTTTTTATAAATGACTAGCTGACCCGGCGAACTTATATTTTATGTATGTATCATGAATCATACAATGTAAATAAAAACCTTCCTCTTGAATCACTATCTATTAAAAAATGCATTAAAATCTGTTGCTTACTTTTAAAATATTTATGCATACATAGGTGCAGAAGCGACTTTGTTTATGCTATGTAGTGCTGTTACGGAACCTTTCGTGCGAGAGCCTTGACTCGCACTTGACCTTTCTTTTTTAAACACTGGTGTAAGCGTCTAAAACACCTACATAGTATGTTCTGTGTGTTAGGCGTTTTAGTTGTGAGACTTCCATTCCAATTACCTCTGTATTGGACGTGTAATTATTCGATCTTAATATTATGTGCGGAGTGTTGAAATAAATAAATTGATCATTCGACTTCCGTTCGGGTAAATAGAGAGCCATGATTTTAACGGAACTCCGTTTCGACCTCCATTACTGCGGAACTTCCGCATATAATCGAACCTCCTTCTCCTCATCCGCCTCCGGAAAATTTCTGCGGAGTTTTAGCAGAAGTTTATTTACGTTAACTTTGTTTACGTTAACAACCCGCACGAAACGATGCTAGGCGACATGGCCGCTCGGCTGCATGTTACGAATTACGATGCGAGGGATGGTCGAATGGAAATTGTTGATTAATCAATATAACAAAGAAAACCAACTCCAATTGTATAATTTTATTACAGAGTCCAGCAGGTTGAATTTATCGACCCTTAAGAAATCGTGTGGCAGGTGTCAAAAGCTATATTTGCGAAATATTAATTGCCTTCTTATTTTTGATAATTAGTAATTACTAGACTCCGATGCGAACTGTATCATGTACAGTATTTGGAAATTATATTTTTGAGTTTCTATTATAATGCAATAAATCAAGATTAGTTATTTGATATGTCGCCTCCGCCTCCGTTAACTTCCGCTTCCGCGGAGGCGAACTTCTACGTATCCGCCTCCGCTAAGGAGGCCTTTCTTACAATCCTGCTTATAATTGCATACCTATTTAGTTTTGCAAAAACGAGTGTGTAATTGCACCTCGGAAAGGTCAACCATAAAAAAAGCGATTTTTGATTTTGTTAAACATACCTTCTTTTCGTTAGAAATAATTATTTACAGGTGAAAGTCTAGTGAAAGCAAGTATTCTCGGGCTCATTTATATAGATTGTTTCTGAAAGTTTAAAGCGACGTACTTAAGGTTATCGCTACTGCATTAGATACGCCCGACTCTATCACATAGCTCAGTCACCAATTTATTTTAGCAGTGATAAAATAAATTATCTTATTAATCATTACATAGTACTTTTAACACAAAATCGCTTCCCGTTGTCTGTCCCCATGCATGCTTAGATGTTTAAAACTACGCTGCGGATTATAATGCAGTTTTTTCATATATAGAGTGATTCAAGAGGAAGGTTTTTGTGTTTAGTACATGCATAATATAGTGGAGGAACACAGATAATTTTAGATTTTTAACTTTTGGGCGGAACGAAGTTCGCCGGGTCAACTAGTAATGCGAAAGTTTATGAGGATGTATGTGTAGATTATATTCTACCAAATCACGCAAAGACTACCGATCGGATTTAGCTGATATTTGCAACTTGTGTAGTTTATAACGTAGATTAACATTGATTCTTCATTATCGTAGTAGAGGCGACCGAAGTTAATTTAAAGTCAGGTTATATACTGAAAAAAAAACGTAAACGTGCAATGTATGGGGGAAAACGTGAACAATGACTGTTTTTAGAAAACGTAATGAATTCCTTATAGGTACGTTAGGTCCAATCAAATGTGAAACACGACTTCAATCAATTCTTTTAAAAAAGTTATGCCGAAATTTGAAGTAGATAACCAAGGTCCAAGAAACCACGTTGTCCCATGTAAACTTTGTCCCCAATTTTCACCCCTTTAGAGGGCGAATTTAATAAAATCGTTTCTTAGTGCTAACTTACGTCATGAAAGGAACCCCTATACCAAACTTCAAGTGTTGACTTCTACTGGCCTTCCAACACAATCAGAAGTTCCAAGGGAGGTGGCACGATTCTATACCCGACCCATATTCGATATAATCGGGAATTTAGGATATAAGTATATATTTTCTTAATATAAACATATTATTTAAAATTTCCGACAAAAAAGGTGTTAGTGGAATTGCCTTGGCCCCTTGTAGGCGTCCACCATAGTCATGAGTTGGAATCGAGGTGGCACGATTCTACACCCGAACCAAATTGAATATTAGGTATGTACTACTACAACTACACGGCCGCCCGACAATCAATCAACTCACAATTGAAAACTCAGTAAATGGAAATAAACTCGAAGACAATTTTATTTGAGATTAGATGGAGTAATTTGTTATGTTCTCTGACGACCTAATGAACGACCTATTCGTAAAAAACCAACAATATTAATTTACCTACTTAGATTACAATTTACGCAATGTGTTGCAATTGCGACATCCTATTGTATACAAAACGCTATTTTTTTGGGTTAAATTTAAGCAGCGCGCAACAGTGCTACATAGTCATATTGTATGCGAGTATTTTATATATTTATCCAACATTTTTATTTGAATAGGTCTTAGAACATATGTTTTTTCTGCCAGTATACCTTCTTATTTCTTTACCGGGTAGGGATTTATTAGCAATGTGAGTGAAGGAATAATAACCGTGATAATTTCCGTTTACACGAGTAAATTATGCATTACAATTACGAACGCATTCAAATTTATCGATTGACTAGGAACGATTACGTAGTTGCAAGAGCTGATATTAATTCTTATCACGTAGGTCGAGGGTTCTAAACAAGGCATCAGATATCATTTGAATATATATGGGAGGAGTTAGAGGGACGCATTGGCATTTCTCATTACTCGAGAGGAACGCAGCGCCGCTCGTGACGGCATTCGCTCCATATCGGGTTTTCAATTTAATACCATTCCACTTTTCTAATTCATCTATGATTGTGGGTTAAATAATAGACCACAATAAGCGTAGCATTAAACGAATGGTCATATTATTGGACTGCTAATAATATACTACTTATGTAGAAAAGTAGGCAGTCCCGTAAATGTCGCAAGTCATCTTAATAAGCATATTTCCGTAACTAAATAAGACACATTAGAACACTTACAACTTAAATAAGAGTTAAATATCTAATACCCTTATTGCTTTAATAGAACTATTAGTGTATCATTACCGTTAATTTCTGATTGACAAAAAATTCAAGCATCTTTATTTAACTAATGGATGGTCTCACGTTGTCGAAATAATGTATGCGGTCTGTAAACTCAAATAAATGTTCACTGACACGTATTAAGTCACTGCCGAATAATTAAAATGTAGGTGAATCAGTTTCAAAGGAACCTTTAAAAGTGACCTCTAATCGTCCTAAATATTTAGGAGAGCACTGTGCTGTAATGGAGGAAAAAAATTAAAAACTATATAAGTACCTACACACTTTACACAGTTTACAAAGGTATAATAACTTTTATGAATAAAACATATTGTTTATAATGAACTTATTTATTCAAGTTAGCAAGTATTTATAAACTAAAACAAATGTAGTTTACCACATTAATTTAAAAGTAATTTGAAATTTTACCTTTTTTGTACAAATAAAATTGTAAGCAAATGCGTGAAGGACAATATGCTCATGGAGAAAAATTAAAGTTATAAAAATATTGTTTATTTTTGTTATGAATACTACAAGAGTTAAGGTAGTTTGCATTTAGTAATTTTTATATTATACTAAAATATAGCTAAACGCAAGAAAATCTAATATAAGGCTTATAAAAGAAGGTAGTTACAGGCCCTTTTCTAGCAATAAGGCATTCGAAAAAGTTTCATTATTATTCTTATTGAATACCTATATATCTTTTATGACATAATAGAAAAATAATACAGCATAAAGATAACTAACGAGTTTTAGAAATTCTTGCCAGGAAAGAGTACATTGTTTATTTACGAAGCTATCCATGAACTATCAACATTTGACTCTCAGTAATTTTTAACTGAGATAATGATCTTGGTGACTACGTAGTAAAATCACTGGGAGTCGAAGGAGTATTCATTTATTTTGTTTCACGGATCACATCTAAAACACAAATATATGCACAGAGAGTATTTAACCTTTTCGTGCATTTTTCTTGGCAATGATTTCTGCATAATGTAGTACCTAACGTTATTTATGGCGTAAATCTAAAATGAATAAGTTACACATGGTGAAATATACAAAGGCATTTAAAATTTGCTAGTAGAAAATCAAGACTTTTCTAGAGTGCAATGATCAGAAGATGGCCCTTATCCCCTTTCTTTTCTTTTAATCGTAAGAGTCCGCCTATAATAAAAAGTAGATTGTACTTATTTGTACCTAATTTGAAAATATCAACAATTTTCTAGTCTCAGGTAATTGCACTACATTGGGAATTTTTTAACATATTTGATCGCTACACATATACCTTTTACAGATACAAAGCTCCCTGATAATACATTGTAGGTATAGTTCCTGGTAGGTAATGCCAAATACCTTTTGAAGCGCTTAAATGGTAGTTTATACTTTCTTTTACGTTATATGTATAACAAAGTTGTGTTCTGTTGGTAGCACCCCGGCGGCGAGGAGGTGCTGCTGGAGCTGGCCGGCCAGGACGCCACGGAGCCCTTCGAGGACGTCAGCCACAGCTCCGACGCCAGGTAATGCCAGAAAACAATCTTGCTGTTAAGCTACTCGTTTAAGTTATTGTCATTTATAGTTTTTTTATGTAAGTCTAGGGCCATGAAAATTCATTTATTCAACTGAAAGCGTTAGTGTTGCTGCAATTTGTAGCGAAATTTCGTGGCTTTTTTGGATCGCGCACAGAATAATATATTTGCGCTTAAACGCCTAACCTCAACCGGTTACGTCAACCAACGTTAAATCTATAGATTTAGGCAAAAAAATTGCACTTTACAACATCCTTTACAACTTATTTTTGTACATAATGTATGTCTTAGAAAAACGCAGATCATCATGCTAAATATGTTTGATTTCTGCTTGTACGGTGCGTAAATAATGATCAATATTATTTCAACATTACATTTTGTAAAGATTGTTTGACCTTGCAGGATTATCAGGCAATGTTCTCGTAATAAGTGGTCGCTGTCGCCAATGGACATCTGTGGCCAACTTGATCACAGAAGCGTTGTACATCCTGGGGCAATGATGGTGACCTCATATCGAAGTCTGTCGGCATGTCTGTCGTTTTTATTAAATAATCCATAGTAATCACTACAATAAGTTCGTACCAGGCGTGAATAAGTTGGTAAGTCGACATACATATATGTTTTGGTAAGTCCCAAAATCGACGCTTAACGCTATATATTATATAATTATTATACAACTTGAGCGCTGATTTCAGGACTAAAATAAATTTGTGTAGGGCGACTTATCAACTTATTCACGCATGGTAATATACTTGTTCTACTTGGACAATTGTAAACACAATGTTTCCTCAGAGCCCTGATGAAGAAGTACAAGATAGGCGAGCTGGTGGAGGCGGACCGCACGCAGAGCAAGCCGGCCTTCTCCCCGCAGTGGAACAACGACCAGCCGCAGGAGCAGGGCAAGTGCGTAATCGCGTAGACCTCGCACCACCACCACCACCACTACCATCACAACCACTCTGCCACATCGCTCTATCATGTATCTCACACTTCCTCCTTACTTTCTCTTCATAATCCGAAATTTTAAAAGACAAGATAATGTTTTCAAAGAATATGCAAGAATTTCAAGGAATTCAATTTCAAAGAATATGCAAGAATATCTTTTAGATAGATTTCGAATAGCTAAAAAAATTCCTGTTGTCGCTAACGAGTGCCACGTACGTTGAATTATTACTTGAAAAAAAAAAATGTAAGTGACGTATAGACACCTATTTCCTTTGGAAAGTCGGTTAATTAAATAGTATATTCTTCTATTTGCCCGTTACTACTCGCGATTCACCCATCACACTGTAAATAGTTTATCTCGGTTGTTCTGGGTCCGGTTAAACAAAGCGTAAAAAATGAACGTTTTTTTATTTTTGAGACCTGTAACAGGTTTCTTGTGGCAGCTCGAATCTTTATCTGTTGTACCTTCTTTCCTTCCTTTACTCCGTGCATTGATTAACGCTCCCTCTGACGTTAGTACTGACACTCCTCGTGTTATGTTTTATGATATATTCACGAGTCCGTCTGTAGCAGTGTCGATTAGCGGCTGAACTCATTTGTATGCGTTTGATTTAATTTTAAAATTAGATATAGATTATATCAAAATGATTTTCTAGCGATTACATTATGCCTAATTTTTTGATAAAAAAACCAAAGAACTTTCACTTTTACATTTTCACTTAAGCAATTTGATGCATCACGCAAATCATAACATTGATAAGCTGCAATCAGAACAGCCTAAAGAAAAACTCACAATTCTTCGATAGTTTAGATGGCGAGTCGAGTGTAGGCTTATACAGTCTTTAAATAAACCTTATAAATATTTTATTATACATTAATCAGATACTGATGTCATAATGTGCAACAGGACGTCTGTGTAGGCTTATTTTTTATTTGGGTATTCGTTGCTTACCCATACTAATGGGTAATCCATTAAAGGTTAAACCAAGTGATAAAAATATTAATTGTCACAATTAAACAAGGTCTGGATGCAAATTAAATTTCATTTCAGTATCATTATATATACGCATTTTTTGTCTTTATAAAGCGTATGTAGTTCTTCAGTGGTAATAATAAGAACGTATTTTTATTCAAGTGTTTCACAAATGTATAATTTTATACAAGGTTATTCTTTAAATTAAGACATATTGCATATTTACATTCACTTATATTATATAGTTAAAGTCATTTATTTTTTATAAGTGTAAGCATCAAACGCGCAACACAAATTTAAGTTGACCGAAATCCTGAATATGCTGTGATATTTTATACATTATTTTGAAGATATTGTGTTACGAATTTTAATTTTGACATTTTTTTTTTTAATTAAATACTAAATTTCACCAAAGAAATCAAAGAAAATATATTAATGGTCCAAATAAATCAGCAGAAAGGTTCATACTTTGAAAGTTATTTCGATCTCATTCACTGCATTCACTGTGAACGTTTCACAACACTTATCATTCCGCCGCGCACGTTATCTTATATTCCACAGTAGGTATATAACATAGTACACATAGGTTCAATATATCTTATTATTTGTGCACACATCACGACTTGAATACACCAGCACCAGCACATGGCTCTGTGTAATATTTGAAATTGTTTGCTCACCAAACATTGTACTTAATTTAAACACTTGTGTTTCAATTATTGTGATTTTCATTAGATCTGCTAGCTAGATCTGTAGCTTTGTCGTTTCGAATATTATGTTAATGTTTATTATAAGGTAAATATTATTAAAAATCTATGGATCTAAATGTAAGTAACAGTCTGTCAATATATTTTGTTACTTAATATCCTTCGTTAATATGACAATTGATGATCATCGAGCCTTACGCAATACCTGCTCTACAAAATGTTTTATTTCTTGCTCGTGTAAGATTCATGGATTTTTTAAATACTGAGTGCTAAAAGATCTCTACATTTAAAAAAAGTAATTGTAAGAGACATATAGTTAGAGTTAATAGCATTAATAAGCTTAGCTTATAGTCCATATTTTGGTAACGCGTTATGAAATAAACTATTATGTTATCATAAAGTAGAATAAATTTTATTATTTGCTTAACAAACTCGTCTACGGTGCTGTTGGTTCCTCATGCATAAATATATATGTGTATACTTATATCTTAATGTACGTACTGTTTGATGTTGACAAATAAAGCGCATATTACGAAAAACGCTTCTTATTTAACGAACACCTTCATTTCTGTTTTTATTCATATAATTTTCATTTATTTACCAGACCCATGTGCTTAGTACTTTTTATTTTCTATAATTTTAACTCACATTTTATTGTTTTGAATATGAAAGGAAAACGTGTTTTCATTATATTTTACTGTATTTTTTCTTTTTTACAATTCAAATGCTGTAATACAGGCAAACATATGAATGGTAATTATATCGAATGGATGATTTATTTGGTCCTAAGATGTATACCGATAATTTTGAATACCATTTATGTAAATACACTGATGGTATCGATTATTTTTCTGTTGTGTAATAGGATTTTCATGTATAGGGCATATCTATGCATGAAAATCCTTGTATAAATAAAGATAAAATAGTAAGCGAACATGAAATCATTTTTACTCACTATTAATTTAAATAAATCACTTTGATTAATCAATGAAGTCACTGGCTGAGTCTAGTCATTTTATACATATAACGATCATGAATCATAATTTTGTTTCACGATGTTTTAAAACTGTAGTACTACTCGATCACAACAATTAGGCGCATGAAACAAAAGCGGTTACGTACCCCGCACCTCGTTTCAGTCCCCGCGCGACCCCTAATGACGCGCAGTCCCGTATCGTCTGTGGTTACATTAGCCAGAACGTGTTTAAGTTGCGATTTGAAATTATATAAGTTTTTCGTTATAATGTTAGTTTAATAAGTGATTGTTGAATTTATTATAAAATTAGTTAATTATTCGTCAATAAAGTTCAACTTCTTTATGTCTTCCAAGTCGAAAATCAAGTATGTGCTGCACAGGCATCAGTCGCCGCACTCTTACAAAAATAAAAAAGAAAGAAAATATTCCACGTTTGCGAATATATTAAACACACGAAAGTGTTTTAATAGACACTGTATTTATTATAGCACTATTGAACACTTTGGGCGAGTGTTTAATAACTGTATACCTACATAATCTTAGTATTTGGTAATATACTTCGTATCGGGTTGGGAAATCACTAGTTCTAATTCAAATGTCATGCGCCTAATTGTTTTGGTCGAGTACTTAGTATAATTACACTATCATTATAAAATTACTAGTTGACCCGGCGAACTTCGTTCCGCCTAAAAACCGAAAGTTAAAGAAATCTAAAGTTATGCGTGTTTCTCCCCTATATTATTTATTTATTGTATCCAAACTTATACCTAACACAATCAGTACCCGCGACTTCGTCCGCGTGGACCATAACGATATTTATCCATCCAGTAGACTTAAAATCTACTGTCCGACATAGTTCAAGGGAGGCCTATGTCCACCAGTGCAGAATGTTTTAATCAATAAATTTAAATGTACGAAGTCTAAGTTTCCGAACAATAATATTATTTTTATTTGTAATAGGAAGCCTAAATTTTATGCCAACTCCAAAAATGTGAAATATCTCTACAAAATTTTAACCATTTTCTTGAATTTATTGTGAACATATCTGGCATGATTTTCCTTCTGTCACAGACAGTTAATCTAGGCAGGTGAACCGTGGATAAAAATAGGAACTTTTCTTTGTAAGCCATGTGACGCGGCTTAGGACACGATTTTGCATTCTACCATAGTCTGGCTGGCGATATCGCTAGAGTTCCTGTACTTTTTATGAAATGTGTGCGTTCTGGAAGTATACTTATCAAAAAACGCTGTGGTAAGAGACTCTGTAATCAACGCCTAGGCTTTGTTCGTGTGAGTTGCCAAAAACGTGTCCGAACTCAGAGAAGGAGCGGCAACCTTCCTTGGGAGGCGTACTCTCCGGCTGCGCATCGGGCGATTAGTTGCTATCTCCCTCTCCTGCCCCGCAAATTCAATCTGCATTTTTAACCCTTGAAGCCCCACGCTGATACCCTGATTTCAACCCGTTTTAGGTAAAGTTTCAAAAAGTCTTCCTTGTCTAGTCTATCGATATAGGGTCGAATCGAATATAGGGTCTTATTTATAAAATTATTTTCCTTAATAGTTGGTTTTCAAAAAAAGATGAATACGTATATCATCACTTTTACTACAAAGCGACAAATACCAATTTCCATATTGTTTACTTTAACATTGGCGGAATTGGAAGTTTTATTTAATTTACTCCTTAATCGTTATTCTTAATCGTTATTTCCTCATGTGAAATGGTGGTGAAATGGTTCATTAAGTTTGTGCAGTGGCTAAACATAGGATAAATATGTCAATCTTTAAGAAATGTTTTGTCTTACAGGATTTATAATAGGTTTGACCAACTCCCATTAATAAAGTTTGTACCACGTCATCTATTCATAGAATGCTGAGATTGGGCTATTTGTGACAACACATAATACAACCACTTAAGTTTTTGTGTCTAACTTAAAAATTGCTGGATTTCCATGCGAACTTTCTGCCATTTATTATGCTTGGGTTTGATTTTTCATAAACAGAAAAGTATTATATTACTACTAACAATATAGCATAATACTATGTACAAAGATGAGGGGTTAGAATTATTAGACTTTCGGATTATTATTTATCTGAGGGATTTTCTAAAAGCATTTAATAAGGTGTTGCATTGCATCTAATTGATAAGATTTCTTTAAAGTAAGCGGACTTTCAAACAAACTTCACCACTGTCAATACACTGAACGAACCGATTTCGCGTGTTTTACATTACCCGCTTTAATATGTTAGACGGTATTTTGGACACTTTCTCGCGAATGTTGACTTTCAGGTCATCAAGAGTCCTTGAACGGTTTTTAAAGACCCGGGAATTCAGATAACCCTACAAAAAGAAGTTGCACGGTTTCAAATCTGGTGATCGAGGCGGGCACTCCATATCGCTTCTGAGAGAGATGAAGCACCCCGTCGGCTTGTTTTCATGAAAACACCATGGCCTGATAACCTTAACTAAGAATATCGCAAAAAAAAACTCATAGGGACGGAAATTACGGTCTTCATAAAGAATTTGCCACACAGAACCCGACAAACCAAGGACCTACGCATGATTGCTCTGACGGGCCGTATGCCTGCCTGGATCTTCCACGACAGTTCCCGTTTTACAAAAATTGTTGACCATACCAACAATTGACTTTTGGTCTGGAACATGGGCCAAGGGCGCGATATTAAAATGGTTTCGAAAGGCGCGTTGGGTTGGGACCCACCGTTGGATAAGTAGGCCTGTGTGGCAAACGCGACTTCCTCACTATTCCATGGCATCTGATAACTGACCTTTGTAGAGAACAAAATTTTAAGAGTTCCCCTTCCAAAAGAAACCACTCGTACCCCTCCAGATAACTGTCAGATATCAAACCGCATAGCTATATACTAAGTTTCATTGAGTTTGTATTTACAATTAACGGCATGCTTTTTATTTTACTACTCCTATTTTTCCCTCTTAGGGTTTTCCTTAGACGCTTATTTTATTAAATTACAAAACGAAATACCTTATTTAATTAAACTTGCATTAAATTTGGCAGCCTTAAGAAAAAAATGTTAACCCCTATTTTATCCCCTTAGGGGATTATGTTCTTAGTCTAGGGATACAGCCTTTTTATTATATCAAACCAGATAGATAAATACTAAGTATCATTAAGTTAACATAAAAATTGGCGTATTTTCATACAAACTTTTCTCAATTCTGATCCCCTTAACGGGCGAATATTGCAAAAATTCTTTTAAATTGCTCACATACATCATAAAAAGAACTCCTGTACCGAATCTCAAGTGTCTAGGTTATATTATTTTCATATTTTATCTTTCAACAGACAGACAGACATAAATTTCCATAATAAATTATAGCCTATATGTTGCCGAGGACTATTAGCTATATAACAAAAAAAGTTTCATCAAAATCCGTCCAGTAGTTTTTGCGTTAAAGCCGGACAACAAAAAACTTTTCTACAGTTTTATTATAGTTTTATTATTTCTTACAAATATCTAATTGTCATCCATACTTCATTACATAGCTGTGATTTGCGTTTTGTTATTCCAAGTCTGATTCTTTTTTGTTTTTATACCACGTTTTATAGTGACTGACGTTTCATGTCAAGTCACACGGGAATGCTGTCGAACGGGATAAAAAGTATCCTATGTCCTTCTCCTGGCTCTAAACTACCTCCCTGCCAATTTTCAGCTAAATCGGTTCAGCCGTTCTTGAGTTATAAGTGGTGTAACTAACACGACTTTCCTTTATATATATAGATATCTAATTATATATAAGATTAACAATTACACTAAAACATTAGTCAGAACAGACTGACTGAACAGACTCTTCGGCCACCGACTTGATACGGAGACGCTTAAGGACTGATTACCCATTTCATCAATATATTTTAGTTTAGTAGTTTAGTATTGTCATTTTGCCATTTATTATTTTAAGGATGTCTACAAATAAAATAGTATAATCTACCACAAATAGTATAGCGATGATCTTCCAACTAGTTGCTCTGTGTCACGCGGTTGCAGCGCTTCTCGTTCAGTCTGTCGTGATATCGAACAGATAACCTTACGACTCCCGACTTGCGAATGCACGCAATAGGCACATAGTGACGTTAGGGCACGTACACTCGTATAATGTAGGATGTATTAAAGTAGTGTCCGCTTGGCGACAGCTCGTGGAGCGCGTGGCTGGTGCCGCTGGCGCTGGGCGTGGCGGCCACGCTGCTCTACCGCTACCTGTTCGCGTAGCGCCCCCCCACCCCCCGCGCACCACCGCCACCACTTATTGCCAAATCGACGAGCGGTCCTGACGAACCGGCGAATCCTGCATATTTTTACTTTAGTACACTGTAAATTTATCATTCTCTCGAGGTCGAGCTGTTGACGATGTTCACCTACTTCATGTAAGTTTTTGTTATGTTGTGTGCGTTGACAATCCTGCACCTGTTGATCCTCGAGAGATGCTCGTAATGCTTAAGGAAACTCGTCCAGCATGTGTTGTAAATACTTTCAGCAGGTTAAAGTATTATTTATTATTGCTCGAGTAGTGAGTGAAGTAAGCAGATAACCCTTTGTGGGTCGACACGTTTTTACACTGTCCAGTTTGAAGAGTGCAGACATACGTACGTAGATGATACGTTCAAATTTCATAGAGAAGTATTATTCTATAAGGGATTTGATTCAGATAAGCGCAGGCGGCAAGAAAAATTCAATTCTACTAAAGCACGCATAACAAATAAAATTATGCATTTAGCAAACTGTAAATAGTGGCTGCAATACATTTCCAAGTTTTTTTTTTATATATAAGCTGCATGAATATTGAACGTATTCTCAAACGTACGTAAAGACATAAGTATTTACTATTAAATTAAGACATTCAGTTTTAAATGATATTCCACAAATGTTAATTAAAAGTAATTGAGACAGTTATAGCTAAGAATCTTACATAATTATATCATATAATTAAAAAACAACTTTTTGCAAGTGAATATACTATGGAATATTCTAGAAATGTAGAAGACTATCATTACAGGTGCTGTCTATAAGAAAACAAATTGCCTTGCCTTAAAAGAATGTGGATGATTCGTAGTTAAATGCCAATAAGTCACACGTTAATGACTTCGTCCCGTGCATTTGGTATAAGAATTATTACTATGGGAGAACAGCATTTTCCCAATTTTAGAATCATACCTATACAAACATTAAATCTATAAAATAAGCCTAGTTTGAAACATTACTAATACATACTTTTTATTTGCAATATTTGAATTTTTTACTATTTGTTTTGTTAATTGTTTGATATGTACAATGTATATGAAAAAATGGTTTAAAATATGAATTGTAAACATTGACATGGGCTTCTCCGCGAGGAGTAGGAGATGCTTAGATGTGTTACTTTTTATATTAATACAAGTAGAAGAGTGCATATTGGCCGTATAGACCATGTATATTGGGTAGGAGTATTTCACCTGGTGTCCGACTGAAAGTAGATTTTTGGCCGAATCCGAAACCGAAGATTCGGCTATCGTCACAACATTCGGCCGGAGCCGAAACTTTAAAAACCATGAGAAACCAAGTCCTAGAGCTGATTATAATTTTCAAAAAGAATACCTAACATTTGAGAATAATGATAATTTCGAACAAAATTTGTAAAGCAAGACAATGGACTCGCTTTACCAGTATTTCGCGGAGGTATGCACACACTCGGTTATGACCCGAGTGCGTGCTTACCCCAGAGCATTACAATTGTTTGTTCAATTTTGATGCTTGTTAGAAACCTTCTGTTTCGGCCAGAACTTCGGCTCTCTTGGCCGAATCCACCGGTTTTGCCGAAGTTGACCGAAGCCGAAGCTTCGGTCGGACACTAATTTTATTTCATTGTCCTTATGAGCCTATGTTACTGATGTATATAAGCCTAATCTTGAAATTAAAAGACCACCATGTATCTTATTTTCTGATAAAATAAAAACTTATTAAAGGCAATAATGTCCAAATGAATAGAAGTTACCAGTGAATAATTCATTTCCAAGTTTGACTTTACTGTTTTTATGAAGTTACTGCTTGACTTTTTTTCATTTTGATATGATGACATTGAATATGTTTAGTGGAATGGCCTATGGTCATGGTCATATGGGTAAAATGTACTTTGCAGTGAAAATCATCCTTTTGTTATAATTAATAAGTCTATTGGGTTATAAGCTCTGTGAGTGTGGCTATGGTTTGTAGTTAGTTTCTTTGATGTATTTTTTGTTTTTTAGGTTTGTTTTTGGGATCATTATGGTATTATAAATGCTAAGTATAAATAATTGGTATTCCTAATAATAATATAATTTATGTTTAATGTATCGAGGTATTAGGGTGCTAATTGCATAAACCACCCATTATGAAAAATCATGTCAATTATACAATATTTTTCTATGACATATCTACTCTCTTATGTTGTTTATTTGCACAAATTTGTATTCATTCTTGTTTTGTTATTGGATGTTGCACACCTGAATATATAAAGGCACTGTAATACTTCAGTAAATAGATATATTTTAAATAAATACAGCAAATTCGTACAACAAATTGTGTGTAGGTAATGCATCCATTTAAAGTGACCAATGTAAAAATATTGCTATATTTCTACGAACCTTATTTGTAATTGAAGTAGGGAGATTACTTGATTATGAATTGTGTAACAATATTTCTGTAATTTGTAAAAATATAAAATCATATGCAGTGTTACATGCAAAATATTCCACTCGGTAATGGATAATAGTCACCCCATTCCTTGTTTTTTTAATGTATTTTATATTTATATAAACAGCATAATACAATCAAAAGTCTTTTATTTCCTTTCCTTTTCAAGGTTAACATCATGTCACTGCATAACAAAAAATAATATTTTAATCACATTTCTACACATATTCATTAAACAACCATAACTTAAAATATTTTTTTGAAATAATTATTTAAAATATTAGTCTGATTTTTCAATTTAAATTACCCATAGCAGGAGACACATATTTCTGTACCATCAGATCTGAAAAGATAGCACATTTTGTGATGACTTGACTTCAATTAAATAGAATTAATTTAAATATTTCAAATACACACCCAATGAGGGAGCACTTAGAGCAGAAACACAGGTCACAGCGTGAGCACAGGTGGTTGCAAGTGCTGCAAAGGGTGGCTTCACAGTACGAGCACTGATAGTCTACTGTTCTCCTGCCACAGACACACTCTTGAACTGGAACACTCTTTTCAGATATCTGTGACATAACAATAATCAATTGAAATACGGGATGTTGAGCAGTGATGTCCTACACTTGGAGAACACATAGATAAATTGAAATTCCTGTATATTAGCACTACTTTTTACATTTTACCACAAAGCAGCTGTTTGAAGGTAAAGTAAAGTGATATTATTTATAATTTTATAACATATACTCAGTTCTTCAATCTACGTTTTTTATTATATGTTTGGACAAACTTGCTACCTTAGACCTAAGAAAATGCATTTATATCCTAGTTTAATTGAAATATTAAAAATGTATCACATTAATCATCATATGAAAATAGTATGCAAATAATAGAACTACCTTTACTTACAGGTGACATGTAACAATATTGCCAGTGGCGCCATCATTTTGGTAAATATCAGCCACAAATGACTTACAAGTATTTTAGAATGCAGGAGGCTGCCATCTTTGTTGATTAGCAATTGTTTCATACTGTCCTTTCTGTTCAGGGACTGGATCACGTCTACATTCTTGATGCTGTCTTCTGGCAGTTTCTTGGCACCTTTGAATAATAATTGCAATGTCTTTTCTGAAAAATAGGTTTCAATTTATTTTCTACAATTACTTTCTGTTGATTGTAAAGAGAGTATTTTAAGTAAGCTACAATAACATACAGTGCAGTATGTTACAGTAAGAGTCCATGATAATAGTTGATACAGAAAACTTTCGGTTTTTATTTTTTTAATTATTTGTGTTTGCTCCATTTTGATAACTAATTTGTATTTATCATCGGTACATGTTGGAAGAAGGGCCCTAAAATATGTCTCAGACATCTAATATGCTTCCTTATATTTAGGAATTGGTAATAATTGAATATAAACTTTGCTTAGAAACACAACTTAAACACCGATTGCCCCAAACCATAAATTGATAATAATTTCTACATATATGTTTCCTCAGATTGTATTCATCAGATTTCAGGTTTTTCGCAGTTGCCGTTCTCGCGGATTTCTGTTTATGTAAATTTCAAAGCAACTTACCGTAAACCTTTTGCATTCTATCTTCATTGTTATTAAATTGTTTAAGCCCCACGTGAGTTTTACTTTGAGGTACAAAATCGTCAACGAACGGATTCGATCTTTTCGACATGATTTGATTACAAAGTGTCCAAAATTGATGTTTTTGCTGCTTTTTCTTGTTCTAAGAGTTCTTGATAAACAACAGCCGTTAAAAATCCTAATTTAAGATCATAAAATGATTGTGGGTATTTAGAAAATGTTATAGCTTCCACATAAGTTTGTCATTAAGAATAAATCCACATTTAATTTATTTCATGTTTAGAAATTTAAAACACATTATTCATAATAAAATATGCCTACAAACAAGGACAAAACAATATTAAAATTTTCTTTTTTCCAGTTCCAACTATTTTAACAAAATATAAATTAAGACACTGTAAATTGTAAACACCAAATTAGTGATGCCGCTCGATAGGCGACTATCGATAGACTATCGATATTCTATCGATAGTGTGGCAATTGTGAAAATATCGATAGGACTATCGATAGTATTACTTAGGTATAATACTATCGATACTATCGATAGTATACATCATGGTGATACTATTGATAATGTGCAATAGTATCGATACTATCGATAGTATTTAACTTTGATAGGCTTACTAGTAACGATTACGAATCACTGAAAAGCGAAAGGTACATACGTACTACACAGGCGTTGTTTAACGAATTGTGCGCGATATACAGTATAAATCTGTGTATACCTTTGTGGCCCTTACACGATTCTATTTTGTTATATTCAATTGCGGGGACGTCTTACCCTCCTGGCCTCTCGTATACTACGTCTTTGTCAGCGGTATAAGGGGGGGGGGGGATAAGGATTCTTCGGGTCTGGAGGGTCTCCTCTTTACCCGGGCAGTCTCAAGGAGGGGTTCGGTACAATAATATCGCTTCACAACACTGCAATATTAGCAATATTTTGTTATATTGTTAATAAACCTAAATCAATACTATCGCAAACAAACAACTATCGATAGTATCGATACTATTGCAGACCATCAATAGTATCACCATATTTTAAACTATCGATACTATCGATAGTATCGATAGTATTATACCTAAGTAATACTATCGATAGTCCTATCGATATCCTAACTGATTTTCGAGGTCAACAATCGATAGTGTAACTATCGATTTTTCGGCATCTCTACACCAAATAAAAATAATGTCAACAATGACATTAATGTCAATTTTTTTTTTATTATTATTAATTTTACGGCCTTGGCTTCATGCCTTTGAGCCTAATGTCACATTCAATGATGGGGAATATGCATGATTTTTTTTTATGTCTTAAATTAATCATTTACCTCTATATAATGACGAAAAAAATATAAATAGGCTTGAAAATGTCAAAATTTTCTCAAAAACTCAAAATGAAAACATTGAACAAATTTGGGCCGTTCAAACGCGGCTATTTAGCGCGCGCTTTCGATGACGTCATTATACATGGCCAGTGAACTGCCGTGTATGTTTTGGTTAGGCCTTTCAGTTACTTCACTTATATTTCCAATATTGATTGTTATACCTATAATGAAAGCACCTAAAAACCTTCGTACAAGTATAATATGGTATCGAAGTGCAATAAAATTATTAGAAATATACCCGATATAGTATTTATTTATATTCCAAGCGATGCAAAAATACAACGCCGTACAAATAATGTATGGCGTGTGGTGTGTAAAGATGAGACAGAATAATTTATATTGGTCAGGTGCAAGAACCAGTGTAGTTCAACCGGGGAGGTACCACCGCCACACCTATTTCTATAGTGAAGCAGTTTTTTCGTTTCGATGGAAGAGTGTGGTTGCCGGTTCACGTTAAAAACGTGAGAGTATGAGTGTATGAGGCGACCATCCTTTTTTTTGTTACGGGGAGGAAACCTTTGTGGGCACTTCACCCACATTTCATATAATACGTGTATGCATTTATTTATTTACACTACACTGTACACATACAGTAACACATACATGTAATGTTTATGTAATTATATTTATATACATACACACATGCATATACATACACAGACATAACATACATATAACAGCGACACATTAATTCATATACATCTACACTTCAACACTACACCCCGGGACTCGAACCCGGGACACTAGGTGTGTGTTGGAGTCCTGCCGAGCGGCCGGCCGCGGCCGCCATTGTCTGCGCGCGCGCATCGCGCCAGCGGTCGCCCCCCGCCGTCTCACACCTCACCGGCTCGCGGCTTGACCGCTCCGGCCGCGCCCGCTCGGCAGTCGGCTAACCCTCGTCCCGCGCTGTACCTGTGTCGCTCGTTACGCCCGGCTAACCACTACGATCTCCGCGTAGTGTTTGCTTTACTGCCTAAACTGCTATTTTGTGCTTCCGAACTATATAGACTATCGCTTGTGTGCCTAGTGTTTAAAGACTACTTTTAGTGTTTAAGTTTAGTGCCTAGGACGCTTTATCGTTTCTCTTACTCCTTCTTGTTAAATATGGTAGATTTAAGTGTGGACAATTGTTTAGTTTTAATTAGTGTTAGTGCATGCTATGGACCCTAAGGTATTATTGTGACCGCGCAATAAACTCTTGTTTCAAGTGGACTTGTGCGTCATTGCGTTTTCACCTTTACCTGCACACACCATAAGACTTTCACCACACACACACCCATCTCCATAACTGGTGACCCCTATTGAACACTGAGACAATGAGTGACGATAGTGACAGTGCAAGTGATAGCGACTTTTTGTGCTTTGCCGACGCGCGGTCGGGCATGGCCCGCATAACCTCGCGGCGCATGTCCACGCGGCGCGCGACCATGCGGCGCGCTAAGATGGCGACTGCGCCCCCTGGCGCACCTTCGGAGACCAGCACCACGGCCTTGCGAGTGCAACCATTCTGCCCCAACGACCCGGAGCTATGGTTTGCGCTCCTCGAGGGCCATTTTCACCACTGTAAGGTACAAGACGACACTGAAAGGTACAACCATGTCTTAATTAATCTTGACATGAGACACGCGAAGGTCGTGAGGGACGTCATCATCAGCCCTCCGACCCGGGACCGATACAATTTTTTGAAAAATCAGTTGATCAGCCGATTGACGACGAACAATAACAAGCGGATCGAGGAACTTCTCGCCAACGAGACGCTCGGCGCCCGGACTCCGTCACAGTTCCTGCGACACCTGCAGGACCTGGCGGGTTCCCCTGCCCACAACCAGCTCATCCGCGCTACGTGGCGCAACGGCCTGCCACACCATGTGCAGGCAGTGCTCTCCACCCTGCACTCCGACACACTGGAGCAACTGGCAGAGCTCGCGGACCGGTTGCAGGAGATAGCTGCACCCAGCGCGGTCGCAACCTCCCCTGCCACCCCTGCGACTCCAATGGATACCACTACGGACCAGATAGCGGACTTAAATAAGATGGTGCAACAGCTGACTCGGCAAATTGACATACATACGCATGCCCCGCGCCAGCCTGACGTCAGCCCTGCACCACGGGCCCGCCGCTCCGCTTCCCATGCGAAGAAGCGGAAGCCCGCTGCCCCATCCACGGCCAGCATGGGCCATTCATTAATGTCTGCCGACAATACCCAAGGTACTACCGGTCGTCTATTTATTAAAGATCACAAATTAAACGTAGAATTTCTTATAGACACCGGTAGTGACCTTAGCGTATATCCACATACCGCTCTTCGTGAGCGCAGACAGGTTAGCAATTTTAAATTAAGTGCCGCAAACGGCACCACTATTAATACTTACGGTTATGTGGAGTTGAATTTAAATTTAGGTTTAAGGAGGAATTTCCAGTGGCGTTTTACGGTTGCGGACGTCACCAAACCAATAATTGGTGTCGATTTTTTAAATAATTTTAATTTAATGGTTGACACCCGCAACCGTCGCTTATTAGACAATACGACGACATTATCATCGAATGCTATTATTGCAAAAACTAACGTTTTTTCTGTTAAGGTCGCAACGGGTGACACGAGGTACCACGCACTACTTAGTAAGTTTCCTGCAATAACAAGACCTTCAGGTAAGCCGCTCACTCCAAGACACTCCACAGTACACCACATTCGCACCACACCCGGCCCACCGGTATCATGCACCCCACGTCGACTCGCCCCAGACAAGTTGAAGATAGCAAGGACGGAATTCGAACTCATGCTTTCTAACGGCACAGCGCGTCCTTCCGAGAGTCCGTGGGCTTCACCGCTCCATCTGGCGCCTAAGAAAGATAACGGTTGGAGGCCATGTGGTGATTATAGGTTGCTCAATGCACGGACGGTCCCCGACCGTTATCCTATTAGGCACATCCACGACTTTGCCCATAGTATAGCTGGATGTAAAGTCTTCACCACCATCGACCTAGTCAAAGCCTACAACCAAATCCCGGTCTACGAGGAGGACATTGCTAAAACAGCAATTACAACACCATTTGGCCTGTTTGAGTTCCCGTACATGACCTTTGGCCTTCGGAACGCAGGTCAGACCTTCCAGAGGTTCGTCGACGAGATGACGCGGGGCCTGGACTTTGCCTACTGCTACCTGGACGACTTCTTGGTATTCTCTCGCGACGAGGATGAGCATGAGTCACACCTGCGTGAACTGTTCACCCGCATGCAGGACTACGGCATCCTCGTCAACACCTCGAAGTGCGTCTTCGGTGCCAGTCAGGTAGACTTCCTGGGCTACCGCATCTCGGAGTCTGGCACGAAACCTCTGGAATCCAAGGTCCAGGCCATTACGGAGTTTCCCGCGCCGAAAACTGTCAAGCAGCTTAGGCGGTTTTTGGGGATGGTTAACTTTTATAGGCGTTTTTTACCGCACGCCGCGGCCATCCAAGCCCCTCTAAACGCCCTGCTTGGCGGTTCGGCAAAGGGATCACAGCCGGTCGATCTTACAGGTGACACACTTCTTGCCTTTGATCGGTGTAAGGAAAGTCTTGCGAACGCTGCATTACTTGCTCACCCAGACTGCGATGCTCAACTTGGACTAGTCACAGATGCGTCTGACTTAGCCATAGGCGCAGTATTGCAGCAGCTCATCAATGGCGAATGGCAACCTTTAGCATTCTTTTCACGTAACCTGAGCCCTTCGCAGCAGAAATATTCGCCGTACGACCGCGAATTGCTGGCCATATACGAGTCCATCAAGTATTTCCGACACATGTTGGAGGCCAGACACTTCGTGGTCTATACGGACCACAAGCCGCTCAGTTTTGCTTTCCATGAGCGGAAAGCCAACTGTTCGCCTCGTCAATTTCGCCATCTGGACTTCATCTCGCAGTTCACGACAGACATCCGGTACATCAAGGGTACCGACAATGTGGTGGCTGACACATTGTCACGGGTCGATGAACTGCAGATGCCAGTCGACTTCGAAACGCTCGCGCAATCGCAAGCGTCGGATCCAGAGCTTCTTCAGTACCTTGAGGGAGAAACATCACTTCGCCTGAAGAAGCTCAAGGTTCCCGGTAGCAGCCGGGAGTTATATTGTGACGTCAGCACTCCGTCACCAAGGCCTTTTGTACCGCAATCACTGCGGAAACGGTCGGTAAGGCACTCGTCTCCTGGATATCCAGATTCGGGTGTCCAACCGACATCGTTACTGACCGTGGCCGCCAGTTCGAGTCCGCCCTTTTCCAATACCTTGGAAAAGTGGTGGGCTTCAAACATCGCCGAACCACCGCCTACCATCCGGCGTGCAACGGCATGGTGGAACGGTTCCACCGTCAGCTCAAGGCAGCCATAATGTGCCACGCTGACGGCAATTGGGTCGAGTCCCTGCCCTTTGTACTCTTGGGCATCAGGTCTTCTTTTAAAGAGGACCTACAATCGTCGTCGGCCGAACTGGTGTACGGTGAGCCACTACGTCTGCCGGGAGAATTCTTCCAGGCAACAGCTCCCGAAACCACAGATATCTCGGAGTTCACGACGCGCCTAAGACACATAGCGGCTAAGATCCGACCCGCTCCCGCTGCTCGCCACACCACGAACAAGATCTTCGTGCACAAGGAGTTGCAGGTGTCGAGCCACGTCTTTTTACGAGACGATGCGACTAGAGGGTCCCTACAACCACCCTATACAGGGCCCTATCAAGTGCTCGAACGTAGGGACAAGACTTTCCAAATATTGGTTAAGGGTAAGAAAGTCACAGTAAGCGTAGACCGCCTCAAACCGGCCTACCTACTCGTGGACCCATCTACACCTAATAACCCTGTCCCTACTCCCAGCCACCCTCCCGCACCTACACCTGCACCTACACCCACTCCTGCTCCATTGCCTGACCCTCCTCCCATCCTACGGTCGAATGTCCACGCTCCGGGAGGCGGCCGAACAACTCGCTCTGGCCGCCGAGTTCGTTTTCCGGACTTCTATCGACCGTAGACACGGTCTCTGGGGGGGAGTGATGTGGGCACTTCACCCACATTTCATATAATACGTGTATGCATTTATTTATTTACACTACACTGTACACATACAGTAACACATACATGTAATGTTTATGTAATTATATTTATATACATACACACATGCATATACATACACAGACATAACATACACATAACAGCGACACATTAATTCATATACATCTACACTTCAACACTACACCCCGGGACTCGAACCCGGGACACTAGGTGTGTGTTGGAGTCCTGCCGAGCGGCCGGCCGCGGCCGCCATTGTCTGCGCGCGCGCATCGCGCCAGCGGTCGCCCCCCGCCGTCTCACACCTCACCGGCTCGCGGCTTGACCGCTCCGGCCGCGCCCGCTCGGCAGTCGGCTAACCCTCGTCCCGCGCTGTACCTGTGTCGCTCGTTACGCCCGGCTAACCACTACGATCTCCGCGTAGTGTTTGCTTTACTGCCTAAACTGCTATTTTGTGCTTCCGAACTATATAGACTATCGCTTGTGTGCCTAGTGTTTAAAGACTACTTTTAGTGTTTAAGTTTAGTGCCTAGGACGCTTTATCGTTTCTCTTACTCCTTCTTGTTAAATATGGTAGATTTAAGTGTGGACAATTGTTTAGTTTTAATTAGTGTTAGTGCATGCTATGGACCCTAAGGTATTATTGTGACCGCGCAATAAACTCTTGTTTCAAGTGGACTTGTGCGTCATTGCGTTTTCACCTTTACCTGCACACACCATAAGACTTTCACCACACACACACCCATCTCCATACCTTCAAAAGGTACAACGAAGTCTTGGGAGAGACTCCGGGTTATGTGAGATTTTTACCCACTAAAACCTCCTCGGTGGCCTTCCTCAACGCTTTTAGTAGGGGACTCGGAAACTAGACACCGGGAGAAGCAATGCATTTGTGCATCTGTGACTGATTCTAGATAGAACCTATGTTATCTGAGCATCTTTATTGATGTCGCAGGGTGGCAGTGGCCACTTACCATCAGGAGAACTGCATGCTTGTTTGTGACTTTAATGTTTTTTTTATTTTATGAACATAATTTTAACGTAACTATGCTATAATCAATGCAGCTTAGTGTGAATTAGTCAGAAGCTTTGCATTATTTGTTAAGCAGTAGAAAATTCGGTTTAATACGTAAGCTAACATAGTTAAGTAAAGTTCAATAAAACTTTGCGGTTATATGTTTGGTACCTATGCGCTATGTTATAAACTGTTGTGTTATAAAAATGTTTTAAACTATGTAACATAATAATATCAATCACTTATCAATAATACTAATACAAAGACTAAACTATAACATGTAATATATTAAGTAAAATCGAAATTATGTGCAAAATATGCTGTCATTATTGTAGATTTACTACAAATCGAGATTCACTAGATACTACCACAAAAAACACGATTAAACTATTATTCTCAAAAACACTTGTTTGTAGTAGTACTTAGTATGAATATCGCGCCGATGCTATGTCAACTGACGTCACATTTCGATTGACCAATCGTGGCGCGTTTTGTAAATTTGAATTTGGCTCCATTATTTTCCACTTTTCATATATATTTTTAAGGGTTTAAATCACAAGTAAATTAAAAAAAAACTTTTTCATTATAATTTGACGATAATAAAGAATCGAGAAAAAAATATTTGAGACGAATTTAAATTTCATGCATATTCCCTAATGCATAGTGATCTCAACTCGAGTTAGGCATAACTCGACTTGAATTCATTGTAACTCGAATTGGGTTTATGTGTAGTTTAAAGATAAGAGCGCTCACTTTAGTGGCATAGTAATACGAAGCATTGAAGAGAGGTCTAAGATTCTTAAGTTTGACTACCAGAAAGGTCGTCAAATGTATACTGATTTAAGTTTGGCCACCGAAAAAGTTCAGTTAAGTCTGAAGTTCACTATAGAGGAGAAACTTGAAGCAGTAGATACTGGCTGCTTGAACCTGCCTATGTATGGTCAGCTTTAATATTTTCGGAGCGCGCGATTTTTGTCCTAAACCTGGGAGGTGATATCCGACATACTCATATGTGACATATGGGATCACATAAATAAAACGCAAACCACAATACACAACATTTAATTACATCACAAAATAAAAAAAAAATTAAACATATTTTTTGTGGTAACTCTATCTTATTGTTCGATAACACATTTTTGTCCGGTGCTGGCTGGGACCTTTTTTATTTTTATAAAAATATCATATGTGTAGGTTTCCTAACTACGGTTTCCAACACAATAAAGCAGTCATTATTAAATAAATAACTGCATCGTTTTAGTAAAACATGCCTTCGCTTGGAACCTCGGGCCCTCAACTGTGAGGCTGTTTCAATCCAGCTATCGCTATCACTGCCCTCTGTTGCTTTTTTTTTATCCCTTTGGCAAAAGGAGATCTCCCGCCAGGCTAGGTGATCATGCCTGGGGAGCGGCCGAGCTCCGACAGTCGTTGTTCGGAACTTGTATATATGCGGGTATTGAGAATACTTCGATAGCGTGTTTCAGAATACTAGTAGCGCCATCTCTTGATTTGTAGCGGGAGGTCGCCACATCCCTACTAATATTATAAATGCGAAAGTAACTCTTTCTGTCTATCAGTCTCTCTGTCTGCTACGCTTTCAATACTACGCCTAAATTACTGAATCGATTTTAACGAAATTTGGTACACAGATAACAATGACCCTGGGAAAGTACATAGGAAGTTCGTCTCTGACAAAGTTATGAAACCCAACCCAATTTTCATGAAACTTGATTAAACAAAATGAACATAATACGATAAAAAGATTTGTCCTTCAACTCCTCTACTTCATCATGCAGTAGATTGCCAGCCCAAACACTCAAAGTGTGTCTCAAAGTGTATCTCTGTGTTGAATAGCTATATTCAGCACAGAGATAGATTATTTTCTGGAATAATGTATAGGTTACTTTTTCTCCTGAAAAATGAATTTTGACTGAGCAAGGGAATATATTATATATCTACCAGTCCTCTTTGAAAAACTGATATTTCGTTAAAATTTGAATCTATTAACAAGTAGTCACGAAGCACAGACTCTGATGAGAAGGAGAAATGATTAACCAAGGTATTTGTGGAACAGAAGTAGAAGAATCGCAGAAGAAGAAGCAGTTATTAATCTATACCAAATGCTAATATATTTAAACAACGTTAAGAAACACGATTTTTCGAAAGTAATAATCCGAAAATTAAAAAAGTAGACACAAAAAAATAAACAATTTACCTCAAACAATCTTAATTATCTCCCAAACAGTAAATCAATATAATTATCATAATTATGATTGTGTCCGTTCCATTTGTTCCATGCACATTTTGTAGTGGCAACGAAGTTTGTCTACATTAAATTGACAACATATCACACAAAATTTATTTAGGTACTGGAGGCTTCAACACACAACAGAAAGAGGTGATTTTATTAATACTTTTATCTATATTATATGCATATATTATGTATGTATTCCATATTATATGTATATGGCACATTATTACTGATAAAAAAGTATTAAAATAATAATTCACCATAAAATTAAAATCTCAATTTTTTACATGTCGCTTTATACATAGAAACCGATTTAAGACGACGATTTAAGAAGACCGATTTAAGAGACGTCGATTTAAGTATATGCAGCCTTAAGTCCTAAATAATCATAGCTTATCACACATTCTGTTCCAGAAAATAACACGCTTACAGTGTACATCACAGTCAAATTTATATTTGAAGGAGTATTATAGTATTAATTTTAAAATCTTAGATACTATCACTAGACATCTACACTGGATTAAATTATGGCAAAAATTAACATTGTTTCTTACAGCTTTGGTGAAGTTACAACATTAATTGACATAAACAATATGATATTTATATGATAATTACGTTTGACCTAAAACCCAACTTGCTTTATCTCAAAAATTTAATTAGTAGTGTTTAAATAAAATGATATCAACAATAATATTCACATTATACAACAAATGTATATACTTGAAATTGATAGAACCATTCGTATTCGATTTAAAAGGCAGTGGTGCCTTTTAAGCTAATGACAGCTTTTTTAAGCGCTGCTTTGAACTAGTTTGAAGGGTGTATTAAGGGAAAATAACGTCCCGTATTCCAAGTCCGACATAAATGTCACCCTGTTTGAGGTACATATACATGAGTGGCAATGGCCAATTATTTGAATACATTCTCTTGTGTTATTACATATTCTAAAAAAGTATCCTAACATCATAAGTATTATAGATATTCATACATCTATAAAAATAAAACAGGAACGCATCTATCTTTATTGTCGAAATAACAGTTTTATTACTTTATGTATGTATATATAATATACTATTTTTGATAAAAAATCAGTTAATACATTATTGGTTGCCTGTTATGGCTAACATGTAATATCCGAAATGGCCGGATTGATTTTGAAGGGACTTATAATAAGGCATAAAAAATAAAACTTATAAGATATTCCGGTTATAAATATATACTGTTAGGTACCTAATTGTATAGTTTGAATCTGATCCATCTGAAAAAAGTTCAAACTCGAAGGCGGTAGCGCAGTTAATAATAATAATTTCTATTCCGTTGTTAGTAATGTCACCTTTCCATTTTCATCTTGGTGAAACTTCATCATAGCTTCCTTTATACCGGTAGCTTGTATTAATTTCTGCAAATATACATTTATAGTATAAATTTATAGCTACATCAAATATGATAGCGATTTAACGCAATTATTAAAGGTTGTATATTGAAGCTTTATTAGCAGAAAAATAGAACATGTCAAATTACAAATCAATTTTTACCTTGAAAATATGTAAGTCTTTTACAAAAACTTGCATGGGGTTGTTTATTAGCACTTCTAAATTGCAATACAATAAGGGTATGTTAGGCTTACTGCATCTGTGGTAAACTTCAAACAGGAGTCATATTTAATTCTAATATAATTGCAAGGCCCATGAAATGTAGCGACGGCTTCACATTGAGGACACCACACCGATGCTTTAACAATAAAGAAAAAGATAATTTCACCCATACCTCCCAGCAAACCATGTCGATGGAAATCACGAACTGGTTCGCGTCGCTATTCCTCATTTCCACCTGCTGCTCGTCCACCGCCTGCAGCATCGGAATACCACGCTCCTCGTCTGCAATCCATTTACTTAATTATTGTTTTAGGACAATATTGTTATTATTTAGCATTATTTAAAGATGACGACTATTTTTATGACATTTATGTTCCGTAGTAGAGCACGAGAATTCAACTAGTAATCTACAAACTTCGCCTAATGCAAAACGTGAATGTGTTTTGCTCATGGACATCTTTTACTTAGGAATAAATTATTCGCCTCATATTTATTTATTTATTGTATCCAAACTGATAAAGTTGATGTATAAACCGTACATATACCTTACAGGAAAGTTAGATATGTACATAACTTAAAAATACTATTTATATTGTTAATCTATTACTAAGTATTTATAATATTTTAAGTAATGAAAGTGTACAGAGAAGTATAATTAGCAGCACCAATGTGTACGGCGATCTTCCCCTCGCGCGCGAGGAACGACACGTAGTAAATGTTCTCGACGGTGCGGCAGAAGCTGGCGGGGTCCAGCACGGCGTGCAGGTAGCTCAGCGGCGCGCCGCGCGACCGCCGCCTGATGAACTTGTGGATCGACTTCACCAGCTGGGAGTCCTCCTTAGGCAGCTCCATCCTGCAATATATCATATCAAAATGACTATTTAACACGTGATTTGAACGTTACTTCGGTATGGTTTTTATGATACTGTGATAAGTGACTAAGTAGTAGTTGGGAAAACGTACAGGATTTGACCGAAGCGGTACTTTCGTCACCTCTTTATTAGCGTATAGTAGTTCATGCATTTCGGTGGAAGGGTGTTGTTATGTTTACGTTTCAGTATTGTGGAATAGTATACAACGTCAACGACAATCGATAATTGAACATTTACATATTATTATGTAGTGTAGTAGTACAAATTTAGCACAAATTTCAATATTATCAGATATTATCAGAAAGCAGTACCTATATGTAAAAGTACTTCATGATTACATACTCGTTACCACCTTTACTATTTTAAATGAGTATGTAAAAATTTACATGTTTACATCGATTACGTAGCGGAACTTAAATATTTTTTTGAAGTTTATATCACTGTTTTTCATTTAACTGAGGCCGCGCGATTCAATGCGACCTTATGCGGACCAGTGAAGGCGGTATGGGCGGCCTCTAGTCACCTGTCGACGTGCTGCGGGCGCTGCGCCACGGCGGCGCGCTGGCGCTGCGCGGCGCGGCGGCGCGGCGCGGCCGGCGTGCTCCCGCTCGGCGCCGCGCTGCCCGCGCCCAGCAGGAACGCGCCCGACCGCACCTGCCGCGGCAGCCCGAACTCCCAGAACTGCGGGTGGTCGCTCTGCAAACGAAACAAATTCATACTAAAATTCTATGAATTTATCATATTTGTATGTTTAGCGTGACTGGGTTACTTCGTAAAACATATGTTTGTGAACATACTTTCTCTGTGCCTGAGGTGGGCGTAAATGACTGCGGCACAGTTTTCTATCCAATAAATCCATCCATCCATCAGCCTTTGAAAGTCCACTGCTGGACATAGGCCTCCCCTAATCTGCGCCACTTCGACCGGTCCTGGGCCATCTGAATCCAGCGGTTACCCGCCGTCTTCTTCAGGTCATCAGTCCACCTGGTCGGGGGGCGGCCTGCACTTCTTTTGCCCAGACGTGGTCTCCATTCGAGGACTCTTCTACCCCATCGGTTGTCTGTCCTACGAACGATGTGGCCTGCCCATTGCCACTTCAGCTTACTAATTTTGAGAGCTATGTCGGTAACTTTCGTTCTCCTACGGATTTCATCGTTACGAATTCTGTCACGCAGGGAAATACCAAGCATAGCTCTCTCCATAGCTCGCTGAGCGACCTTGAGCTTACGCACGAGGCTCACAGTAAGGGACCACGTCTCGGCGCCAAATGCCATCACTGGCAACACACACTGCTCGAACATCTTCGTCTTCAGGCTCTGAGGTATATCGGATGAGAAGATATGGCGCAGTTTCCCGAACGCTGCCCAGCCGAGTTGGATTCTACGAGTGACCTCTTTCTCGAAGTTGGACTTACCCATCTGCCCTAGGTAAATGTATTCGTCAACAACTTCGAGGGTGGTGCCGTCAACAACAACCGGTACGGGTGTGACATGGACGTTAGACATGATCTTCGTCTTGTCCATGTTCATCTTAAGACCCACCCGTCGAGAGGCACCAGAGTGGTCGCTGAGCATGGTGTTGAGGTGCTCCATCGACTCCGCCATGATGACTATGTCGTCTGCGAATCGAAGGTGAGTGATATATTCGCCATCGATGTTGATGCCGAATCCTTTCCACTCCATCAGTTTGAACACGTCTTCCAATGCAGCGGTAAACAGTTTCGGAGATAACACATCCCCCTGTCTCACACCGCGCTGCAATTGGATCGGGTTCGTACTTCCGTCGTGTAATCGGATCGACATTGAGGCTGCCTTATATATACACTTCAACACTTCGATGTACCGTATGTATGTATGTATCCAATAAAAGTCACGAACATATATACCAAATAAACCAATGACGGTGTCTCTTCGACAGCTTGCTCTTTCTTTCGCAAGCAGGTAAAAATTAAACTATTTAGTTAAGTGTAATAGTTTCAATAATTATTTATTAATAAATATAACAAATGGAGAAAAAATATGAAAGAAAATGATAATGAAATGAAAAATATGGCTCAACAGTTAATAGTAAATAACGTTGACCACTTGAATCAAGTGTGTAGAAGTGTACCCAGCTTTAGCTCACTTATGATAACATATGAAATACAACGCAAATTGCACAATTGTATCTCGCACGTATTGTGCACGTGATTCATGTTCACTTTGTCCATGAAATTAAATAAATCAAATTAAATTAAATACTCCATTTAAATTACCCAGAGCATCCCGGTTTAATATTTTTGAAGACAAACAATCTTATTCTAATCTTGGTCTTAATGCTCCTCTCAACCGAATTATTCGCGAATTCCAGGTAGTCACAAAACAAGTAAATATTGACATTTTTAATGATAGTATTTACAAGTTTAAATATATTATTAACTAGCTGTACCCGCGGCTTTGCCCGCGTGCAAATCAACGTGTCACAAAGTTTTTCTCGCGCAAATCTCGACATCGTGGGAATTCTATGACAAAAAGTAGTAACATTAATATCGGTTGAAAAAATGAATTTAAAGTGTGTATTTGTGGGTAGGAACGTATTGTTATGTATTTTGTTTAAATAAGACGAATTCTAATATTGTAAATCGCTTTTTTGAACCAATTTACATTCTTAGTAGTCTAATTCACAATATCGTGATATCTTTTCAATCAACTTCTCCACATTTGAACCAAAACGTATCGATTATAAAGATTGATTTGAACTTTTCCGAATTGGAAAATACTATTTGAAGTAATTTTGGCGGATTCAAATTTCTAAGTAAGATTATAGGTAAACCTACTTTTAATATTAATTTGTGTTCAGGAGTTCCGGAAGGCATTAAGGAATTTAAAAATTCTGTTGGAGAATGTACTGCTTCCTCCATCTCAATGACTGTGTCTACCGAATAGTAGATCTGTGACGCTGCTTTAAATTTTGAAAAAAAAATGGGTGGGTATATAGCCGTCTTTTGGAACCAATTTATAGTGTTATTGGTTGTATTAACAATATCGGGATATACTTTTTCAACCAACTCCTCCACATTTAAACGAAGACGTATCGATATAAAGATTGATTTTAACTTTTCCGGATAACAAAGCACTATTATCTACTTGAAGTAAATCATTAGAAAATTGGAATATCACTGAACAGCGACATATATTCTAAGTTCATATTTTGTTTCATGTGGCCAAAGATAAGATCTTTTAAGAGGTGCATCGGGCTATTTGTGTGCGTAAATTCCGCATTGTTCTTTGAAAAGCAGAAGACATAATCAAAACACTTTTACAATTCATACGAACAGGGCGCACCCGCTCGCAGGGCGTTGCCGCACCCTGCTCGCTTTTTTTTTATGTTTTCTTTTATGTTCCAACCTAACCTAACCCATCCTGTTTAAAAAGCTACAGCTAAATCCAACTCTTAACAATAACATGACAATACTCCTGCATTTTCAGGATTTAGGTATTCAAAGTGACACTTTTCATCATAATGTTCTCTCAACGGTTGTAATTTATTGTAATCAATAAGTACCAAACTCATACGGCTTAAGTAGGTGGTGTACTTAGATTATCAGGGTTGATGAATTGAATTTTAATTTATAAATCACATTTCAGTTTAATGAGCTGTCGTAAAACTTATAACATATTCTTAACTAAATAACAACCGTAAGCAATATGTGACTACCATTTATAATTTAGGCTTGTACTATCCTGCATCATCAGGGAGGAGTTGAAGGTAAAAAAAAATATCCCATGTCTTTGCTTAGTATTCTTATTACTTATACGTAAGCATTTGCGAGCCAACTTATATAGCTTGGGCTTGCAGTACCCTGCATCATCAGGGCTGAAGAGTTTAAGGTCGAAATTGTCATCATGTGTCTTTACTTAGTAATTATATTACATACCCGAAAGCATTAAATGGCCAACTCCTATGGCTTAGGCTTGCAGTACCCTGCATCATCAGGCTTGAGGAGTTGAAGATCGAAATTTTCATCTTGTGTCTTTGCTTAGAAATTATATTACATACCCGAAAGCAATAAATAGCTAACTTCTGTAGCTTAGGCTTAAAGCACCCCTGCATCATCAGGGTTGAGGAGATGATAGTCAAAATTTTAATCTTGTGTCTTTGCTTAGTAATTATATTACATACCCGAAAGCATTAAATGGCCAACTCCTATGGCTTAGGCTTGCAGTACCCTGCATCATCAGGCTTGAGGAGTTGAAGATCGAAATTTTCATCTTGTGTCTTTGCTTGGTAATTATATTACATACCCGAAAGCACTAAATAGCTAACTTCTATGGCTTAGGCTTGAAGTAGGTACCCCTGCATCATCAGGGTTGAGGAGTTAAAGGTCAAAATTTTCAACATGTGTCTTTGCATAGTAATTATATTACATACCTGAAAGCACTAAATAGCTAACTTCTAGGGCTTAGGCTTGAAATACCCCTGCATCATCAGGGTTCAGGAGTTAAAGGTCAAAATTTTCATCATGTGTCTTTGCTTAGTAATTATATGACATACCTGAAAGCACTAAATAGCTAACTTCTATGGCTTAGGCTTGAAGTACCCTTGCATCATCAGGGTTGAGGAGTTAAAGGTCAAAATTTTCATCATGTGTCTTTGCTTAGTAATCGTATTACATACCCGAAAGCACCAAATGGCCATCTCCTATGGCTTAGGCTTGAAGTAACCCTGCATCATCAGGGTTGAGGAGATGAAGGTCAACATTTTTACCGTGTATCTTTGCTTGGTATTTTTCTTACATAACCGTAAGTGCCAAATAGCCAACTCTTACGGTTTAGTTTTGAAATACCCTTACATCATCAGGGTTGAAGAGTTAAAGATCAAATTTTTGTCCCATGCATTTGTTTAATAATCTTATTATATATCCATAAAAACAAATTGATTTACTTCTACGGTTCAGGCTAGCAGTACCCCTGCATCATCAGGATTGAAGAGTTGGAGGTCAATTTTTTTAGGAAATATCTGCTTAGTAATCTTATTCTACATTCAACCCACTTGGACTCCTAGAGCTTAGGTTTGGCCGAGTATCGCTAATTTCGTTAATTTGCTTCAAAGAAATGGATCCTATGATCAGAACCGTATCAAACTCATCAGAGTACCCTTGAACTACATTCTTTCAAATAAAAGAAAAAGAAAATTGAGTTATTCATCTATTTATCGCGCACATCGTTAATGCAAATATCAGACTTATGCGTTTTTCTTATGGATGCCACTGTCAAAAGTGAACTAAAAATAAATGGGACCCGATGACACGCACTACCTTTCAAATGAAAAAAAAATCATCCAAATCCGTTCACCCAGTGCGGAGAAATCGAGTAACAAATATAAAATAAAAAAAAAAATAAAAAAAAATACAGACGAATTGATAACCTCCTCCTTCTTGGAAGTCGGTTTAAAACGATGTTTTGACATAAAAATCAAAGCGAAATACTAAATTTTATTGAGGTGGCCTCAAAATTTACTGACTTTCATACAAACTTACATCTCCTATTTGGGTTAAATTGGGGGGGGGGGGGGGATCAAAAAATTCATTCTTAACTGACGTCTACGTCATAAAAGGAACCCCTAGTAAAAATCATATTCGTATCTTTAGCAGTTTAGGCTCTACGATGTTTATTCAATAGATGAGTGAGAGAACATCCTTTCGTTTTTATATAGGTATATATAGATATAGAGATATAGATTTGTATAGTATCAAATAACATAGGTACACACATAACCAATAAAAAATACATAACAAAGGAATACATTTTACAGACCATAACATGTTTAGTTTCTACCAATTCAACTGCAGTTACTTATCTTATTAACACTTATCGAGCACAGAATAAATACTGCGTAGTTTTAAATGGACATAACTTTTTTATTCGTAAACCGATTTACATAAAATAAACACTAAATGTTAAGTGAAGTTTCCCACAACACATCAGTAAAAATTATATTCAAATTGGATAAGCCGTTTCTGAGATTAGCGTTTTCAAACACACAGACAAACAGATAAACAGACAAACAGACAAACAGACAAACAGAAAAGATTTCTAAAAACCATTATTTTGGGTTCTATATCGTATTATAGACCTCTAGAAATGTTTTTCACCTAAATTTATTCCATGTACAGACAGCGACCTCTTACAGATTTATTATAGTATAGAAGAAGATAGATAAATTCATATATCATAAAATATATTGACATATAAAATCTGTTTAATTTTAATTTAATTTTATTTTATTCCAGAAAAAATGTTTCTTTTCTTTTCTTTATTACTATTGTTATTATCATTTGACTTACTTCTTACTCGCTCCTTTTTGCAAGCAGTCTTCGCCTATAAATGTAGTTGAACTTAGCTTTTCCGTATTGTATAATTGTGTTATTTTTATATTATAATTGGTGTAAACTATGTAGGTGATCAAAAATAAATAAATAAATACTTACGACATGTTCGGCGAGCTCGCGCCAGCTGTACACGTTGCTGTTGATGACCAGGTCCTGCGCGCACTGCAGCACCTGCTCGCCCACCTTGCGCAGTACGCACGAATCGATGTGTCTCTCACCTGTCAACATCATTCATTCATAGTAAATAACTAATTTGCCAAAAATGTAGTGTGTCACTAATTGTATGTACACATCATCATGCTTGCATAATTTTAGTAGAAATTATAATATCTGGTTTTGCATTATGTTATGCAAAACCATAAGACATATGAGACTGTTAAGCATATCCTCTTTTTATATATCCCTTTTTGTATTACTGAGCCATGGGCTTCTACGTCACTCACCAGCACTTATATTAGTAGAACTCTCTGTGATTTCCTTAGCAGTATCCAGGGCCTTCTTCGTCTCTTCTATTCGCTTGTCGTTATCAAATAACTCACTGTCTGCAATTAAGAAATATTGCTTTGTAAAATAAGTTGAGTTTCATTAATTAATTAGTTAATTAATTATTTAATATAAAATGACGGAATTCAGATTTTTCCCTTGTCTAATATATAAAATTCTCATGTCACAATGTTCGTTCCCATGAAATTTTGTGAGCATATTGAGTAGCTCTGAGAATCAGCCAACATCTCTTTTTCATACCCCTTAGTGATAAGGGTTGTCCATCCTTAACATTATTTTTTAACTTTTATATGGCGAAACAATGTTTGCCAGGTCAGCTAATTATGTTCCCTGTATTGTATTGTATAGTGTTCCAGAAGTAGGATTGGATGGCCAAAGTAAACAACACATTATGTACAACACTGGTATATTTTCACAATTTTACACTTATACAATTTCAGAATAAATTCGGCAGAGTAAAGTCTTACACTTGTGAATTATTAGAATGATCCATCTTATGATAATCCCTCCCCTTTTATACTAAAAATGGCAGGCATTAAGGAAACCGTCACAGAGACAAAAACATTACTATTAATCTATTACATTATATAAAATTAAATATATACATTTATAAGATTTATTTATATAACCATTTATATTTATTTATATTGTGACTTCTATTGATTTATGATATTGACAATAACATGGCACGATCAATTTAAATACAATCATTATATAGATTCTTATTGATGTTTATAACTAATGTAGTCATGAGTTTAACAGTACTGTCCCCAGGCAAGCTACTTGTTGGTTGGTAACAATAGTGTATCTTTGTAGACCCAAACCATCCAGAAAATATATTTCAAAAAATGTAATTCCAATCAATGTATGAAAATGTGTTCAGGTATTTTTTTTAACTGCACTGATGACTTCATCATTGTTTTGTGGTATGGATTTGCTACAGTGTGCTACAAACGTCTTTATAATAACAATGTCAACTACTTTCAGTAGGGCTGTAGTCCCTAAACTAAATGTTCCAATGGGATTTGTGCATTTTTGTATGTAATTTGTGTATTACATTTGATATTCCTGTCCACCCTTAGTTAATAAAACACTTACTTAGCGGTGGGAGATTAATCAGTATGTTTCTATACACCATCATATTCTCCCGAGGTGTCATGCTTTCATTTAGGGATGCCATTATTGCCTGAAAGCTGCAATAAATTTAAATTCTAGTTACAAAATTCTTTGTAGTTCAATTTCATAGACATTATCGCCACACCTACTTCTGTCTTTACAGCAGTGTTTTGGACTGTAGGAATTGCTAAGGGGTCACATACTTATCTGAGATGTTCCAAAGTAGTCCTCAGAAGTAGCAACGCATCTAAGGCTAACTTTAGTTAAGACTATAAAATCTGGGGTTGATTACAGATGTCCAGATGTGTGTTTCATAAATATTAAAAAAAATCAATTAACGCGCAGTAAAGCGAAACATAAAATTATGAAATTAAAACTGGGCTACTCTGCGTGAAATGGTCTCTGCAACTGGGTGCGTTGTTATTATACCGAAATAGTTACTATCTACCCAAGATGTAATGCCGATCATTAATCATATCATCTGAAGGTAACCTGCTCATCAGTTCCGTTGTTAACTCAAGACCTGCAAAACTTCAATCCAAAAATCCAGAACATTGTAATTTGTAGTTGCTATTAAATATTAAAAAAAAAAAAACTATTATCAAAACAAAATTCGATCTAAAGCATAGTTTCTGATTTCCAGTTTATTATTACGCCAAAACAAGATTCATGCAAATGTTAAATCCGTAATCAACTTTTGGTAAAACTTACGGTACTTAAAGCCGTTTTCCACTTAATAAAAAAAAATACGCAAGTTTAAATTACGAAAACATTACTCTCCTTGCAGTGTATGATAATTTACTCTTCGCCTTACAGTCGGGTAAAAAAACATACTGTTACTGCGGTACTACCCGACCAAAACAATTAGGCGGCTTAGGCGCATGACATTGACAGTTGAGTTGTGGTTGATTAGAACTAGGGATTTTCTTTTCCCATCTTGATACGAGGTATAATCTATTACCAATTACCAAGCGTACATATAGGTATACCATTAATAAACATACGTCATAGTGTAGTATGTTCAATAGTGCTATTAAAACACTTTCATGTGATTAACATTAATATATCGCAGGCATGGAATATTTTCTTTATTTTTTATTTTCAAAGAGTACGGCGACTGATGCTTGTTGCAGCACACACTTGATTTTTAACTTGGGAGACAGGAGTACTGATCCCAAGCAGCTTCTCTTTAAAAAAAATTCATATTTTTAATATAAATCCTTTTTAAGCGCAATGGGTACCCAGGTTCGATTCCAGACCTGACAGGTATCTGAATGATGAGCTTAGATTCATGTTCTGGGTCTGGATGTTTGTGTATTCGTCTTGTGTGTATCCATGGTACCCAAGATACAGGAGAAATCCTAGTGTGGGACTATGAGTGTAGAAAGGGTGTTTTTCCTCCACGAATATTCTTTTTACTGCCCGTTTTGAGGTTTGCTGGAGAATTATCAACAAATATAATAATATTTTTTAAAATTCCACCTGTTATTAAACTAACAATATAACGAAAAACGTATAACAATGAATCGAAATTATATAAGGGCAACATAGACACGTGGTGACTAACGTAAACACCGACGACGCACCACTGCGCGTCACTTTCATTTGATACCATAATGGCGCGTTATTAAATAAAGTCGTTCCACCCTCTTTTTCCCTATTGGCAGGCGCATTTTTTTTATTATATAGCCTATGTCACTGCAATCTGAGCAGATTCTAATGATATGTCATAATCCACCAAGCCGTTTGGGCCACAGCGCGGGCCATCAATTGGCCGAAAAAAACAAATGTATCGATATGAGTAAATATCGATACTTTGATGGTACTCATAAAGTAAGTAGTATCGAATAATCAATTGAGTTCTGCTCATATAAATAAGTATCGATACTTTAGGGGTATCCCTAAATGCTCATATTAGACTGAGCAGAAATCTAAACCAAAAGTCCAAATTGTCCAAATGCTAAAAGTCAACTGACAAAACGAAAAAAAAATACAGATACAGCATACACTTTGACACAGGCCACAGACTTATTTGGAGTTTGATAATATTTAATTTGAAATTTTTAACTCAATATATTTGACGAAATAAATTGTACTTTTAATTATACACTCGATTTGTCCGCTACGTAATGACAAGGCTCTAAAATTGTTTTGCATGCCGTGATATACGTAATATTATTGTACTATAGTAATTTGAGCTATACAAATATTCTGTATAATTTTATGAAAATGTAAAATGTATTCATTAAAATTTGTTACGTTTATTCAATATTCTAAAAAAAACAGTTACGTGCTGATCCGAGTATCCAAGTAAAAAGCTATTTTGAAACAAAATTAGCATGGCTACACTGCCAACAGGGCACCTTCGATCGATGGGTCGCTGTCAACAATTTTTTCATTAAATAAATCGAATAATTATTTGAAAGCAGGCTTAGTTACATCTCCACGGCTGTTTCAATTATTGTCTTATTGAAATTACCGTAGCGGCGGCTAAAACGGAAGCCTTAAATAAATCTCATTAGAGAGTGAAAGTGTTGTGAATGTGGTTCGGTTCCATGATAGTGACGAGGCTGTTTGTGTCGCTCGTAACATATGCGAGGGGCTGATTCGCATGTTACGTAAGTGGTGCTAGCGCGGCATGTCGTGGATGAAGGGGGCGCAGGGCGGTGCGCCGCCGCCGGGCCCCGAGCGACAGCCCTACGGAGCGCCTCAGGTGAGCCCTCAGGTTATGTGCGTACAGACGTAAACAATGACGTGGTCAGACGTCTAGCCAGCTCCTCTGTCATATGATTGATAAATATTGCTCCCCATATGATGTATAACAACAGACTTCTTCATTTATTAATTTATTTTGTGTATATTGACCCATTAAAACATAACATATTTTATCCCTTCACTTAATGTGTTGTTGTATCTTTTATTTCAGGCTTACGGTAATCAACAAAATATGTACAGTAATTATCAGAGCACACCAGCGAATGTTCAACAACAACAACAACAACAACAGCAGCAGCAGCAACCTCAAATGTGGCCGATGCCCCAACAGGCCCCTCAGTACAACCAGCAGTATAGCCAAGTGTATCAACAGCAGGGCTTCGGAGGTAACGCCAACCAGTTCTACCAGCAGCCGCCTGTACAGTACAACCAAAATTATAATAACCAAAACTACAACAATGTGCCACAAGGTTACCAACAGAATTATTATCAACCACAAATAGCTCCTCAGCAGAACTATAGTCAGACGAAAGCTAACTCTGATACATGGGAGGATAATTGGGATTGGGGCTGGGAAGATGCATCAAAACAAGCTCAAAAGTCTTTGCCTCCAACTGCCCCAACCCCGGCGGTGTCTCAGCAGCAAGTGTTCAATAATGCCAATGTTATTGAAGAGAGCTTTGTGGCTACTGATAGTTGGAATTGGTCTATGGAAGATAAAAAAGAGTCTAAAGATCATCCTGCAAAGCAAAGTAGTGATGACTCTGCTCCAGTACTTGCTGAAAATGCAGTAGTTGACAACAATCCAGTAAATGATATAAATTCTCAAAAAAGTCCCACTAACTTATCATCTCAGCATCCATCTGAAGAAATTAGAAACCTTAGTGAGAAGGATGTTGTCAAGGAACGTTTACCTAATTTGGCACTTGGAAAGCGTTTTCATTTAGAAAATTTAACACCACAGTGGTCTATAGAATCCCAGATGTCTCAAGAATCTAGTGATGGACCTCAAACTCATTCTGAAGGTACCTATAGAAGTGAAAATCAATCTAGAAATTCTAGTAAAAGTAGTCCAGGCTTAAATACGGACAATTCAAATTTTAATTACTCACAGTCTGGATTTGAAGATTTGAGCTCTCAAAATATAGATTGGTCTAAACAGTCAGATGACCCTGCTGAGGTCAACAATGTGCAAGATACAGGCAGAAAAGACCTGCATGATGAACTTTTAAATCCGATGCAGGATATGAACATTTCTAATCATGAAATGCCTGAATCAACACAAATGAGAAAAGGATCTGATAATCTATTATTACCAGAAAACTTACCAGAATTGCAAACTTTACCTGCAACTGCTAGATCACCTGCTAATTTTTATTCAGAAACTCCAGCAACTATTAGTACACCTCCCATATCATCAGCGTTGCCCGGCCCATCAGTGCCACCTCCATCTCAGCAACAGGTGCACCAACCTCCAGCAAATTTCCCTCAACCATCTTCGTCAGGAATATTACCTGTACTATCTACCAACCATTCTGCTCCTATAGGAGCTTCTCCATCTAACACTTTTTCTGAGAACACTACAGCAAATGTTCCCCCAACTAGTTTTCCTTCTATGTCATCTATTCCTCCCCCTGCCAATTTTCCTTCTACTCAAAATCCTTTTAAACATGCAGGTCCATTTTCACATAAGAATTTAGCAAAAGTGCCAGGCAATATACCTGGTGCTTTTGCTTCACCTGCACCAACGTTTACTTCGACAGTACCTAATAGTAATTTGTCTTCACCTGCTGTTGTCAATAAAGTGTCTCAGCAAAATAGAGTGCCTCTAGGGTTTGGAGCAAATTTAGAAACCACTCCTGATAACTCAGAAAGGCCTGACCAACCACAAGTGTCGTCATACCGACCTATGCCAGTCTCGCAACAAGTGCCTGATAACTTGGAAATTGCTCCACAAAATGACAGAAATGAATATTTACAAACTGCTCATTTGTCCAGTGGAGACTATGGCGAAAATACTGATTTTAGTAGAGATATGCCACTGCCAGGCGTAAGAAGGATGGGTGTTGGCCAACAAGACTCAGAGTACAGTCAAAATTTAAATATATCTGGCGACGAACCTCCTCCAGGGCTTGCACGAATGGTACCCGGGCAGCAAACTGAAACGGATCATAGTTTTAGTCAGCCAAATGATAATTATATGGATCGACAAATTGATGGACAGCCAACAGATTCAAACAGACGCCCATACAGGCAAGCGGATGGTCAACAAACTCCTGATAACTATCCTCAACCACCAACAAGCAGAGGGGCTGAAAGAAGACCTATTGGCTTAGACAGAATGGTACCGGGTGAGCCCAGTAATGATGAGTTCATGCAATACACAAACTCAAATTATGGTAATTCAAATGAACAAAGAGTTGTCACTGGAGTCGATCATGATTATGCTATACCTACTGAGGTGAGCCATTCAGATATTAGAGAGCAAAATGTTGACGGTTCTGATTACACAGATCAGAGTATTAGGAATCCTGCTAGAGACATTATGAATACTCGGGATGTAAACGACGCGTCTCCGGATTATAGTGCGCCATTGGACGAACAACAGCGAGAAGTCACTATGGAGGGTGAAAACTTACAAGATTTGAGTGTAATATCGTCAACCGACGTATCTTACTCTCGTGACCCAACCTTCGACGGAGCAACTATAAATCCTGTCGATCCAAGTAAGGATCGAGTTCACGAAGCAACTGATTCCATAGAAAGTCTAGCAAATAATTCACGAAGACAATCTCTCAACCGTGTAACGTCCGGTGAGGATTCTGAAAGAGATCGAACATTCAAGTCTTCACCGAGAAGAGACAGAGACAAGCGTAAGTCTTCGAGAGATGCCGATCGTGACCGTGACCGCGAGCGTGACAGGGCCAGGGATAAGGCTCGCGATAGAGACAGGGATAAGGAGGGCAGGTACTCTAGAACCGACCGAAAATACGATCGCGATCCGGATAGGCGTTCCACTAGGGACGATAGACGTTCTGATAAGGACAGAAAGGATAAAGATGCGGGAAGAGACAGGGATCGTGATAGGAGGGATAGAGGAGAAAGTCCCGATAGCCGGAGATACAGACGCAGAGGGCACAGATACGAGACCGAAGACACCGACTATTACAGTGATAAGGAAAGAGAACGCAGGTTTGTACAGTGATAAATTGTCTTATAAGTCCAACCTAATAAACGTAAAATAAATCAATATTCTTCTCGTAGGCGCTACAGAGAAGGATCGTATAAATCATCGAAACCGCCACGACCGGAAGATAAGGATAGGCGACATGAAGATCGGGAACGCAGTAGGCGTTACAATACGATCGAGCGGGACAAGCGATACGACGACGAGCGCGACGGGCCCAGCCGCAGCCGCCGGGACGAGCGCCACCGCGACCGCTACGAGCGCGCCTACCGCGACATCGACCCCACCAGGAAGTACGCGACCCAGAGGAGGGACCGCGATGAAGACGAGCGCAGGAGAGGTAAGAAATAACAATAAACATCAACACCATTATACTACAATTTCTATCAAAAGGTTAATTACACACCATATCGTTTTGAATTGCGAGAATATATTATGTAATGCACTCTACACTTTATTTTGAAGCAATTTATTTTTTTCTTACGATCGATAACAATTTAGCAAAAACATATTCATTACAGCATCGAAACATTATGAAGCAACAAGCAAACTTGTACTCGTTGTTTATTCATGAAATTCATGAATATAATCTGAAAGTGGAACAGGTCTAAAATGGTTTGGAAATGAAACTGTAATGAATGTTAGGTGTTTTATGTTTGTTTTGTTTTCCAGTTGTGACGTTCTCGGGCGATGCTAAGTCTGGTAGTAGTAATGCACAAGGTACAGATTTATCATACTGGTGTGTCATGCAGTGTTCTGTGCACGCAGCGCATGCATCCGTTCGCTGCACACTGCTTGCCCTGTAATGTGTAATGTGACTATGGTGTTTTGCAAACAAAAACACTATTTTTTAATTTTTCGATATTCTGCTCGCGAGCGTGTGGCTAATTCATTACTTAGTTACTTCAAATAACTAACCATTTAGATTCAATATTATCAATGGCAATTGTGACCATGGGACATATAATTACGTGGCTGACTTATATGTTAAAATTGAACAATTAAGAAAGGTGCCAGCCGGGCAGACCGTTAGACTCAGTAATGAGACAAAATTCGCAACGATGAAATATGTAGGCCAGCGAGGCTTAATGACCTAACTTTCAAAGTTAGCAAGCAAAAGTGGTAAAGGTAGTATCCAGATGGCTCGAAGGTCCTTAAATAGATGGGTAACGAAAGTTCTCAATAAGTGGCGAGCATGTTTAGGTAAAAAGTCCCCAAACAGCTGGACCCAAGACTTCTAAAAAGACAGCGAGAAGTCGTTGGATTCAAAATTCACGCATCCAGTGCTAGTGAAGAGCATTTGGGGAGACCTATGTAAAGCTATGTACCTAAATATACTTGAAACGGGAGGGGCTATAGTTGGTTTCACTTTACTATAAACTCGCATCAAGTCTGGCAATCTTATAACTTAATTAGTTTTGCAAAGTGGATTCATCATTTACACCAGGTGTGCAATTATATTGATGTTTTCATAATGTTGCTTGTCATATAATAAAGTCATTTAGTGAAACAATGAGGTTGTAATTGGTTTGAGCAGCTGTATTATCATAGATGTTCAGATGCATGTGTGTAATATGAAACATTGAAATAGAAAGGATTAAAATAAAGCCTCGAAGTAATATTTAACCTGGCCTAGTGGTGCTACATGACAAAGGTCACACATACATAAATAGGCAAGGACATTTTTTAAAATAATTTATTTCTTCTTCTTATTTTTATAAAAGAATACTTTAAATAAAATTCAAGGTTGATTCCATGATTTTTGTTTATCATCTACGTCAAAAATTGCTCCAGGCATATTGTAATACTTGCGATGTTAAGGAATCTAGGTATATAAATGTACTAGGTAGTACAACTGTAGTATGGAAATACTACATTTATATATACAAAACAAATATAGAAAGAAAGCCGGTATAAGTTTGTGCTACGTGGATAATAAATTCTTAAGGTATATTACAATAAAGAAGATAGTAACAAAAATGGATGTTATATTGCACATTACGGGAGCCAGCGTGGTGCAGCTGGCGGAGGCTGCTGGCATACGTGGCACATGCATGGATTTGCTGTCTAAATACATATTTCAAACTACACACAATCGCACCTTTACGCATTGACCGACGATAAAGGAGCTCAACGTTGAGCGCCTTTATGGACTTGTAAATAACACATGCTTACATCACATAAATTCGTAATAAATATTAAATACCAATACATATTTTGTAAAAAAACGTATTTTTCATTCGAAAAGTTTTTAGATTGTATAAAGAATTTGATAGAAAATTGTATAAAGAAGATTGTTAGAGAATAAATACATGTTTCTAAAAATTAAATGTTTAACATTAAATTGGTTTAGTTGAATAAAATAATGTTAACATGCAAATTGAGAGATTAAATGGATAGATATGGTATAAATCGTACATTTTGTCAGTAATTATTATCCACTGATTGAATAATTATCATATAACATTCGTCAAAACAGTGTTAATATTTAATAAACAATATCAATCTAATTTATAAAAGTTATCAACAGAACAATCAAATCTCGAGAGATATACTCAAGGCTAATTTGTGTTACTTGTGTTACACAAAACAACGTTGTCATGATCAGCGATGATATGATTCCATCGTTGTTTTTCTGACTGGCTAAAAGTTGATTGGTAGAAAATACTTATTATTTCTATAGCATTCAGTTCGCATTTGTATATAAAATAATGCAACGTTATCACGTGCATTGCCCACGTCATTGCAGCCTACGTTCATACGAAACGCCTATACGTCATACGCGTGAAATTCATCTCTAAAGGAATCGTTTCCTATGTTCTAATACATACATAACGTTATGTTGAATGGTTTTGATTTAAGAGTTATGCCTCGCAATAAAATAATCGTATGCATACGTACGTAACAGATTCGCGAAATGAAATAACAAACATCTTCGACTTCGCTTTGCCATTTTGAGTTTCGTATTAATTAAAGTTTAAAACAGGTGTTGTGTTTTTTTATTCTATAACATTATTTTCCTCATAGGTTCTTAGAATTGACTACGAAATGTGTTCTGCAATATGTTATTTATAATGCACAAATGTGGAAATAATCTCACGAAATGTTATCGTTTTCAAAGATGTTACGTGATTTAGATTTCAAAATATTCTCTTCATGCATTGGTCTAGTGAAACCAATCTTTATCGATTTGTTGCACAATACTCGATGAAGGGGATATTTAACGCTCTTTTTATACATTCTATTTTGCTTACTTGATATTCCACTATCAAAATTGCGATTAAACTTCATAGAAATGTAAACGGAAAATTAGACTACTGTGTTTTCAGATTAATATAGAATATTATTTTATTTTCTGACCCGTTTAATTTAGAGCCTTTTATATTTTAAAATAAATTTATACTATTAAATTGACTGCAAATGGGAATTTAACCTAAATCAATTTATTTGTATGTAGGAAAAATAGCGTTAATAATTTACGTAAACTTGTAAACATATTAAGAATGAGGTATAACATTTGGTTTAAGTCAACTTTGCGAGTACAAGTTTGGTATGAGTAAGATGTCAGCTAGTGCGGCGTGTTCCAGGCGAGAGCTACTCGTCGCCGTCGCGCGCGGGCTCGCGCGAGGCCGGCGCCACGGACGAGGAGCCGCGCGACGACCGCCGCCGCGCGCGCTCGCACCGCCCCGACCCATACTACGACGGTCAGGAGACTTCTAATCTTTTTACTCTTAAATAAAAATTACACCGAGGGCTCCTGCAATGACATTAGAATCTATTGATCTGAAGCCCGCAGGCTTCAGATCAATACAGTTCTGGATTACAATTCTGATACACTGCGCGGGTGTATCAGAATTGTAATCCAGAACAGTATTGCTTAAAAGTAGCACCGGGCAGCAATATGTTATTTGCATATACATTGCATTATACTGTATCCAGAATTTTTAAAATATCACTATGGCAACGCTTTGTACTGGCAAAGTTATTTTACATGTCGTCATAATACCTACTTTACTTGGTGTTAGTAGGTACATATGTAATAAGCTTTAGTGATTTAGACCAGTCCTCACTTTCTGCCTGTCTATAGACGAAAGGGGAAATGAAGTCATCGTGCAATCTATATAACAGCCGTAGGTATTTAACTATTTATAATGAAGAGGCGGGGTAACGGATTTGGGCCCTCTTTATCAAAGACGACTAAATCCTCAAACGCCTTGTTTTTGTAATAAATTTTAGTACGACTTAGGAATCCATCCCCTTAGAAAAGAAAATTGAGAAATTTCAGAAATTTAAATAATATGTCGACCTTAATAACATCATTAGTTCTTTAAAAAAACATAGCTATGTATAATAACAGCTGATGATTGTTAGGGTACGGGGGCGTGGCGTACGACCCGTACGCGCTGCAGCGGCGGCAGTACGAGTACTACGAGCGGCTGCGGCGCACCGACCCCGCCGCCTACATGCGCATCTACAAGCAGCTCATGGCCGGACACGCGCCCACGCTCGACCAGCGCGCGCTCAAGATGTACACTGAAGGTAACGGGGCAGCTAACTGTTGCCGATTCTTGGCTACTATATCCTACTTAAACGGTTTGTCATCGATAAAAAGTTAGTTATCGATGTAATTCTTTTGGTTATGTAGAATCGACCATTCAAAAATATTATTTGTTTGTAAATACTTTTCTGCTTTGCTGTCTAGCATTGTAGACATGACAACATTAAATGGTATCATAGTTATAAAAATAAACAACAGTTTCTATGCCTATTAGTTTCGTATGAAAACATAAGACAAATAGAATTTTACTCGTCGTTCGTCACGTGACTCCCGAGTGCAATGCCACGTGTCAGAGTAACAAACACGTGGGCTTGCCGGTTGCTCTCACTTCTTTTATATTACGTATTGTTGTACTCGAACGTAGTATTACACGACAAACCGTCATAGGTGAATCGAAAACCCAACCTGTATATTGTAAACAAAAAAAACGTAACGTGTAAATGTAATATGTTTGCACGTGCAGGGTACGGCGCGGCGGCGTACGAGGCGCGCGGCGAGGAGCGCGGCAGCGTGCACTCCGGCCGCTCCAGCGCCAACGGGCTCAAGGGGAACGACACGTACGTGCGCTAAACACATACACACAGTACAGTGCACGCTTAGTGCAATACACTTAGACGTGTTGTAGCAATGCACAAATAAATAGATTGTATTTTTTATATTTTGATGACTCGCATAGCGAAGCGGTCATTGCGCCGGACTGTCACGGCGTGGGTTCGATACCCGGCCACACAAATATCTAAACGATTAGTTTAGATTTCTGTTCTTGGTTTGGTTGTTAGTGCATTCTTTTTTTGCACCAATGGCACCAAAAAAACAGGAGTAAGTCTAGTGTGCTCATGCATGCATGCTCATGCATGAAGGAAGCGTATTTAACAACAAGTAAACTATTTTTGCTTGTTATTAAATACTTCATTGAATGAAATAAAGGTTTGGGCATATCTCACCATGCTGCTCCAACATTGGCACATATTGCTTGAGAAATGTGTGCTTTCAAAATATTTAATTATTATTCCATTTATACGTGCCATAAATTTCATCACATACCACGATACAATAGTAACTATGTATTATAGAATACACAGTTGATTACATAAAAGGTGTTTTTTAATTATTGCGTTTCTGCTTGTAAATATTAGCTACACATATTTTTGCATTATATTAACTTGAGCAAATGATACATTTAATATTTGAAGCAACTCGCCTCCATGCCATTCGAATAACCTCTCATTTTTTATACACCAGTACAGTAAATGCTTACTGAATGCATGAATCTGTGACATTCATTTTAGCTTAGATTTTCACTTCATTTCATATGGATTGCCTTAAGGTTGCACAATATTATCAATCGGGATTGCATTTGGACCAGTTTGAATGGCATCGAGAGCTCCGCTTGGTATTTTGTAATGGTAGACCCACCGCTCGCAATGTCCCGCATACTATGAACCAGCTTATACTATCCTTCCTTTATAAGTTCTACATGTATGTGAATTACAGTAGTAACATTTGATTATATTTTAAAAGTCAAGATAAGTATTCAATTTACATGATCTGCATTTTGAACAGCAAAATTCAATTTATCTTTAAGTAATAATATTTATAACTTAATCGGATCTGCTAGTGAGCTTCATAGTAACAAAGAATAGTCTATCTTTGTTACTGTTTGTTACTTGTAATGACTTAAATGTCAATATTATATGTCGAATAATCAGTTAAGAAAGCTTTAAATTCATCTGGGTTTGGTTAATAGTCGTTAGGATAGCTATAGCAATTCATGCATTTAACTACATTGTAAAGCCGGAAGTTAAGAGATTAGTGCGTCGATATAGAGTGCGTTCCATTAGACGTTCACAAAGTTCACTATCACGACCGCAGTTTTTCCCGTTCCACCAGCTTGTGAGAGTTACTGACATAATCTCTAGTGGAACTATCACTTCGACCCACCTTATTAGAAGGGTCGTCGTGAGCTTCGCATGGGCGTAAGTCATGACGTCATGAGTGATATATGCGCCGACTCTAAACGACCGCGGTCGTTTTGTGGAACGACGTTTTGGGCTTTGTGAGCGTCTTTTGGAACGCGCCCGTTATCCGGCCGTGTCTGAATTCATAAATGCGGGTCGTTGCGAGCGGTCAGCCGGCGCTGGGCTTGAGCTTGCTCGGGCGGGGCTAGTGTAGCGTGCGTGCGCAGGGAGGCGTGGCGCGCGCCCGCCTGGCCGACCGACTACTCCGACAGGTAACGCTCACTCTTACATAACTAACATTATAAATATCATATTTATCTTTCCCAATTTAATGAGAACAAGTGAAGTAATGAATTAAACAGATCTTGTATGTTAATTCTATCATACACTCGGTCCACTCCCTATGAACAATTTGTTCTGGAATTTATGCACATTTGTGCATGTGTACACAGTTACCAACACATTAATGGCAAGAGGTAAAGATAATTTGATATATGTAATGTTGAACATTAATTTTACATTAACATTTGCATTTATTATATTTACACCTATCAGCAGTATGTCCCTGAAGGTAATTCATTGATTTTAGCTTGAATCATGTTGGGTTAATAGTTGTTATGTATTTTTATTATACTTTTACCGAAGTTTAGTTATGATATTATCAAGATTTATTTTAATTAATAATAGTCATAATTTACTACATTCCTATCTTTGAATAAAATTTTGTTACTTTATTTTGCTTGCCATAATTAAATAATCCATAGGTACATAGCTCCAATTGTCAAATAACGTAGTCGATCAATTCTTATAATTACATTACAAAATTAGAATCTAAAAAATAACAAAGTTAACTGGTCGTACATAAAATAAAAGTAATGAGTGTGTGTTGGCAGGGAACTGACGACGGACGCGTCGCTGAACCTGCACCTGGAGGAGTCCACGGTGCGCTCGGAGCGCATGACGCCCTTCAAGTTCTCCACTGCACACATCAAGGTATGTCGCGGCTACCGTCCTGGACTTTTTTTTGGATTTTTACCGCACTGAAACCCCCCCGGTGGCCGTCCTCGGCGCTGAAAAGGAGGACTCCGGGATCTCTAAACGACTTCAACCGGAATCCTCCGAGCGCGCTGCCCCATCGGGCTCCTCCCAGATGGGCGGCTGGGCCCACCGCTCCGTCTAGTTTTTACGACGGTATACGACCACACATACCGCATTCCTTCCCGGGATTGCCTGACCGAACGGTTCGAGCTCCCACTCTAGCCGTCTGCAACCCCGGAAGCCCCTTTTAGTCGCCTCTTACGACAGGCAGGGGATACCGTAGCCCTATTCTGACCCCGAGGCTACAGGGACGACCGTCCTGGACTTATTGCTCTACATGTGGCATTTTAGTCTTAGTATGTCTTTAGTAATTATTTTTGGTGTGTTTTGTGAAAAATTATGTACCCAAATCATTTTTCACAAAAAAGTGAAGTCACAATGTAATCCCTAGCAATAAATGGTGGTGAGTTGGTTTTTAATAAGCGTTATAGGAATTTTGAAATGTTATCGTTTTCTTACTTTTACCATTGCAACTATTTTTTTATTAGTTGCTTATAGATTCATGATAAATTTATTTATTGTTGTGATTTTTTTAACAATAGTGTGAAACGGTTTTTCACGGAATTGGGTAAAAGTATAATTTTCCTTTAAGTGTTTATAATGATTGAGACGCGTCGCCAGGCGACCCCGGTGGCGAGCGGGCACCAAACCGGTTTGACATGCAATGTGGGTTTCGGGTTCGTTCCCCGGCTAGACAGATGTCTGAATGAGAAAACAGATTCCTGTTTGGGTTTTGGGTATTTTTGTAAACGTCTACGTCTGTGTCCATGGCACCCAGGACAGGAGAAAATCTTAGTGTGGGTTTATGAGTGTAGAAAGCGTTATGAAACATTAAGGTGGTGCGATATATGTACAGTGTGGGTTATAGCACAGTACAAATATGAAATAGTATGGAAACTAAACCGAGTTGATAAAATAATTACCTACACTCTAATGAAGCAATAGGGTTGTCTCTCTATATATATATATATATATATATATATATATATATATATATATATATATATATATATATAGAGAGACAACCCTATTGCTTCATTATTTTAATAATACTGTTAATTAATTAATATTTATTTTAGAATCTACTGCCCTGTAGTCATTAATTAATCGAATTTGAATATCTACGCAGTTTACATATAATATATGAATGTAATCTCACGGCGTCGGTTATTCCCAGCATGACGCTAATTATTATTATAGTTTTAAATACGGAAAACAGTTAAATATTCATACAATTTGTAGATCTTTGATTTGTAGATCTTTAACATGTCATTACGGCGTAAATTTTTCAAATTTTGGCGGAAGCGTACACGAGCAATGGCATTACAAGGCATTTATAAAAAAATCGCGGAAACAAATAGCAAGGTGACCACTCGTCTCGACTCGACTTGTCTCGTCTCGACGGGACATTAGCTACTGAAGCACCGCGAAAACCCGTTAGCTGCCTCGTCGATGCGTATGTTTGTTTGAGTGTGCCCTTTTCGAACGTTTGTAGGCAGTTTTCATAGTGTTCCCCATATTTGTAGTGTGGTTTATTTATTTAGTTATTTATTGTATCTTACAATCAATGTTAGTACAAAGGTGGACTTAATACTATAAGCATTCTCTGCCAATCAACCATCAGGAAGTCAGAGATAGATCGAAGACGGTATAACAAAAAATAAAAAAAATATAATATATAAAACATATATTTAAATCTATATATTTATACGTGAAAAAAAAAGTTGTGAAGCATTTTTAAGTAATATGCCGCGGACGGATTAGTATGAAACTTTGCACGGTTGTAGTGGACGTAGAGAAGAAGTGCAGAATGTAGATATTTTTTTCAAATAATACTTAAAACGTACATAAAATCAACTAAAAACACATTATTACTTGACCACAACAATTAGGCGCATAAAACAAAAGTGATCCAATACCCCGCATCTCGCTTCTTGCCCTGCGCATCCCCTAGTGACGTGCAGTCGTGTATCGTGTAGGTGTTTACGTTAGCCAGCACGTGCTTAATGTTATTTCGTTATAATGTTAGTTTAATGAGTGATTGTTGAATTTTTAAAGTTATTATTAAATTAGTTGATTATTCGTCAATAAACCTCAAAATGGGTAGGAAAAAGACTATTCGTGGAGGATAAAGGACTCTTACATTCAAAATATGCATTTTTTTAACAAAAGAAGAGTATTGGGCTCAGTACTCCTGTCTCCAAAGTCGAAAATCGAATGCGTGCTGCAACAGGCATCAGTCTCTTAGACACATAAAAAAGAAAGAAAATATTCCATGTCTGCGAATATATGAAACACATGAAAGTGCTTTAATAAATAGTCGACTATTGAAAATACACCACTATGGGGTATGTTTTAATAATGGTATACCTACATACTTTTGGTATTTGGTAATAGAATATTATCGTATCGGGATGGGAAATCCCTAGTTCTAATGACGTTGCATCTGTCGTGCGCCTAATTGTTTTGGTCTAGTAGTACACACACTACCTTGCATTTGTCACAAATACATAAGTAATAAACGAAATAGAACATTCAATATCTTACTATGAAAAAACATAACATCAGAAATCTCAGTGTCTTTGTAATATACCCGCTATTGCTTTTAAATGCGGTTTAGGTAATTAAACCTCTTTTTATATTTAACGAGTGCGTTCAAAATTACTTGAATTATTTCAATTAGAGAAATATTTGTACTACTTTGGAGAATATGAAGTTAAGTTTTTTAGATTAAATTACGGTCGAATTTCGACCGATGTGACGGGTGACTAGTATATATAATATAACATAGATAAGTAAAGAGTTAAGTGGTTATAGTGTGTGTGTGTGTGTGCGTGCAGGGCAGCGTGTCGGCGCGGTCGCTGGTGGTGGTGCGCGCGGCGTACCCGGCGGACGGGCGGCCCGCCGCCGTGCAGCTGCTGCCGCTGCGCGCGCTGCTGCCCGCGCCCGACCTGGCCGCCTACCCCGGCCCGCTCGTCAAGGGTAACTGCCTCCTTTTGTTTCATGTCGTTGCCGTGTCATTTATATCGTGAATTGCTTTTTAAAGAGAAAGTGTTAATGCTATCATGACTTGCATTTATAGACGACGCATGTGTATTTGTTCTGTAGAACCAATGTTTCATGTTATATAGAGTTTAACAATAATGTTTATAGCCAGCGGTATATCCACTATAATGGAAAATGCAAAGTGGAAAAACAAACTTTCCGTTATATATTATGTATTGAATTTAAAATGTTTTAAGTATTTCTATAGTTTTTTAATTTTCTCTACTTTGTAACTTTTGTTTTTTTTAATCTGACAGATCTAGCAAACGAGCATGCAGTCCACCTGATGGTAAATCACTGGTCGCTGCAGCCCATGGACATCTATAATCAACTTCATACAAAACATGGGTTGCATCTGCAGTCAATCACAGATACGTTGCTACTCCCGAGGACTATAATGGTCATCTTCTGTGAAAGTGTGCCGTCTATAATAATGTGAAATTGTTTTGTCTACAATGACAAATTTGATAAATTTTAATGTATCATATCATCTTATATACAATTTACAATAGTATAATTTTATTGTTGTCGGTCAGGCGTGACGCACAAGAAGAGCGTGATGGAGTACTGCGCGGCGCGCGTGCGCGAGGCAGCAGCGGAGGCGGAGGCGGGCGCGGGCGCGGCGGCGGGCGGCGCGCGCGACGCGGCGGGCCGCGCGCTGCTGTGGCAGCTGCTCGCGCTACTGTTGCGGCAGAACGGGGTGCGTACCTGCCCGCAAATACACTACACAGCGATAACTGCAACACATTACATTGCAACTGTACTTACATTCATCACACAGATCATATCTATTTAGTGATCAAAGGAAACTCATTGGTGGCCTTTGTTCTCTTGAGACGTAATACTGGGTAATCACAATTCTTCTGATTAAAAAAAAATACTGAAGACATATTAAGCACCCATATTACAACGTTTAAATAGCATATTTTTATATATGTGATCATAGGTGATACGAATTAATCACCTTGATCACCAAAGTAATAGCACCAAGGCATAAAAGGTAATCAAAGTGGACTACGCCATAACAGTAAATACTTAACATGAAACCACATACATTGTGTTCCAATTTGTCCTTTCAACTTAATCAAGCAATATAACAATTTAAATTTCTGATATTATATATGTGACTAGGACCAACGGATTTTTACTATAGTAACAAATAAACACAGACATATTCGTCGTGTCATCATTCATTTTGAGATTATTTCTAGTATATCGTTCTATTCTATGGGTAAATACCTAAATTTTATTATTTTATTAGGTGGTAGTTGGCACCGACATAGCTGAGCTTCTAATGCAACATACGCGCGAATTCGAGTACACGGCCCAACAGCCTGCCAGGCCCGCTCCGCGGACAGGTACGTATTTTATAAGAATTGATAGGTGCAAAAACAACAAACAGAAATGAGAGAACCTACTCGTCTTATACATTTTATAATCATCATTACATTAATATAATCTGTATAGACATGTGTACTCAATATAATCTTTACAGATCAGACTGTTTTTTATTTTCTTTATATGAAAAATAATCTAAACACATATTTAAACTAATGAACATGTGTGTTGATTTCATTTAATCGATTCACTTATATTCTCTAAAATAATTATATAAATTAATTAGGAAATAAATCGAAAACGGAATTATTCCACAAAACTTTATTACTTATTTGATAATAAAAAAATATATTTTTGAGTGATATATTCAAGCACGATTGCTTTCCGCCGCAGAGTCGCGGCGGTCGTCGGGCGGCAGCGGCGCGCGGCCCGACGAGCGCGCGTCGCCCGACCCGCCCGCCGTGCTCGACACTATACGTTAGTACATACTGGTTATTATAATTATTATTTTACAGGGAATTAATCAATATTTATTACTTCGCTTATACATTCCAATGTACATTGTACTCTTACGTTTTCAGCTATAATTTGCAATATACTTTGAAAGAATAGACGAAAACCTTAACAACGATTGTTCTGAGTAAATAATGAATGAACCTGTACTTACGGTACGATTGTTCGCCCAGTGGTAGAATATAGTCCATTTAAGTTTTTCAAAACAAATAGCTTTTAATCGATAAAGCTAAATGGTTCTGCACTGTTGTCGTAGCATATATTATAAACTTATAGGTATAATTCGTAGAAGAATTATTCGTGCTATGCATATTCATCCATTACATGATTATTTATTTACCATATTGTTTGTTTGCTAATCTTTCCAGTTCTCGACAAGGAGGGGATGATTCGCCAGGAGTGTAATGTCAGCGAGAAGGAGGCGCTCGACCGGTTGCGCGAGTACCTCATATATGGCAATCGACAGGAGGCGCTCGGTGAGATATTAAATAGATTTTAAAATTGCTAGTGGTATATACTTTTGACGATTGAAATTAATGGAAATTATTAATGCATAAAATTGAATTTTTTTGAGTTAGAATTTTTAATAATTATGCACTTTAAAATTACAGCTTGCATGAACATTTGTTTATTGTTATTAAATGTACCTATTATTAATTGGTGGGTGTTAGTAAAGATTTTTTTAAAGGTTTATAGGTAGTTTTATAACGAAATCGTTACAGATGGTCATCGATAATATTGATGTTGTTTTATGGGAAGGAATTTATACTGATATTAATGCAAAGAAATATAACTGTAAAATTGTAATTCGATATTATTGATAATTTAAAACTTTAATAGTATATGCAAATAGGACATTTTTTCGCAGATCTTTTTGTTTAGCTATATAAATTTACTAAGTAACTAATGCGTGAGTATATATATATATGTATGTTGTAGTGTTGTAATAGATAAAAATATAATTGTATTAGGGTTGTTCAGTACGCAGGGTAGCGTGGTAATGTGCGTGTGTGTGTGCGCAGAGTGGGCGCTGTCGGCGGGGCTGTGGGGGCACGCGCTGGCGCTGGCGGCGCACGCGGCGCGGCGCGCGCGGCTGGCGGCGGGCGCGCGCTGGCTGGCCGCGCTGCCCGCCGCCGACCCGCTGCACACGCTGCACGCCGCGCTCGCCGCGCGCACGCCGCCCGCCGCCACCGTACGTACACACCTACTCGCGTCACCGTGGGGACCTCTACGCTCTCTTCATCATTATTTGACTTATATATTTCAGTGGCTTTCAATGTTTTTCATGACAAGACCTCCCTAGTATCAAAATTTTCGTCATACCCCGATCTGCCCGATCATTTGTTTCGAGTTAGTTAGAAATATTTAATTGATTGTTTTGAATCATTCGAGGGCACCTCTCTCGCAACCCCCGTTCAAAACCATTGCGATCCCCCAAGGTATCGTGACCCGCGGATTGAAAAACACTAGTATATTTGAAATTAGCGGTTGCTAGCTCACTTTCATACGCAGCAACCATTGGAAAGTGATTAACTGCAGATTAACTTCACTTAATTACAAATGTCCAGATAACAATCACCACATACCATTCGGTGAACTGCATGTTTACTACCGGTTCGGTACTATTTTGTTATGATCCTCGCTACGATTTCCTACTAATGGTTGAATTGCGCAAGAATGAAATGTTGATTTACTGCTTATTAATATAATGATAAATAATAGATGTATGACCGTGTTGCAGTGCGTGGCGGACGAGCGCTGGGGCGACTGGCGGCCGCACGCCGCCATGCTGCTGGCCAACGCCACCGGCCGCGCCGACCACGACCGCCGCACGCTCACGCAGCTCGGTAACCGCTTTTAACGTTCAAAGTTACAGTAACGAGATATACGCGTTTTTTCATGTGCAAGATCGGGAAAGTACCGTCGCTATACCCATTTCTAGCGTGATGCAGTATTACGTGTCGAGAGAATGGTTTGGTTGACGGCTCACACACTTTTATATAAAGCGACCATTTTAGTCCTCGGGAATGGCAACGCATTTGTGATTGACTTCAAGTAAAACTCGTGTTCTATATGAAGTTGCTTATCGATGGCAGTAAGCGGCAGTGACCACTTACCACAAGGTGGACTGCACGCTCGTTTGGTATTTCAGTTTGTTATTTCAATTTTATGAAAAAAAGATGAGTTCAATGTAACCTTGCGCAGGTGACTCGTTGGCGTCCCGCGGCCTGATATACTCGGCGCAGTTCGTGTACCTGGCGGCGGGCGAGCCGCTGGCGCGGCACCCGCTGGCGCCGCTGGGCGCGGGCCCGGGGGCGGCGCCCGACGCGGCCGCCGCGCCCCCCGCGCCCCCCGCGCCGCCGCGTCTGTCGCTGCTGCTGGCCGACCCGCGCGCGCACACGCTGGCGCAGTTCGCCACCAACCAGGCCATCTTCGCCACGGAGGTGTACGAGTACGCGCTCTCGCTCAGCCAGGACTACGTCGTCAACGAGTTGCAGGTCCGTTTCGCTATATTTTACATATTTTTAGAAGTGATTATATTTGATGTGAGTATGAAATGTATCTGATATAATTTCATTTAACTTTGATTTGGCTGCTCGATTTTATTATGTAACGCTTATAAGAAGTATTATTCTAAGTTTCAGTCGTATTATTTACATTAACATTTTTGTTATCAATATAAAAGTCAATCATTATATCTACATATGTTTGTTTGAATACAATGAAGAAGTCTGTGAACATAAGCCATCCCTTGTCGCGTGCAGGTGTACAAGCTGTTGCTGGCGACGCGGCTGCTGGAGGCGGGCGAGTGCGCGCGCGCGCTGGGCTACGTGGAGCGCGCGGCGCGGGCGCTCACCCGCGCGCCGCACGACTTCCCGCCCGCGCTCGCCGCGCGCCTCGCGCACGCCGCCGACCGGTGAGGGACACGTAACGCATACATAACACATTCATTTGATATGTTTACATGTTCCAAGCGGTAAACGAGCAAGCCGTCCGTCTGATGGCAAGAGCTCGCTGCTGCTTATGGACATCTGTAATTAACTTTGAGTAGAACGGGGATTCTATCTAAAACAGATTACAGAAACTATATTTGAGGTACCACCTGCTACCATCGGGACCGAATGTTTTAACGATCCTTGTACAATGGTCTTAACGTAGTTTCATAAATAAAAACATGCAATACTCACACACGGTTGAACAACGAAGTATACAGTACAGGCGCCAAGTATATACGTTAAAGTATAGAAACTTAATTACTCTTTATTTATTTAAATGATCACAAATTCAATAGTAAAGTACAACACGGTTTAATATGCATATGTAACTTTTTACAGATTGAAGTACTACGATCCGGCGTTGCAGGAGGGCGAGGCGGAGGGCGCGGAGGGCGAGGCGGGCGCGGAGGACGACAGCGGGGAGCCCTCGCCGCGCCACCAGCAGTGGCTGGCCGACGTCGTGCAGGTCGCGCACGCACTCTCCGTATGTATTGTTTTACCTATTGGAAGTCTTATTTTTAAAACAAATACTAAATTATTAATATGAGATATTATATTATACATAAAGAATGATGTTGATACATGAATGAATTACTTACGAGTGGATTCTAATAATTCAATTATTGATCCTATTTTGCCAATCGTTGCTGTGTTAATGTAAGTCGATAAATATCAACATTGATTTTGCGATGTTAAATGATTACTTAAATGATGTCTTGAGTGTATAATGTATGTATGAAAATATGTGTTGTTGTTATCTTCAGGCCCAGGCGTCCCAGCACACGACGCCGCAACACCAGGCGGATCCTGGCACCTACGTAACTCAGCAACAGTATATGGGCTGGGGTGACCAGGTTCGTAACTCTTCATTTCTTTTTTCCACGTTTGTTTCCTTTATATTTCAATATTACTGTTTAATTACAATAATCAAACAACTGTTGACTCGCAGACGCTGCAGCAGTACGCGAGCAGCCCGCCGCAGTACCCGGAGCCCGCGGAGGAGGCGGCGGAGTACGGCGCGCACGCGCACGCGCACTACGCACCGCCGCCCCCCGCGCCCCCCGCCGCCGCGCTGCCCGCCGCGGACCCCGCGCCCGCGCCCCTCGTGCCCGCAGACGAAACGCCCGCGCACCATTACACCGATTACAATGACTATAATGACTACTGGCAACAGGACACGCACTATGGATATAATGAGGTTGGCATTGTTTAATTTACTATCCCATACTATTATTATTCGTATTTTCATTATTATTAGTCAGTAATAGTCTTTATGCATTTCCTGCGATATGTCAGTCGGCACTCTATGCTAGAATCGAATATTATCGCTAGTCGCTTACGCTCGAAGTTATCGAATTATATTTTATATTAATTATCATTCGTCTTTTAACTTACATTAAACTATTCGATTTATTATTATTATATTTTTTTTTATATTACGGATTTATGACATAGTGAGATTTATTATAAACCGATCGAATTAAATTCGCATCCATATTGTCGATGCACCGCGTGTCTCCGACGTAAAATCGCGATCGTCGCGCCGCCGCATGTCCCGACTCCATGTAGCGTAGGGTGTGAGTGGGTGTTTGCTAACGCGTGTTTGGGGGGCAGCCCGCGCGGCCCCCGCTGCGCCGGCGCCGGGCGGGCGGAGCGCCCGCCGCGCCACCGCCGCCGCCCGCCGAGCGACGGCCGCGGTCGCGCGCCTCCAGCGTGGCCTCCGAGCCGGACGGCGGGCGCGAGCCGGCGGCGCGCCGGCCGCCGCGCTGCGGCACGCTGCTCGCCAGCACGGTGGACTCGTGGGCGCTGCGCGGCTCGCCCCGCGCCCGCTACAAGCCGCTCGTGTTCGGCGGCACGTACCCCATCGACGAGCCGCTGGATGCGGGCGGTGCGGGCGGTGCGGGCGGCGCGGGCGAAGGGCCCGAGGCGCAGCGCCGCCGCCTGCGCGAGACCGTGGAGCGCAGCCTGGACCGCTTCGAGCGGCTGCTGGCGCGGCGGCGGCCCGCGGTGCCCACCTTCGCCATCGACGAGCCGGCCGAGCTGACGCGCGTGCCCGCCTCCGCCATGCTACGCGAGCGCGACGCCAAGTACTACGTGGCTGGCCCCAAGACATTCGACATCGACGAACCCGTCTACGACTAGGGCCGCCGCGTCCCGCCTACGCTCCGCACACCCGCCCGCTCGCTCACCGAATGCAGTAGTGAAATAGTGTCGATATACCTGGAATTAGTTCAGCTGTTGTTATTTTATCGAGTGTAAACACGGCCCTGTATGTGTTGTGTATTTGATGTGCATTTATTTATTGTGTTCCATCTGTGATATATTTCAGACCAGATTTTTGTAAGCACTGTTCGCTGTAGAACGTCTGTATTATTCCTTAAATTACGCACATAACCGTATTTTAGAATTTATTTTATATTGTGTGTATTTTACTGAGGTGCAGTGAGTTATAATGTTACCATGGTATCGTTAGAAAAACAAAAATTCTCGTTTTCACACGCTATAGACCATTTTAATATTTATGACTATTTAAGGTTATTATTTAAAATATTAACATCTGTATTTGTTATTTACTAATCTTAGTCGTTGTAATAAACCTTTGATAAAAAATTGTGCTATATTTGTCTAATCCTCATACCTTTCCACTATTGTATGTTATGCACTTTGAAAAAAGGAAATATGAATCAATATTAAAGTGCACGTTTGATTTGACGAATTTGACGATTAAGAAGAAATTTGACTATGGTCCACATAACCTAGTCATAATAATATGATGCAACGATGGCAAGCGCGCTTGCTACTGCAACATTTCATAAGTATATAAATGTTTGTGGCGTTCCAACCAAATATTTCGTCCCCGCACAGAACGTTGCAGTTGAGTAACGCAATAGAGTACCCAGATGCAGCATCAAAATGGTTAGTTTCGTATAAGAGTGTGTAGGCTGCGTGTTTGAAGGCTGCATGGTAACGAGGTGTGTGGTGTGCGCAGGGCGGCGCGGCGGGCGGCGCGGCGGGCGGCGGCATCACGCTGCCGGGCGCGCGCGCGCTGCCGCACGACGACGACGCCGCGGTGAGTGCGACACGCTGCTACATATCGCGACACACACGACACGCTCTGTCCCACACCGTCACATCGCGAGGACACGGCGATGTGTTCGCCGCACGCTGTCGCGAACACACGACGTCAAGGAGCAATACATACACACAAGGAGCATATACTTACACATCGAAATATATCTTGGAATTTAAACATGTCAGGTTTACGGTTACACTACTCTAAGAATTAGGTAAACTTATTGATTAATTTTATATGCAAGTAGATAAGTTCATATTTAATTTTAATAAACTATATATGTATGAACTTTGAATATATCTTTGTTTAATTTCAATTCAGTGATTATAGTTTCATGCGATTTGAATCATACAGACAAACTTACATACAATTTCTATTAATATTTGCTCTCAGTCCTCCAAACTTTTTTTTTACAATATATGTGATGTACACGATATACATGAGAAACTATCATTTTCATTACATGTGTGTAGTTTATTCGATAAAGTGTGTCTAACACGAAGCAAACACTTAAATTAAATTAAATTAAATATATATATTTTTTTTTTACACTACCACCAGATCGGAACACGCCCTCGACTTAGAAAATCTGGCAAGAAACTCAGTGGACTTGTCTTTTTTCTTTGTATATCTTTTTTTTTGCCATATTGTTTTTACACTGGTTATAAGAGTTAGCTCCAGTATCTTGCCTTATATTTGACTGAACAAGAAGCATTTTTGGCGGGATACGCTACACTTTGACATTATTATATTAATACGTGAAGCAAAAATTTGTGACGGATTTTTAAGTAATATGCCGCGGACGGATTAGTATGAAATTTTTCACGGTTATAGTGGACGTAGAGAAGGAGTGCAGAATGTTAATATTTTTTTCAAATAATGCATTTTTCATACATAAAATCAACTAAAAACACATTACACACACTGCCTTGCATTTGTCACAAACACATATGTACTTAGTAAATGAAAATGAAAAGACACAACGTCAAGAATGTCAGATGACATTTGATTTTTAATTTAAATTACGGTCGAATTTCGGCCGATGCTACGGGTGACTAGTTCAATTAATTACGGAAACGTATTGTACAGTACCAAGCTGTTTTTTCTTCAATATAGTCAGAAATCTTATAATATGCTTTAAGACTAAGCTTGATCTTAATAAATGATTTAATCTTATTTACTCGTTAGCCAACGGAGCGCGAAACCGAAAGCCCGAAAACGACAAGCGCTAAGAGCGATGGCGGCGGCGGGGGCGGAGGCGGCGGCGGCGGCGGCAGCGGGGAGGCGAAGCGCGGCGGCTGGCTCGGCGGCTTCCTCACCAAGCTGGCGCTGCGGCCGCCCAACCAGATGATCCTGCCCGACGACAAGAACCCCACCGTGAGTGCCCGCCCTCGGCGCGTCTGCACGCTGCGGGGCTTCCGCGCCCCCACGCTCATGTAGACTTGCCGATGGTTTTTTATCATATTATTTTTTGTAGATATTGCTAGATTTTTTAAAGCAAAATAATCGTAATAGCGAACAATAGACACAAATATTAAAAATTTGTTATTTGTTACTATTCCTAAAGATTATATTTTTCCCATTTAGTTCCACATTTTAACTAGTACTAGTATAATTATTAGATCCATTGCAAATATACGTATGTTTAATGTAAATATTATATTTATGTATAATTATATTATTCTATATTATATTATAAAATAATTTAATATATTATTTAATTATTCGTATTTATGTGTATTTATACTATAATAAATTATATATATATGTTGTGTTAGTCTTTTATTTACAAAAAATATAGAATTCTTGTATTCCGTATAGGTTACATATATTTACACATAAACGTTAAACCAATTTTTTATAATATAATGGATAACATTAAGACAAAACGTAACAAATCGTTGCTTGTATTGAAAAATAATATGACTCAAATGTATGTTAACATAAAATTTATTGGCAATAAATATTCATTAAAAAATATTCGTGACATATTACGTTGATTGATTTCGAGTCTGTTCTCAAAAATGTTCGCCCATTAAATGTTACAAAAAGCTAAAAATATGAATAATGCAGTTCGATAAAATTTTGCGTAAGTTCACTACAATAACCGTTTAATGGCTTATAACATGTTTACTGAACATGGGTAAAACATTCGGATTATTTGCAATTGTATATTTGAAAACCAAATATTTGTACACGTATGTTATTCATGAATCGCGCACTACACCCATCCATTCGTCAACGAGCTGACGTCAGTTACCGTACGTACGACGTGGCGCGGTGTAGTTGCGCGCGGTGAGCGTGTAGCGCGGCGCGTGCAGTGTGCAGTGTGCGTGTTGCAGATCGTGTGGGACGAGCAGCAGCGGCGCTGGCGGAACACGGCCGCCGACGACGACGCCGAGCCCGCGCCGCGCCCGCCGCCGCCGCCGTGAGTACACGCACACACACACACACACACATACACACGACATTGACCACACCACACCACACATACTACACACATCACATTACACACACGAACCACACTACACACACGTACTACACAATACACACACCACAATCATAAGTACACAAAAACATATAAATATAAAAAACACGTTTTCTACACTGATACACTAGGATTTTCTCCTGTGTCGTGGGGGTACCATAGAACACACGACGAATACACAAACACCCAAACCCAGAATATGAATCTAAACTTATCATTCAGATACCTGTCTGGCCGGGAATCAAACCCATATAAAATAGCAAATATATTAATTGTAATGGAATATAGCATCACATATTTTTACACAAATATAGCACCACATATCTTTATGTACTGGTAAATCCTAGAATTTAAGAGGGTCGAATACAAACTTTCAAGGAATTTAAGATGGTGAAAAAGCAGCTCATATTATAACAAAAAACTGCATTTTAGATATACAATTTTGTCATCTCCTTAAATGTGATAGGTGCACTTAATACTAGCATTTAGTTAGAGATAGGGCCTTGAGCACTTAATCCACGGGATTCGCCAGTAATGTCTAGTACATGTATGTTTTTATAATTTAAATTCAATTAGTGGCAAATGGGCATGCACTCCACATGATGGTAAGTAATCATTGCTGCCCATGGACATCTGTAAGGAACTTCATATAGAATATAGGTTCTATCTGAAATCAATCACAGATGCGTTGTCACTTCCAAATACTAAAATGTTCGCCTTATATAAAAATGTACAGGGAACTACGTCCTTCTATCAAAACGCAAGAACTGCTTTACGCTTGAAATGAATGTGGCGGTTCAGTAATGCAGCTACATTGTTTACTTTATTTATGCACTGTTATAACTGAAACTATGAACGAGTGAACATTTAATGGATGTTCTGCGTGATTGTTTTGTCTGGTTAATAAACATTTATATTAATTTATATTGTTTAATAATACAATAACATGTGTTTTAATTGATTGTAATAAATTTCAGCAGCACGTCGACGCCGCTGCAGTCGCCGGGCGCGCCGGGCGCTCCGCCGGACGCGCTGCCGCCCACCAACCTCTCTACTAACATGTATAAAATGCAGAAGAACAGACGTAAGCTATATTTTTATCTACGAATTGTTTTTTAACACCGCACATATAGGTTACATAGTTTAGATTTCGATCATTAAAGCAAGGTAAAATGAAATGCTTTAGCTTGAAGTTCCAAATGAAAATAGCAATTTAGGCAAAAAATGTTTCTTAAAATCTTGGTTATAAATATATAAAATAGTCAATAGAAGTTGTTTTACGGAGAAAGCGTCATTAAATCTAACAAGTGTTTGGCGACTCAAAGTTTGATTTATCCTGCAAATTTTCACATGACATACAAATATGTTTTTATTGCTTCTTATGTAAAAAAAATGTGCTGCTCGTAAAAGTCGGCTTTTTGAAAAATGTGCGAACTGTAAAAGTCATAAGTGTGGTTTGCAGACATAAAGAAGTCGTACGTGGACGTGCTGAACCCGGGCGGCGCCGCGGCCGCGCCCGCCGCGCCGCCGCCCGCGCCCCCCGCGCCGCTCGCGCCCGCGCCCGCCGCCTTCTTCGTGCCGCCGCCCAGCGTGCGTACACACACCTCCCTACCACACGCCACATCGCAACCATACATGCGAACTTAATATCTTCTTATTAAAACACTACATTCACTCCTATGAAACCGGTGCCCGGTGCATCATAGTATATTTAACAAATGTAGTATTTAATTTGGGTCCATTTCCACCGTGTAACGTACCTACGTCCTACTAACTTCATCCCTACTATAATTTATCACAAATTATTTTTTACTTATGTCAATTTCCAACTTACCAGCTTATACAAGTGTCCATGCCGTCTACTCCCGAAGATTCTCCCGCCCCTTCGCCCTCTCCTCCATCCCTCCAGGTACTACATTATAATGTATACTCATAGCAAATTTTATTTTGGTCCACAGGAGATATTCTTTAAATATATCAATTTATGTAAAAAAATGGTTATGTAACGGTCTTATAATTTTGCACGCACTCAGGAAACAGAAAATTTACCAAACGGACACTAACAGGTAATTTTAACTATGATACACACTCAACTTTATTGTTTAGCAATGTCTCAAAGCAAGGTTTGTTTGTATATTTAATTAAAAGCTAATTATATCCACAGGGCGGCATCTACGACCCCACGCAGCCGGCGGGCGGCGCCGAGCGCAGCGCCATCTAGCGCCGCTCCCCGCGCGCCGCCGCACTCGACGCCGCTACACGTTGTTCTCGAATATCGAAATCGCTGTTATTTCAACAATCCGTTAAAAAAACAAATCACAGATCGTCGACGTAATATGTCTGAAGTTTCATTGATATTATTGTTAAATTTTGTTTAAATCGTATAATTTGTCTTTTCTATTGACCTGTAATTTCTCCAATTATCTTTACTTTTATGTTTTCTTGTATTCCGTTTGATAATTCGATGACGAGGATAATGTACCGATTGTTTGTTCTATTGTTAGGTTTCGAGAATTGTAACTAAGAATTTAGGATGATGAAGGTATGCGGCGAGGCGGCGCCCGATGCATGAGACTTAGCAACTAAGTGAACTGTTAGTTGTGATGTAGTAACGAACAGATCCACTGATAGAACTCGACTAGCTGTCCAATGTCCCCATGGTTTGCTCACGTTTTAATTTTGTAAGACATTTCTTTTTTCGATATTCATTCGTTAATTATGGATTAGAATAATAGTTTTGACTATATATAGCAAAATTTATGAACGCAAAATTATAATTTTATGTTGTGTTAGTGATACAATTTAAATATCAAATTCGGTATTATATTTATTTGTATATTATATTAAATTCATATTAAATTTATTGATTGGTTTATGTTTCATTAATTATTAAAAATATATCGTTTAGATTAAGCGATTAGGCCGTCATGCACATATAGACAAATGGAATGTATGTAACTGAAGAAATTCAATAATTTTTATTTTTTCTTTTTCATGTATAAATAAGCAAGATGTACAGATTATGACTTGTAAAGGAGGGCGGTGACCCGCGTAGGAAGGTTGTATAAACTGTAATTTGCCTTAAGGGGAGACTCGCCGGTGTTAGGTGTAACTGTATAGAGGACAACGTAGCCTTCATATATGTGTATATTAGCTGGCGGGCGCGCTCGCTCCCGCGATGTATTCGGAAATGTATTATAATGGTGATTCAATTTTACGGAATATATTTAAATAAATTGTTTATGTTAATGCTTAACATTTGTCTTTTCTTTATATACACTAAATTTACGACATATTCATTAAGTTAGTAAGATGTGATATGCACTCTTAAAATGCATTGTCAAGCGATACATGCATCATGACTAAATTAGTGTTCACCCGAATTTTCGGTTTCGGTTCCGGCAAAAACACGAGTTTGCCGAAACCGAAATTGCATTTGGGAGTTCTCGCGCTGGGATCGGCCATGTTCGGCGCTTTGAATTTCGTCCAAGCGACGAAGATAAGCGTCCAAGTGCCCATGTACAAGTGTAACGCATACCGGGATGAAAGACTATATGTAATTGTTTTGATACAAGAGGAATGAATATGATTAAAATATATTTCATGTCAGATAATTCAAATCATTCAATAATAGGATGATTAGACCAATTACTTTTATCGTAAAAGAAACAACTGGTTTAGCATCATATATATTGTAGCATAATTACAAGAGAATCATTACAACTGAATAGTAGTATTATCAAACTAAAAACTAGCAAGTTAACAATAAGACAGAAAAATGTATTTAGGTATCAATTAGCAGGTGAATAACAAACGTCGCAGGTGAATACGAAGCGCGTCAAAACATGTCGTCGAGGAGGGGGGCGGCGCCGGGCGCGGGCGCGGCGGCGGCGCGCAGCTGCAGCGCGGCGGCGGCCAGCGCGCCCGCCACCAGCAGCGCCATCACCACCGACCACGCCGCTATGCCCTTGTTCATCGCACACTCCACCTCCACGCACGCAACCAACTAACTACACTTTTAAACTCTTTATACACCTACTATTCCTATTGTTTAACCAGAGTTCCTTTTGTGCTCCATAAATCAGTCATTTTCACGTTACGCTGTCAAATATTTGACACTAATTATAACAAATTTATGAAGTAAAATTGATAATTTAATAAAATAATAAATACAGTCAATTTGGGTAACATTGAACAGCGGTGTAACTTTGAACAAAGTTGTGAAAAAAATATATTAATTTATTACATGGAAACATCTTGTTGTTTCAATATCGTACCTGCGTAAAATGGTTTGCCAAAATGTTGTAATAGCAATGAAAGTAAAAAAAGGTACCTGTCAATGTCATAATTGAAAAAATACCGCCTTTTCCGTAGTGAAGTTGTTGCAAGTGTTTAATGCTTCATTTTGAAATAGCAATTATAATATAAAACTTACCGTAAACAGGTGTGTTTTGGTGTTTATCTTTAAAATGTATATTGTATATTATTATTTTGAAACTGTACTATCCGTATCCCATGTTGAATATTGCGTAAAACTGTTAAACTTTTGACGACGTCGAAATTGGATGTTATATGGGTAACTTTGAACGGTTCAAAGTTACCTGCATCATAAAAAAATATTTTTTTCGGAGGCTCAGGGTCGCTCAGCGTGCTATGGAGAGGGTTATGCTCGGAATTTCGCTACGATACATGATTCGCAACGATGAAATCCGTAGACGAACAATTAGCAGGCTGAAGTGGCAATGGGCCGCCACATCGCTCGTAGGACCGATAACCGATGGGGAAGAAAGGTCCTCGAGTGGCAAAAGGAGTACCGGTCGCCCCCCTACCAGATGGACCGGTGACCTGAAGAAGACAGCGGGAAACCGTTGGATTCAGAGGCCACAGGACCGGTTGGAGTGGCGCCATTTAGGGGAGGCCTATGTTATGTCCATGTTCCGTCCATCCTTTTTTTTTTGTTTTCGAGGGGGAAACCTTCCAAAGGTACCCGAAGTTCCGTCCATCCTATGGATGGATGGAATAAATAATCAAAAAAAAAACTAGTATCTTATTTTACCACCAAATTGATCGACCTTGATTCATATGGCAAGACCAAGTTGTCTATTGTATTTATATATCAAAATAAATGTATTTTTTATAGATTTGGTTTTAATTAACAAAAATATGTTAATTAATTTTACTCAGACCTTAAAATATTCGATTAATGACGGATTTTATATCCTCAAAAAATTATATTCAAAGTTACCCAAAACTAAGGATAACTTTGAATTTGAGTTTTAGGGGTAATTGTGGATAGTTTAATTGTTTTCTCCGTAAATTTATTGTGTTAGATTAATAAACCAGCTAAAAAGGACACTATTCATTTAATAAAAACAAGGTGCAATAAATATAAAACAGATTATAATATCACAAATATTGTAAAAAATGTTCAAAGTTACCCAAATCGAGTTTAATAATAATAATAAACTTTTCAAAGTCACATTCTAATTAATCTGTAAAATATGTTCTATACATTGTGGATATAATAAACTCTTTTTTAAACGGGGTATTAATTAACTATCAATGCAATATACCCCAAACATTAAATTAAATTACCAGGTATTATTACATATATTATTGACAACTCATTATAATCGTTACTGTAGAACCTCAGCATGAAAAGGGGTTTAAACCTTGAGTGTATTATTTTGTATACTACCGAAATATTTAATTATTTATATTTAATAACTTTAATTAAATAAAATTGATTATACACAAAGTAGTCTTAAGAATATCATTCATCTAGTTGTAGAAAAACCTAGGTTTAATTGTAAATTGGGATCGAAATCACATTGTACAATAGTGGTCCTTTTAAGTTGTTTACTGTACATTTCGTATAATTTGTACTTTATAATGTTACTGCATATTTTATTTAAATTAAAATAAAGCCTTAATCGAAGAGCCCTCAATATGTTGAACTATTTGAATGGGTACAATCAATTTTAAAACTCTTCAAAAAACTTTGCTTTTTACACACATAGCCCCACAGTAGAATCTTCGCCTTTGTCGTGGGTGCCATGGATACACGCAAACACCCAGATCCAGAACAAGAATCTAAACTCCTCATTCAGATACCTGTCTGGCCGGGAGTGGTACCCAGGACCCATTGCGTGTCAGACCGCTGTGGTAACCACACCGCCACGCGTGTCGTCCCAATTTATATTTACATAATATTTTCTGCAACTATTTATCGCTACATTTTAAAGAGGACAGGGAATTAAAATAGGTACAACATTGAAAGAGCAAAAATATTTATTCGCCCGTGACGACAGAATTGAGCCAGCCGACGATGGGGGCTAGGTTCACGTAGAGCGCGGGCGCATCCGTAACTTCTCGATGCGTCAGGCCGCTGGCGACGCCCAGCAGCAGCCCGCCGCGCAGCAGCGGCGCGCCGGCGGGCGGGCGCGGGGCGGTGGGCGGGCGCGGGGCGGCGCGCGGCGCGGCGGGGGGAGCGGCGGGGCGCAGGCGGCCGGCGCACAGCCGCGCGACGGCCGGCGCCGCGCCGCAGCGTCGCGCCGGCAGCGCGTGCACAGACACCTCGGCCACATCGCGGGATCCCGCCTCCTTGCTTGTATACCTAAAACCACGTTTTTCATTATACATACGACCTATACATGCATAACATATTGATATATGTTATTCATATATTCCATATTACTATAACTTACCAAGTTTTTCCAAATTTGAGAATAGTGAGCCTTTCCCCAATAGTAATCAAGAAGTAATCTATCAATGAGGGCAATTTCACAAACTCATGTTTACTTGTAACAAATTTGTCTTTGGATTTGATCAGCATGATGTCGTAATCTGAGTTTATTCCTTGATACTGAGGGTGAATCACCATACTCGATATGGCATATCCTTGACCATCCTCTAAATCATTATACATCATTACAAATGAATCTAGGTGATCCGTCTCATCAGATTTTATGCAACTTGCTGCTGTCACTGCCCAAAATTCAGATATAATACTTACAATACACCCAAATGTTGTATTGTGTGTTGACATTTTTATTAGTACCAATATAAAAGGTTTCTTAATCAGTGTAAAATTTGTATTTGATTGATTAGTGGGTGTTACTTCATCATCAGGTTGGATTTCTAGAGGCCTTTTGAATTCAGAGTCAACTGTAACATTTTGTAAAGTCTCATCATGCTCAAAGTATTGTGAAACAACTGGTGTTTTTACTGAAGGTGTCCATGTGCATTCTATTCCTGGTGCAAGTGTGGTGAACATTTCAACATGTTCAGTGGATGCACTTGATGTATTCGTTGTACTTGAAGCAGTAGTAGTGATTGATATTCCTTCTGTTGTCTTTTTACTAGTGTAATACTTTTCTATATTTACATCATTGTCTGAACAGGCTATAAGATGTAATATTAGGAATGTAAGAAAAGCAACAAAAAATGCTAGTAATATTGCCTGTAAGATGGACAGGAATACTTCTGTGGCTGTGAACGCTCTACACCAGGCTTGGAACTGTTTACAACAAGTTGTGCACATTGTCTAAACATCATGAATTGAGTGATGTGACAATGGGACATGACTCCCTAGATTAGCCAGTTTTGAAGTTTTGAATATTGTGAGGTTACCAGAAATCAAATATTTTGCCTTTTGTAATATTTAAATAGACACTAGTTCCAAACACATTAAAGCATTTCCCTGAAATGATAAAATTGAAAATATTTACAGATATTCCATAATAAATTTTATTATGATAAGGATGGCACGATGATCCTATGACACTACCTTTTAATTTTATTAGATTCCTGCTTAATGAAGGTCATTAAGGGTCTTCTGAAGGGTCTCTCTCTGCATCCAAATCTAAGTTGTCCAGACTCCTTCCGTCCACCAAACCCTCCACCCAGTCTCCGAGGCTTCCACCCATGCACACGCCGTTCAACTTCCCTTTCCACTAGTATTTCAGCTCCATCTATAACCTCCTTGTGCATGAAGGAGTATGCGCGCTCCATACTAAAAGCATTGTCAAACTCCACAAAGGCATACTTTTTGGACTTGCCTGTGACTATATCCTTGACAAGACGGCATGAAACAATTTTCCCGCATCTGGAGAACTCTCCTTTAATTGTATCCTGCAATATACATATATTACAGTCATGATTTATTGCTCCTTGTATATACTGGGTATAAGAAGATTGCAAATTTTGATATTGCCATTACTTTAAGACATTGATACCTCTGTAGTTCTCGGATTGAGGCGAGCAACGAACACAGTATGAGTGGGCTCTCCGCGTACCAGCTTGTTGGGCGCGTAGTGGGCCAGCAGCGCGCGCACGACACCACGGTCGTGAGGCTCCGTGTCTGTGCCTGCGGAACCATGCGAATATTATATTTATCAAAATTATCGTCAACATAAAAAAAGAGCTGTTTAAACAGGCTTCACTTACCGTCAATTGATCCTACTTTTATTGGGTCATATATTTCATCAGCATAAGTATCATACTCGCGATTCTTGTCCTCACGTGACATCGTATTGGGTTATGGTAGCAATGACTATTTTATAGTATTAAAAATCTATACATTTTATCACATATTGCAAACAAATAAAAGAGTTCTTACAATAGTTTTAAACTTTTAATGAGTTTATTTTCCAAAAAAGGAGACTTTTTATCATACTACACGTGAAGTCAATTGCCACTATTATTTCTATTCGTTAGAATTATTAGACTTACTATAATTACTATTATAAATTACTAATTCTATTTAAAAAAAATTAAACGGGAACTCAAATTATCTAAAAACTACTAATACAAACATTAACTGTCAACAGTATATTTACTCTACTCCACAGAGTACATTATATATATACTGAAACTCTACTCTTTGCTGTCAAGTGTCAAAATCAAAATATTGAATTGAGTGAGATGTGCACGTAATGAATGAATCCGAGAAAGATTATATGAGAACAATCAGTAGTAAAAAAAAATATCGTTTTAATCGATACTAACTTACTAACCAATAAATCGTCAATTAATTGGAAATTGACAATATTTTCTCAAATTATATGTTTTTTTTCCGCTTTTTGCCTGAGTATTCTGTATTTTTTCCATCAGAATTTCTGGTTGGTAAAGATAAAGACCGGAGATCTTTCGTCTCTCTATATTTTTAACGCACTCATGAATTAAATTAACATCGATTTTTAATACCCCGTCACGTTTTAGATTCTTTGAAGCTTGATATTTCTGTGGATCAACGCTTTACCAAGATTAAAATTGCTTGAATAAATTGCAAAATCGATTTGCTTCCGAAAGAATGTTCGAGAATAAAGTTGTTGTTGGTCTAGACTCAAAAATATTGGTACCTATGCGACTCATTGGTGTCATTTGTACGTTATAATTTGCAAAATGTAAAAAGACTACAAAAATGAAATAAAGTTTATTTTAAAATGCATTCTTTTTTTTGAGGGCATTTATTACTTTAAGCAATAATTATCAAAATTAAATAGTACATTTACAATCCTAAATGTAAAATTCGTTTGTCGAAATTGATGGTCTGTATTTTGGCAGTTTTATAGTTTCGTTACATGATTTTTAGATAGATGGCGCTAAATTACATAATATGAGAATTAACAGTATCACATTAAATTTTGCATTTTCTCTATTACACAAATGCCCTTTTTTAACAAAACCAAACAAATTATTTGATTATGATTATCATGTTTCAATATTACTATTCCAATTACTCCATATACTAATTCCATTTTTAGGCAATGACGGAAGACCGTCGCATGTCTTGTTACTTATGCGACAATTAAAATGGGATACTGCACCATTTTTCATATAAAATCAGTTTAAAGCAGATAATTGCACATTTCTTTTATAGAAATAATTTCAATTAACTCAAGATTATAGCGAAATAATTTGAGATCATTTCATGACAATAATAATCACATAACATGTCTGCAAAATTGCTGACAAGCAATTCATTATAGTTTTATTTTATAGTAGTATAGGAAATAAAACTCGTTAAAGATATATTAAAAAAGCATGTTTCTCTATTATTGAAGACCAACTGAAAGTATTTGAAATATAATATAACCTTTTATAATATAATTACATGTGCACAGCTATTTCACATTAAATTTGAAAAATGTACTTTTAATACATACATGAGTTGCCTAAATTGTACCAGTTTATTTTACAATATATAGGTAAACATCTGGTTAGCTGACACAATGTCGATTTGTTAAATTTTTGTATATCTTTTTAATAAACGCTATCTTATTGTAAAATAAGTTATCAACATTCCCTAGTATTTGCTGTTAAAAAAATAAAACATGTTTTTCCATTAACCAATACACATTTATATTGCAAAAACAATAATAAATCTTTGACCCAGTGATATAGAAAACTATACAAAGAAATAAAATTTTAATATCCATAAATGTTGAGCACAGCTGCTGAAAATTTTACAATGCCAGGAACAAATAGCTACATCATCAAAGCCAAATTACTACAGTACAAAATGTTTGGTAACATGTCAGAACCACTTTTAAAATATGTTTATCAATTGTATAGATAAAGAGAACAAAAAAATTTGTGCCAGACTGTGCTCCCTATAAAAGAAAAAATGAATAAGTGAAGCTATTTGTTATGTGCATTTGTGATAATAATTAAATACTAAATGTTGAGAAGAGCCATGTACTGTAAGAACAGATCCTTGAACAGATTATTATATAAAATAACTAATAAATCTCACAATTTCTTTAGAAGCAATAACATTTACAATTATACAAGGATTATTGCTGCATTTGTTATCACTTCAGCAGTGACACTAACTCTTTTATGACGTACTGTATAGCATATACAAATACTGTATAATCATTGCCAAATTAATATGCTTAGGGCATTAAGCTGACATTAACAAGAGTACTTTTAATGTCAGTGAACTATCAAATTTATGAAAAATAGCTGTCCATATTAGTGAATACTTCATCTGCACAGGCCTCAAATTATTCAATACAATCTCTATACATAAATTAATCAATACAATAAAGTAATGGAATTTTCCGCAACATATCTCAAGTTATGATAATTTCGCCTCACTGTGTCACAGTATGAGTTCTGGTCACAAAAGGTACCCAATGCTAGTTGAGAGAGGGAGATGTACCATCGTCCCACACTACGTCGATGCTGGGCCACTTGGTTTGCAGGCAAGTCAGCATGGGGTCTGTGGTGGCGGCGCGCATGGGGCACTCCAGCAGCGCGGCGCGGCCCGTGCGGTACGCCACGCGTCCGCCGGGGTTGCTGCGAGATAAACCATTGTAATGGTGCAGAGTAAATGTGTCTGGTGCACCTCGTTCACACCCAGGGAAAAACTCATCCATAAAGGCGCTTAATAATATTATACCTAAGTTTTCGGAATCTAATTTTCGTCTCATTAATTCCACATACTCAGGCTCACAAACTAGGTCTGCAGCACACAGCACATCTTGTAGTGCGGCCGAGGGGATAAAGTTATTTCCTTCAGGGTCAAATGATCTAAATATTCTCTCAGCCGATTCACCCACAGTTTCGGGTGCAGCCAGTCGTCGCTCCAGTGAGAACAACACAGTTAAGTGTGTCTCAGAGGCGAGTACCCACACTGGATGTTTTGGATTTTTGTAAAAGGAACCCACTGTGCAGTATTGCATGTGCTCCATTATGGTTAAAAATCCAATGTCATTCTGCCTCTCAATTCCTCTCAACCGTAATCCACCCACAACCTGCTCATGGTCCCACACGTGAGCAACTGCTCTTCCTGTCAGCATCAAGTTGATCAGTCCCTGTGAACCATAGCCATATGTTGAATGTATCAATGGGTCGGACAATTCAGCTAATTCAGCTTCGACAGTATCCACTCCCTTACTAAGAATGACACTATACAATAATAGTAGAACACCATATTTGTCCTTCAGAATACGAATATTCCTGGTATAAAACGCTTCCACTTCTGATAATGTCTGAAAAGAATGCACCTCAATTCTGCGATGAAAATGGTCGATGGCATCACACGACTGTTCCTCCACACTAACATTAACGCCGCTGCTGGTCTCTGCATCCGCATCGTTCTTACGGTAAACGGCCACATTGTACTTAGAAGCTAGGCACTGGCTTATTATAGTACACACGGCCCTAACCAGTAAAGAATTGCACTTCTCGGATGTCAAATCCTGAAGGCTGTGTCCGGGTGTTTCCGAGAGCAGGATCTTGAGCAGGAAGCCCTGCACTGGCGCGATGGCGGCACAGGGGCCCCCTTCCTGCTGGATGAGCGCACTCGGCTCGTCGGCGCTGAACTGGAAGCCCTGCGCCCAGCGCCGGAACACGTCCTCCTTCACGTTGTCGCCCCACAGCAGGCGCCGCGTGCTGCCCAGCTCGCGCTCCAACCTTGCCGTTCCGGCGCTCATATTACTTCTATTCTCTATTGTTATATTGGAACTACAGCTTTCGTCCTCGTTCGATCCGTTCAACATTTGCTCGTGGAGTTACGCCACCTAAAAAGTTGCAATTAAAAATAATATTGTCCAATCACGGCTTACTATGATCGACAGCGGCCATACCGGCCGATTCTCGATAAAATTAATTCAAGCAAATCTACATGTACAAAAAGGCTATAACCACGTAGTTGATACTCACAACGAATATGAGGCACATATTAACGTTCCACATTCGATAATAATTCCTTTCTTTGTAACGATTATATGTGCGGATCGACGTCAATAATGGCATTATTTTATATCTATAAATCAGTATTTAAAACTTTTCTAAAGAAAAAAAGAAAAGCTTACGACATTAAGGCTGCCATTTTTAGAAAAATAGCAACATTTTTAAACTTGTCATTATGTTCACTGTAAATAGGTCACAGATTAAATAAGAAGTTAATTTTTGTACATTTCAATTTTCAAATTAATTAAGAATATAAATTTCAGATTGCATATTTTTTTCGTTGAAGTGTACAAAAATTACTAGTACTATCTGGATCATAGCTAGTATGAAATGCATAACTCTGGTATATATAAAACAAAATTACATTTTACAAACAAAGTATAAAGGGCTACCCCTTTATACTTTATTTATAACCGGCATGGTCGATAAATACAAAAATAAACACCATCTATGTTTTTTCGACTTTTACATTATGCTTAGGGAGAGAGACACTGTATGTAGTTATGTACCAGAGTGTTGTAATGGTGTTGTACGTTGTACCTTCACTTGACATTTGTGTAAAACTTCAAAATATTCACACAACATTGTCACTGTCATGTCATGTCAGTTTGAGTTAGTCAATCATGGACACTGGACGGTGATATTTTATTTTTAGGTTTTCTGACTTCGTTTTGTGTTTTTTTTCTATAATTTTGTTTTATTAGCATAAAAAAGTATTTATTCGTGAAATATGTTTTAGTATCTGTATTGTGTTACCGCGGCGGTGTTATAGTTGTGTTTAGTTGATTGTTTAACGCAATGGAGCTGGGCATAGCTGGCTGGAGGCGTTGCGCGGCGCTCAACGCCGCAGGTCAGTGCATTCTCTTTTGTCATATTTAACTATCTATATTTAATTTCGTTTACCCTGTGTGTACTACTATCATCCAAATTTTGATTTATATTTCAAGTGAAGATGCTAAGCTACGTAATTGAATTTAGATATAACATGTTTTATGTTTAATTAGGCCTTAATTAAGTTATTAACTACTCACCCAGATTTTTAAAAATATAAATATACAACATGGTGATGTTTGTCTGAAAACGTCTATATTGAACTTAGCCATATTTTTCCAACTTTAAAATGTATATGTACATAACTTTATATTTATTATTATTAAAATAATCAATTTCTGTATTGCTTGAAAGTGTTGTCTTTTGACATATCATATAAAGAATCATTTGATACACAGTCTATACTAATACTAATTATACATAAATCAGTCTTTTTAATTTTGGCTGGTTGATAGAATCTAATCATTTTTACATTAAAATATTGGTGAGAAGTGTAATTACAAATGAGACATTTAGTTAACGTCAAGTATTTTATTATGATTATAACTTAAGGTAAGTTAAACTGGTAACTCATTTGTAATTTTCAGAAAGAATGAGTCATTGGAATTTGATTGGAATGATTATTAATGTTTGAAAGTTAATATTTATACTTTTTTTTACCTTATTCACTTTTATTTTCTCGTCAATTGTGTTGCTTAAAACTGTCATTTGCGATACAATGCTGTCATTTGCACAAGCGCTGAATAGTAACAAAAATGAAGTCGAGACTTGTAAATATTTTACCAAAATCTTATTTTATGTATATATTTGGACTGAACAAAATGATAGCCAACAAGCTATTTCCAGTTATAACTGAAGCATCAGATTACATCACAGATCAAGTGGATACACAATGGGTGCGTTCCAGAAGCCGCTTACAAAGCCCAAAACACCCAAATTGTCGTTCCACAAGACTACCACAGTTGTTGTCGTCGCGGCGAATACGTCACTCATGACGTCATGACTGACGCCCACACGAAGCTCACAACGACCCATCTAATAAGGTGGGTCGAAGTGATTGTTCCAATAGAGATTGTCAGTAACACTCACAAGCTAATGGAACGGGAAAACTGTGGTTGTGAGTGTAAACTTTGTGAACATCTAATGGAACACACTCAGTTTATACAGTGATCAAAGCTAATGTCATTGTATTCGATTTTATTATCTCTGACTCTGCTACATGTTTCATTTTACAATCAATGCTGCAATATATCAGTAAAGTGTTATTTTAAAAAATACACCTACAATTTCAATCACATACTTATGAGAGCATTTTACTTGTAACATTTTAAAACAGTACTAAATGCAAAATTACAAACATTAGTAGTAGGGTATATATAGAACAGTATATCAGAAGAATACTAGGACTAGGAGCAGAGTAGATTAATAGTAACTTTGGATTTGTGGCAAAGGTATGAAATTCCACATACATTCCACAATCTGGAGATATAAGCTGTGGATTTTCCCTTATAATAAAGTTAAAAATGGCTGTTAAAGTGCAATGTAAACAAATGACAGAGTCTAGAAGCACTAACTATTCAGTAGACCAAATCTGTTCATATGCTTAATTAACAATAGTCCCAATATTTCACTGACATATTTTTTGATGATTAGGTTTAACCACTAATAAAATGCATAATTTTATTTTAAATAACTACAATAAATGAATTTTATTATAGTTATTTAAAATTATACACATACATACTTTTTACTGCTTTGCATGAATAAGTGCATTCAAAATTTAAAATAAAGATACAGTTTTACAGAACATGATAAATTGGCATTTCAATGTTCTACTATCATTCAATTCAAACAGCAATCATCTATCTATTGTACAAGATTTCACCAGAAAAGAAGAGTAACTGTTACATATTATTAAATTGTAATAACTTATGATAGAGTAGATTAATAATGTTACAAAAACCAAATGATAATAGAAATATGGGCTATAAATATATTTTAAATTTATAAATTAAGTTCAGTAGTTTTGGGTTGATGTCAGACAGATAAGAGTTCTAAAAATTACAGAAATGTCTATAATTACGTAGTTTCAAAACAATCTATTTTTTATTTACACTATTCATAATACCAATGTCGAAACGGAACTTTCATTTTTATTACATGTATGGATATGTGCTTATATTGTTTAAGACTCATGTAAAAATAACGCATACATTAGTCGCACGCTCTAGGATGCTGTAGTTAAACGAAAGTAATGTTCTCTTTGTATTTAGCGAGCGTTATGGCGTTTACCTGCCAGTAAGGTCCCAGAGCCGCCGCTGTCGCCGCCGCTCGCAATTGGAAAGCGCGTTTTTGTTTTTGTGCATTAAAACTTTCCTCCGACGCTCTTTCTTTCAACGTAACATTGTTATAGCCGACGGTAGATCATTCCATGAAGATATTGCGAGAATAATTTATACAGAATGTTATATCGGTGCGAAACTTTAACTGTTATGAATATGTAGTTCATCATCACAGCTATATCTGTCACGTTTGCCAGAAGTCGAGGAAGTAAAATTGTATGTGTTTGAATTGGTTGAAGAACAGACGCCACAGAAAGAGTAACTATCCATAATTATGTCATTTTGGATATGAAGAGTATAATGAGAGAATAAGAGTTTAAGAGCATAATTATTGCTATATTGTCATAAAAACGGAATTCAAAATTGGTTCAGCCCTTTTTACGATCAGATCGTACGCGTACGTGGAACATGTTGATGTTTCGATTTTATTTGCTTGTTTATAGTATGTGCTACAATATTATCGAATATTGCGATTTTACAGTGTTTGATACAAAAATTGATAAGTCACGATAGTCATAAATGGATTTTTGGAATAATGAGAACTATTAGATAAGTACCAACACAGAATAAAATAAAATTGATACTTACTTCATACAAAAAAGTGCAGTATGTTCGGTGGCAGGTGAATGCATCGGGTAGGGGGTGTGTGGGTGCAAGCGCGGTGGCGCGGGCGATCGATCGCGCGCGGGCAGCGGCCGCGGACAGGTGGCGCGGCCGCCCAGCGGCGCGTGACGCGGGGACGAGGGACAGGCGCCCGACCTGCCTCGCCCAGCCAATATATCATATCCATTCATAGAATTTAGAAAATTTCATTATTTTATGCTCCCAAGTTAGCGAACAATGCCATACAAAGTTTCTGATAACATTTTTTTTACGTGAACACAGTGTCACGAAAAGGTTTTTAGAGAATGGCATTTAAAACAGAATGTTAGTTTAATTTCTCTTGTGTGCTTATTTATAGTCTTTTCAGTTTAAAACGCATTTTTAACCGTAACCAATTAGATTAAACGGTACCTGAACAGTTCTGTTAAAGTTCTACCGAGTTTAATCACTAACAGTTACTCCTTCAGATAAGGAGTACATGCGGACATAAATACACTGAAATACCTACTTAATTATATATGTGAAAAATTTCGTTTATTTAAGCAATGGCAAAAATATAAGTTCTGTAAAAAGACATTTTGATCATTGTTTGTGCGATAATTAAGTAGATAAAGTATAATGATATTTTTAAATCTTCCTAAGATGTTTTTAGTGTTTTTACCAAGTTGGAGCATAAAGCGCAAAGCTCGCTCCATGTAACGATCGTAACGGTGCTTTGCGCGGAGCGATAAGCCGCCGCTAGCGGAGCCCGAGAGGCCCTCAAGTACCTACGGGCCGTGTGAAAGTACTTAAGCTATTTTTCCCAAATAATAATACTTAAAATACCTTCAACGTAAAATATAGTTCCTCAAATTTGAAGAAATCAAGTGGTTGTACGGCAAAAAATACCACTTTTGTTTCTGTCATTTAAAAATGTGCACGGAAGCTCATCATTATTATATAGGTATACTTATTCAAATATTCAGAAATTGTGTACGGGTCTTTCTGTTCGTATAGGCAAATATAAATGAACCAATAAAGAAGACTTTTATTAAAAGGAAATATTTTTGGCCAATGTTATTACAATGCTTATGCTATGCTATTATGCTTACGAGATGCCACAAAACATTTGTTTACATCAACTTGTTTGTGCGTGATGTTGAAGCAAACTAACCGGGAACTAAACCTAAGCTTGAAGTCGACTCCGGAAGGTTCACCGGCACACCTATTTCTGTCGAATAACATAATTGGTGGTTGGTAATTCGGTTTTGTGTTCTGGTTTGGTGATTGTGGTAATCACACTAATCCGAGACGTCTCTATTTAGGCTTTAGGGGTACCAACGCAACGAAGGCCAACCCCAGCTAAGACTGATCTTATCTGGGGTTGGTGACGTATATACTTGGGAATAGCGGCCAGGGCCGTCTTAGACTATGCTAATCCTTGGGATCCTTGGGCATACAAGAATTCGGGGTCCGTTTGAAACGTAAAGACTTTTATTTACATATGAAAAGGGCCCCGACGACTCATGCAACAAGAGAAGTGTAATACGCCCGACCATAATATTTTGATACTAAATGTGAGAAAAATTGTCTGCTCTTCGGGGCCCTCTGAGGATGGGGGCCCTGGGCACTGGCTCCGAGTGCCCTTATGGTAAAGACGGCATTAGCAGCGGCCTTTTCTTTCAAGTATACTGCATGCTCGCTTGTTACTTCCATACTATAATAAAACAACAGCTAGTGTTACTGTGTGAAGACCATATACCATCCAAGCACCGCAAACGTAAAACTTCATGTCCCAGGCCCCACTTTCAAAATTCAAAAAGGAGTCAAACAAGGGGACCCGCTCTCACCTAAATTATTTAACAGTACACTGGAGGAGGTATTCAGAAGCGTAGCGACCTCTTGGACTTCAAAAGGAATTAATATCAAAGACCAAAGATTGACTAATCTCCGTTTTGCCGACGATATCGTTCTCTTTGCCAATACATCGACAGATCTTGAAATAATGCTCGAACAACTGAGCTCCGCAAGCCTTGATGTTGGACTGGAGATGAATAGATCTAAAACAAAAGTGATGACCAATAGCGTTAGAAATAGGATAGCAATTAATGGGCAGATAATGCAATATGTAAACGAGTACACCTACTTGGGCCAGATAGTCTCATTCGATTGTAGACAGGGAAAAGAAATAAAACAACGTATCGATAACTCCTGGAAGAGCTTCTGGTCCATGAAAGCGTATATGAAGGGAGACCTTCCGATATCTCTAAAACGTAAGCTATTAGATATTTGCATTCTGCCCATCCTAACCTACGGGGCGCAAACATGGTCACTAACCGAAAATCAAAAGTCCAAACTCAAGGTTTGCCAAAGAGCAATGGAGCGAATTATACTTGGTATTAGGATCACTGACAAAGTACGAAATACCACCATTCGCTCCAGTACTGGCATCTCGGATGCAGGTAAAAAAAGTGCTAAATTGAAATGGGAGTGGGCTGGGCATGTAAGCAGAATGCAGGAAAGCAGGTGGGCCAGAATCGTCACACAATGGGTACCCGAAGACGGTTATCGCCGAAGAGGAAGACCTAAGAAAAGGTGGTGTGATGATCTGGTCAAACACTCAAAAGACTGGCAGGCCCTGGCGAAAGATAGAGAGCAGTGGAAACATATGGGGGAGACCTTTGCCCAGCAGTGGGACAATATAGGTTAATTAAAAAAAAAAAAAAAAAAAGTGTTACTCACCTCGATATCGTAATAACCACTTCGTAAAATGCCTGTGTTATGCTTAACCAATTGGTTGCAAAAGTGTGCAAGTAAAATCGCGTGCTCCATCAAAACGAATGATCGATCGATGCACTAGTGTGCAACATGCGTGACATCACGTGACGCATGTTATTAATTTATCTCGTCGCGACGTTACGTTCTGGCGGCACGTGTTGCGCAATGATCGTTATGTGGCGAAATTAATTCCCAGTGTTTGAATTAAATGGAATTATCACGGCGTGGGAAAGCGTGTCGCTGCCACGGCCGGCGCGGCGAGCCCCACTGCTGCGAGGGAAACCGCGGTAAAGGCAGGCAGAAGACAACGGGCTGTTAATGAGTGTCAATTGTCACTATAATAACGTTTCAAATCGCAATAATTCGATTTTGTTCCACTTTCATTTCTCAAAATGTTAAAGGTTCATAATTTGATAAGTTAATCATATTTGATCTTACCTAAAACGACATCTTTAAAGGTGATGTTTTTTTCTTATCGTTCACTTCAAACACCATGTGTGACCACATGTATAATAAATAATCTGATGTTGAGGTTCCTCTCAAAAACACCACTTCAGGGTTTAAGTGTCTACCTGATACTTTTCATTGATTTTTGCTTTAAGTGGTTAGATAAGTTCGAGAGATTAAGAGGAGCTTCAAGAATATCGTAAATATCGGCAAACGAACCTTTGCTGACGGAATACTAAAGCGTATTCCGGCAGCAAATGTTCGCAAACAATATAATTAGGTATTTAATATTGGCTTGTAAATTACGTATAATTTATTTCAACAACTTTAACAAGGAACAAATTTTAATACCGGGTATATAGGTAGATAAATCTACCTATATACCCGTATATAGGTAGTTAAAACATCAGTATTCATTTTATCATCTTGACTGGATATTTGAATAGGCATGGTGTACAACCATGTTAATTGTTTTATTTATGTTAAAGCGAATATTTAACAAATATTGCATTAGACTGCATCGTAATAGGCATATCATTGACTGATTGATTAACTACTAGGTATCGCCCTTGCGGCCAAGCCGGCTCAGAACCAGTATGCAGCCGCAGCCCTGTTGCCTGGCTGTGGTTAAATAATCGAGCTTCCATGTATCCGCATATCCGCGCAGCTCACATGGGGTCGGGCTGGTCGTCCAGTTTCCACTCACACGGCCACGGCGAGGTATCATTTCTGCACAAGTGAGCCAACCGGCCGACACGCGATATAGATTTACAGTTACACGATAGGGCTGGAGGTCTCGGCGAACGCTATCTCTTCCGTGTACCCGAAGTACGTCGTGTATTATAAGTGGATTTGGAAAATATTTATTAACATTTTGTCTGGCCGCTGAAATTGTCTTTGTTCCATGAAACAATGCAATATAAATAAATTACAATTGAAGGCAGCCGCAAAAACAGTTTATAACTGAATGCGGATCGGAGTTGTGGGCACCGGTACGTGAGAGCACGTCGGGTCAGAGTGGCCACGCTCAGCCGGAGTACCTCGTTCTGCTGTTATTCTAGATCTCTACAGGATTATTTCACAGCTTCATTGAGCGCAAAGTTTTATAAGTCTTTCTTTTTTTTGCCATCTTATGGGTATTAATATTGTTAGAAAATTTGTATACATATTTATCTTTGAAAGTAACGCGAATGTTCCAGTCGATCCCTGGTTGTCTTTCTATTCTATAGAACATAAGATGGAGAGTTAAGATAATACGTTATATTGAGTGGTGCAAAACTTGTATTGCTTTCTTTCCCAGCATTAGTATTCATTGTTCGTTGTCTACCTGCTCGTTCAGGGTACAAAACAACTTGTTTATGTGACCGTCAATTCGTTTTTGTTAGATGAACAGTAGTTTTAAAGTTTCCATTTGTGACATTGTGTCATTACACGTTAATATATATTTTATAGCTGTTACCGTAAGCGCATTACCGTTACATCGAGAATAGATTATGTTTACATTACCAAGAAAGCTTGAGAAACATTTTCTGTCAGCATTTCGAGTCGATTTTGTTGAATATCATCAACTTTTAACAGAATACATTCGCAAATGATAATTTCGAGTATCGTCATATTTCTCACTCGTGTATGAAGCGGCTTTCGCCCGTGACTGATGCCGTTCGTTACCATTTCTCTCGTCCATTGTTGTGGCCGGCTGTTGTCCCAAAAGCCGCTCGGCTGCCGCTGCTCGCTGTTGCCGTTAATCTGTTCTGACACTTTTCGCTCGTTTACTTATTTTGGCGCGTCGAGGTCGCGCATTAACATTGTCAGTAGAGGCCGTAACATTTCGTCTACATCTTGTCGCATTTAGAGAAACACCTCTCGTAATAATCGCCTTAATACCTTTAATACTTTATCAGCGTACATGTCGTAGCACGTATGTAGGTCAGCACATTTAGGACGGCTCCGTTCTACTTATTATGTTTTCAAGCAGCGTTTACGTTGCAACGAGCAAAATACTGCATAAACAATCGTATATTATTTACTCATTTTGCTCGTTATAGTCTGTTTACTTGTGCGCAAATGAATACAATGCTAAGTCGCTTCAACATTTAAAGTTTCATTTATGACATCGCCAAATAAATTATGCATTAATGCTAAATATTTATTTTAGTGAATTATATAATTTATGCTCTCAACGCTATCTTGAAATAGGTAACGCTTATTGTAGAATTCCTTCCTTCGCGTCCTTCCTAGAAGAACGCATTCCTAGAATATGCCGATAATATGAGCCCGAAGTCATCACCGTACAAGGCTTCCTTTGTGTATCCGAAAGTAGAGCAAAGGTCGTAAAACGGAATTACCGTTTCGCAAGAAAACAGTAAGTTTTAAGTTCTCGGATACCAGTTGAATGAAAGCGACCCCTGCCTGCGCCTGAGTCACTATCGTACAATCTTGGCCATCGCTGCTCGAGCGGGGTCCCCGTGTTTCCGGAAGGAGCGCGTGACTCATATAATATTATCGCCGTGGCGTGACGTCATTGCTATATGCTACAACATACATACGTAATATGTGCGCACATACAATCTCTTATACGAAACTTGTTTTGCTTTTGTGACGGATTGATCATTAAGCGTTAGAGCCTCCTCTGCACGTTTTTCACGCAGTAAACATTAAAACTAGCATGTGGTTTTATGACAATTCTTTAATGTGTGATTCCAGAATGATTATGCATCATTTAACTTGCAACTTATTTGCAATAGTGAAAAGCATTATTTACGTCTGATTATGAGTAGATAATTTGTAGATATTTTACAAAATTACGTTACGTTACGAAGCTATGTTACATTACAAATTTGAATTTTCTTATGGAGAATTTACGTTGTTTCTATAATTTAGTGAAACCGAAACATTCGATCGCCACTTTTGGCAAAAAAAAAGGTTCAAAACATTCCATAGAGCGCACGCTTATTTATTCACTGCGTTAAGCGTAGCAGGTATATGCGTCTAGGAAAGGTTTATGAGTTTACAAGGAAATATTTATGAATGGCAAGAATTATAATGGTGTAATCAGGTACGAATGGGTCTCACGCAGCCGCAGGTACGCAGTACGGCAAGCCTTCGATTGTTTCTGGCGCGTTAGCATTGCCGGCCGATGTGTCACCGCCCGCCTGCGAGTGCCCGCCGAACCAGCCGAACTAACATAGACACATTATCCGTAATTCCATTGTGACTTGAACACGTGTAAGCCTGCTCAGGATAAACCTTTCATCGTCAACCCATTATTGTACCACTGCTGGGCACGGTTCTTCTCTCGGAATGAGAGAGTTTTAGGCCATAGTCCACCGCGCTGGCCAAGAATCGGTGGACTTCACACACGTCCGAGAACTTTTTTTTTTAAAGAACTCTCGGGTGTGTAGGTTTCCTCACGATGTTTTCCTTTACCGAAAAGCAGTGATAAATAATTAATTTCTAATACGCAATTCGATAAACCTTTATTTTATATAAAGTCAAACGGGCATGCAGTCCATCTGCTAGTATATGGTTAATGCCTTTCGTGGACACCTGTAAGCAACTCCACATAGAACATGGGCTCTATCTGTTATCTCTATGTAGTCTTACAGATGCGTTGTCAGTCCCGAAGACCAAGATTACCGCCTGAAATAGGTATTTCAATGTTACTTTCCCGATGAAATCATGTTCATTCAACTACATTACTAATGTTTAATGTTTAATCTGAAATATACCAATTAATAATTTGGATACAGGTTACATATAAGACAACTTAATAAGATCGAATATTTCTCGGAAATAGTGTATTTCTTGGTAATGTCTATTACTGGTATTTGTGTCTTATTCGAATATGTTTATTAAATTATTTTATCTTTTCCTTCCTCTTCGTTTAAGCCCCACCTTGCTTACTAATTAATATAATAATATGTTTCTCGCGTAAGTAGCGATAGACATCAGACATTGAAAGAAAACATCGATTAACACGGTGTTTCTTTTTTCAAATTTTGGAAACAAGTTATTGTTTACAAAAACTATCCTGTCTTATTTGTTATTACAGTAGCAATATAATAAGTACATTATGTAAAATAAAAAAATAAAAAAGAGTAAGCTGTACATAAAGGTTTATTTGTAAGAATGCAGGAAATTTTGCAGTGTTACAATTAAGATCTAGTCTTAGATTTTCCACGCTATGCAAACCCATGTTACTGTTTGTTGCCGTTACTTGCCTTCGAATATAACGGAGCTCACATTAAAACACATTAAACCATGCAACGCCACGGATCGGGATTCGCGAAAATGAAAAATATATGATTAGTGTGCCATTTTTAGTGAACATAATCCCTTTTAAAAGTTTTAATGAATGTACACAATTAAATGCATGCCTAATTCGTTCTTTGTGTTTTTGTTCCACCCTAAAATTTCTCATCAGAACAAAGAATATTACGATATGAATATACGATTAAGATTTAGAATTTAAAGCAAAAAATAACAAACGCGGAAATGCTCTTATTTTTTAAACGAATGGATTTCTTCTATCATACTTGGTTGTGAGAGGTAAAATGAACAATTGTAGCTTTTATTTTTATTTCAGAGCTCCGTTCATAGTTCGGTAATGTAGGCTCTAGATAGATATCGGAACGGTTGCTGTAACAATCCCAGTAAGGCCTCCACTGCGGAGCACGACAAGACGCCGGCTAATTGTCTATTGTTCTGTGCACAACAATACTGCTGATACGGCGTCTTTACTGTGCTGCGACTGAGTTCATTTTGCAACGGCTAGGCGGGGAGATAGCGGTAGCAGTGCGCCGCCTTGGTTTCTACTGTAAAGCCTCGGCCAGATGTGTGAAGTTATGTAGGCAATTTAGTACAGATACTCGAAAACTAGAAATGTATTTGATGTATTCTCGAATAGGTTACGTATGTAACTTATTTGGGTGTTATGTTATGCAAACCGGAATTCCACCAAAATGTAGAAAAGTTTTTTTCGTGGTCTGAGATGGTTACACTTATTATATACCTATGCATAATATTCCAATGTTTTGTAATTATTAAGTCAAGATTACTTTTAAATACAGAAAAAGGCCATCTTGATTGGATTATACATAACAAGAAGGTAAATGAATTAGCTAATGTATTTTATATGTACATAGTGGACTAGCTCCAATCAGCAAGACATTATCAGAAAGATATCATTGCATGCATACATGTTATCGAAGCAGAATCGTGAAAGCGCCGCCGGCGGTGTTACGAGTGACAATAACCTGAATCGATGACCACATCCACACGCGGCTCTTTGTTCAAGACGAATGTTACTGTTAGTCACACGGTCACTTGCTTCATCACTTGTCCAGGTCAATCATAAGAATGTTAGTCAAACATGTGCCTTTTCTTCATTTTGCTCTTACAGACTTGAAGAATTTTGTGACGTTTCAGCAATTATCACATTAATGGCTACATATGACATAAATGCCAATTATGAACATAATTACAATAGCGATTCCTGTTTATAAGCCATTTACCATATTATGGTCGTTAGGACGATTGAAGATCGTGAAATTAATGATTATTAAGGAGCTAGCTAAGGAAGCTAGGCCAGAGTTCAAGCAATTGCTAATGTAGGTTTTATTTTTAGAAACTGTAACGTAATATACCTCACTTGACTTACAAACGCTTCAATGCGCCTCAAAGGCTACGTTGACGCGTGCAAACCACCAGCCGACCCTAATTGAGTGAGAAAAAGTGTATAGCAATATTCAGACGACATTGAAATTTATATTTCTATTTGTGCAGTTCAAACCTCTTATGCAATGCCGCAGTCCCTAAGTTTATGCATAATTATAGTGAATTTGTATTGGATATGATATAATGAAACATAACAAAGGAAGGAGGAAGTGTAGTGCTCAATATTATGTTAAGTAACGCGATGCAAGCAGCGACTGTTGCCGGCGGCTGGCTACGAGGAGCTGGGAACTCGCGACCGCACCGCGTGCCTTGGCCTGCCATTCGAGACGTTCCACACTTAATAAGGCTTTGTTTATTTGTAATTCATTACGTGAAATGTATTCGAAAAAAGCTTTACACGTGATGTTCATACTTCGTTCTCAGAGGTATCAATCGTTCGACCTCAAGAAACATTCAATTTTCGACACCTATGGTCGAAGATCATTATTTTTACTGCTTTTACAAAACAGAATGTACTCGTATTTTACAATGAAATAATTGGTTACTGATCAATTTTAAAGTAACGAGCGCATGGATATTATGAACAATTTGTCCATTCGACACGCCTTTATTACTTACCTTTCTTGACACAACTTTTTTGCATTTATGCTTTTTTTCAAGTGGTTATGTTTTGAGTCATAGAAGAATAACTTGAAATTATTTTTTTTTAGAAACCACTAATAAAACAAGCCATTATCTTGGTGTATGGCGAGACTTAATCTTTGTGCAAAGCAGCCGCCACCTTCTTGGTCTCCGGAAGCCCGAAAAAGTAAAAAAAAAAACTACTTAAGCTTTTCAAATCTCGAAAATTTTTCGTGGACTTTCATCGTTATGTGGACGTTACGCTTATTTGCGTTGATATACATAGGTATTGATATAATATATTAGGTTCCGCCCACTAATTAGCTCACGTACAGTTTTAAATCAGAGCGAAGTAAGAGGTTATTCAGTTAAAGTAGAGTGCAATGAATAAAAACTTCTTTAATGCAACTAGATATGCCAATCTCGGTGAGCGGTGAGTGTTGCAGTTTAGCGGTACTATAGGAGAACTGCTAATTAGGATTAATTTTCCATTAATTACGTCTCTAAAATACTGATTATAATTGTTTTCCATCCATACATCCATCCATCAGCCTTTTGATGTCCACTGCTGAACGTAGGCCTCCCCTAAATGGCGCCACTCCAACCGGTCCTGTGCCTTCTGAATCCAACTTTTCCCGCTGTCTTCTTCAGGTCATCGGTCCACCTGGTAGGGTGGCGACCTGTACTCATTTTGCCTAAACGTGGTCGCCACTCGAGGACCTTTCTTCCCCATCGGTTATCGGTCCTACGAGCGATGTGGCCGGCCCATTGCCACTTCAGCTTGCTAATTTTTGTATTATATATTTCTTATTATTGTAATTGTTTTAATGTTTGTTAATATCTAATGCAAGTGATTCTATTATGTGGAATGTATGTGTAGAGTATGATGTATGTAGTGCATTATAAATATAACTTTTACTTTATGCACTGAATGATCTTTTCACTATATCCGCATATACGAAGAAAGTGTTTCAGAGAGTGGCTGTCTTGCTGCTAAGTAGCCGATCAATGAGGAAGCTGCTGTTGATGAGCTCCGTTCAATTATTTACTTTTGCTTGTAAGAAACACTCACCTAATGGGAAGTGGGAGGTCGTTGACCCCATAAGACAATTACGGTACGATGCCACCGTGTACAATAGTAGTATAAATAATTAGTACACTAATTGTTCAATAATAGCTAACGAAAAATAAGTATACAAAAAAAAATATATATCGATACTGTTGGATTCGAAGGGGGTAAAGAATATTTGGACCAACATTTTAATTACGACCAACATTTTTTTAGTTCATGCTGCTTAAAGTACTCAGATGTTCTAAACAATCTATACTCAATCTGAGGCCTTCCCTTGGGCTACATAAGGCCTGCCGGGCACTTTTGATTGGTCCAGCTGAATTCAATATTAGATAGATATGGTGACTTTTTTTTTGGTCGACAATTTAGAGTAAGTAGGGGTGCGACCTTTTTTTTCGGCCCGGGCGGCATACGTCCCCACACTACGCCATTGCTTGTGGCCCGGGATCATTCCGCTGAAACATGTTTGTGGCCCCTATAATAAAACAGTAACATATGATTTTAGAATAATATTATCGCGGAATTGACACATTTTAATACTTACGGATACTCACGAAATATCAGCAAAAAGAATTCGAAAGGAATTCAAAAACCGCATATCGTGAGTACCCGGTAAGTATTAAAATAAAAGGTTTAGTGCCGCTGTCTTAAACGCTTAAGTCCAGGTGCTACGTATTTTTTTAATTACTTTGTCTTTCAAGTTCTCTTTGAATTAATATTGTGAACACAGTCTACAATTCAGACGTTTCAAAATAATACAGACAGATTTTATTTTTTGTTATTATGAAACATGTTTATTATTAAATGTACTAGTTATTTGAAATACGACATCTTTATTCGATGTTCCAGTAAGAATCATTTGATAGCAGAAGAGAAGCAAGTCCGTGTCGAATTGATTGTAATTCGATTACCGCAGGTCTCGCCCTCGCCGCCATACGCGGAGACACCTCGTGTGTCGAGGTCTAATTGGATCGCTTGCCTCAGCCCTGCTCTAGCTTAGCTGACGGTCAAAGAACTCTGCCCACTATGTGACATTGGTGGCAACTAATGTACTAAAATTATAAAAGTACTTTATTATTATATCACACGGAGAGAATAACAATGATCAAAAATGCGGAATTTTGCGCACATAACAAATTTATGGTTGCATTTTTGAGAGTATCTTCAGTTGAGTTTTTTTAAGACCTCAAATTTATGATTTTTCCTTTCCAGCGTGATATAGTATTTTTTTAATTCACTCGACGATAGAATGCATTATTAGTGTACCTATAGTTTCAAAGGTTTTCTAAATTTGCCGGAATTTTTAGTTCAGACCTTTTCGTTTTGACTGATATATAGCCAAAACTTAGGGGGACCTGTTCACAAATTCTGAACTTATCCGCTGTTAATACAATTAAAGTTATTAATATCACTATTTTATCTATTCTAATTTGAATATCCTTTGTTGCAGGCTGCCTCGCCCTAGTCATATGCCTGGCGTTTCCTGGGAGCCGGGCTGCGGGCCCGCTCGGCCCCTCTGAGCGTCCGGAGGCCTATTTCAACGGCAGCTCGTATATTCGCCTCGCTAGGCCTATCTCGCTCAGGCAGCTCGTTGGTCTTAGCTTCAGGACTTGTGTGGGTAAGTGATTCTCGAGGAAGAACATAATGTGAAGCTGTAAAAAAATCTGAATAAATAAATGTACCTAATTAAAATATAGTTGCCATATAACTTATGATAGTAAAAACTGACTATTTTATCGATAAGTTGTGCAGCACGTGTATAGAAACATTACCGTGCGAGCAGTGCGCGTATGTCTCTGAAAACCTGATAATTGTCAGTAGCAAAAAACATTAACGCGCATGAGGCAGATGTCCGCGAGTGCGGATGCATCAATCATTGCGCGTTGTAAAACCTTCGAGTATTAAGGATAAAACTCATTATTGAACCTAACGTCTTGCCGCTGGCTACTGGTCCACTTGCTGCTTTTTGCTAATACCAGCTTTGGTCGCTGACCATCGGCTATTACAGAGGGCCTGGACCAATATCAATATTCAGGACATAAGATGCCTGTTTCATTTTTGGTTCAACATAAACATGCTTAAATGGATGAGTGTATTTGTGTGCATTGATAAAGAAAATAGGTTTGCAAGTCGTTATCTAGACAACAATGAATAAATATGTCTGTAATGTTCGTTCGTGACGCTGACACCGTCAAGGCGAATGATTGTCAAGGGCTCTCATTACATAATCTGATATTTGCAAAAGCACGCTATAAATATCGTGTTAATGGACGGTAAACTGACATCCAGCAAACCATCGGTAATGCCGTGCGCCACGACGATCACGTCATAAAATAAAAAATATTATTTTCATATATTACTGTACATCAGTTGTATTATTATTCATGTGTTGATCTTGTTATTCTAGTACTCACATCACGAATGTTATACTTATATGTCACGTGAGGACACCGGTTTATAATAGTTTTACGGCAGATGCATCGCTTGTCCTTTAACATCGAATACACTACTTTAGTTTCATCTAATAAGTAACTTTAATGAGTTGTAGGTTGTATATAACATACGTCTACTTACAATAACGTAGTCACACGTATATTTAGTGAGTTTAAGGGTGTAACAAAGGAAATAATTCATTAATAGAATATTTCTGTGCCCTTAGAAAAAACTTAAGTATGTTTTTGACCAATAGCAAAAATCTGACTGTTTTTAAACGCTAAACGCTTTCTACACTCATAGCCCCACAGTAGGATTTTCTCCTGTGTCTTGAGTACCATAGATACATGCAACGACGAATACACAAACACCCAGACCCAGAACAAGAATTTAAACTCATCATTCAGATACCTGTCTGGCCGGGAATCGAACCCGGGACCCACTGCGTGTCAGACCGGTACGGTAACCGCTACGCCACGCGGGTCGTCAAAGACTTATACTACCAGTTTTCACTAGGAGCACAGATTTTTTTCTATGATAATTAAAGTGTAATATAAATATTCTATCAGTAATTGGTGGTATATGCAGATGTAGGTAGGTCGTTGAAGCTTCCAATGCCGTTACGTCATCCCTCACGCGTGTGTCGACTGTCGACGACCGATCGACGATTATAATAATGTATCTATAGAGTAACGTTTCCAAACTGCGGAACTTCCCGTCTATGTAAGAAAGAATACCAACCGTTATGAAGACGGCCTTCGGGTGATCGTTGAATACAAAACCTCTTTTCCTAACAAGGTGAGTTTGGTCTACCTACATAGCAACATAAGTAGATACTGGAAAACATGTTCAAAGTTGAAAAGTAGGAACATCGAAAATGTCGAAATCTACTCAGTTGAATGACAATTATATAAACCTAAACAAATTTATGGAGACAGTGTTATTAAACTGACGATTTTTATTTTTAACAGATAACCGTGGTCGACAAACTACAGTAAAAATATTACGTGAGTGGTAGGCTGTCCCCCGTTAGGCTATGTTGTGTGTATGTTTATCTGCGTAATCGCATAAACCATCTAGTTTACCTTGACTCGACCCTATATGGGTATTTGTTCTCAATCAACATCGACCCCATCGACCATCTTGTCACATAGAAATATATAAATAATCTCTTAGACAATTAGTAGTAGACATTTCATACTGAACATTAAATCCATTCCATATAATGTCCTAAATACAATTGAAAATCATGTATAAACTCCATTTGTTATAGTAAATATGAAGGATCTTATACATTGTTTTCTTTAAACATGTCTTGCTATTTAATTTTCAATTTGAATCATACCTTCGAATAGTGTTGTCCGCGGTTCGTGCAATGTAGTCTAATAACTCGTCTAAAATGCGTAACACCGCTAGATTTCCTTTCAGTATAGGAAACCGAATAATACCGTATTCACTCAGGCAGTAGCCACCGGTAACGCTAACAAAGCCAACAAACTGGTTAATCCGATAAATTCTTGCCTAGTATTATTCAATTTGGAGACATGCCGGCGATGGAAAATTGTGACAATGAGGCCTTAATACCTTTATGACAATAAAAAGTACCTGTTAAAACAAATTATAAGTCGATTTGTGATGTTTTTAGAAAGAAATATCGTAATTTTGTGCTAAGCGATTTTAAATAGTTTTACTACACAGCTGGAAGTAGCCAACACGCAGACAATCTGTTGTAAAGTCCTACTCGAAGATTATTTTGAATATTTAGCCCCGAGGATTGGAAACTACAAGTCAATTAAACGTACTTACCTTACCAAACGGTGGTACAACCACAATGATGCCACCAGAGAGGTGCCGCCACACTAATATCTAGCGTTTCGCTGGTCCTCCTTCTAAGTCCTCTACAGTAGTAAAATAATAACTTCTGATAGAAACCCTGTTCTATTCGAAGTTGGTATCAGATGTCCATGGGCACCCGTGTCCACCTGTTCGTTCTTGTTTACTATTACAATTTTATAAAGAAAAAAAACACTGCTCTGAGCAGAGCAGGCTTTGCTAAACTGTTGCAAATCTATAGGAGCGATAAATACTAAATCTAGTACTTGGATTAAGCAGTCTCCAGCACTGAAAGCCTACGGAGGCGGTGCGTTTCCTAATTGCGCAGCCTCGGCGGTCCACCCGGAGTGCTATGATTGTATGTAAATGTGGTGGAAGCCTATTGTGAGCAGTCGCGACCGTGACACGCGTGGCCGTAATCCGCCACTGCCTCCGTCTTGATATATTTTCGTATTATTCATGCAAGAGTCAAGACGCATTTGCTGCTGTGTTCTGGTTTTGAAGAGTGAGGTAAGGGAGGACATAATTATAGACGAAGTGTTCCAATGTAGTCTTCAGTAGTAACGTATCTGGTCTATACAAATCTGATCCTCCTCCTACCATGACTGTTGGACTCGTTTGCTACGTCTACGACAAACAACTTACAGTTTTTGATATCATATAGAAATAGAGAAGAAACATGTAGTTCAACTAATGGTAACTAAGCATTGCTTATGAACATCAGTAGCGACACACACATTTCTCCCAAGTGGCTCTCCCTTATCACATCCTCTCTTATTACACCCTTTAAATTGTAACAACTTAAAAATAGATGTGGTGACAGTGCCACTGGAAGACCAAAGCTGAACAGCGCAGTATTATATAACCATCGTATGTATAGATTCATTCATATATTGAAGTAACATTTAGGACCGTTGAAAATAATTTACCAAATGGTACGTGTGTCATTACATTTATCTATATTTATAGAAGTATAATTTTGAGGATGGTCGGAAATTCCAACGTTTGGTTGTCGCTGAAGGTGTATTAACGAGCCATTTATGGCTTCAATGGAAACACTGCCAACATAATGACTTTAAATCAAGCGTGCGCTAACGACGCGTGGCGTACTAAATCGCTTCCAATTATTATGAATAATATTTCTCAGAAGTTAAAGTTAAACTATACGCATGTGTAATAAGTTATATCATGTGTACATAGGTAAACACTCAGTCTGACAATGAGATCGTATTTTTTTCGAAAAAGTCTGCAAGGGCTAAACGAGAGAGAGAATCTTGAATTTAGATTATGAGTCATTGTTTTTAATTATTTTTACCATAGCAACCCCCCAGTTAATGAACATTAGTATCGCTCTGAGTTATCGTAATGAATTTACGGTTGTTCCTACTCGGGAAAATCCGAAAGTAAGTTTTTTTTTGTATGGATACGAGTAGGTACTCGAAGCAGTATACCTGAAGCTTATTCTCCTTCTCCCATTTTAAAAACTGATTGAAGTCATTCCCTACTGTAGATGTTTAATAAAATATATTGTTTACTTTAGTAAACAATTACAAGTTTTTCAAATTAATCTTTGCCGAAATCAGGTATTGGCAGGTATGGCCGTTGTAATAAAATTGTTATAATTATTATTATTCAGCACAACGCACTTATAAATTTAATGGAAATTTTGAGTTGTATGAAAAAGTGAAGTAAACTACATCGAGTTTTTCATACAACTTGCCGGTTGCGCAGTAAAAAGTAGCCTGTCTGCCCACTTCACGTGAATTGCCGCAACAGATGTAATAAACCTTCTTTTTATTCCTTCTACATAATTATAATATAATGAGTATATTAAATGATCAACGAATGAAAATGTCGAATTTATTTATACTTCACTAAAAACTTTTAAAAGTTACTTCAATTTCATAAAACTTTAGACATGTTAAAATAGCTGTCGCCTCGAAACTCGGTTATATACCGAATTACCATATGTAGAGGTTGACGTAACATACACGTGCAGGTGGCGAGCTGTTCTCCCAGCGGTTCGAGGGCTACACGCTGCACGTGACGGCGCTGTTCGAGCAGGTGGTGGTGTCGTGGGCGCGGCCCGGCCAGCCGCAGCGCGAGGTGGGGCTCGCCAAGGAGACGCTGGACAACCGCTGGCACTGGATCGCGCTGCGCTACCGCCCCAACCCGCCCTCCGTGCTGCTCGAGGTCGATAAGGATACACAGGTGCTCTATTCTTATTTACACTTTTTTAATTGCTTGAATGTGCTGTGTGAGCAGTTTGCTAGGATCTAAAATCTCTTTAAGTAAACCGGCATTGACTTTTCGGAATACAAATAAATTCTAAAACATGTGGACAAAACAAAGTATAGTAAATTCATGGTATCAATGGTGGTAATGGTATTGGTCTGTGCCAAGTATCGATCTTGAATAGTTCAACTCCCTCTCCTTCCGCTCATGTTGTGGGAAGCGACTATAGAATAAAAATCGGGGATGCAACATCTTCCCTTGTAACATCAGCAACCGTTGCAGTAACCAAATCGCATGCCAGTTGCGGTGACTATCGAAAAATAGGCTCATAAGGATGACTCTTTGATCAGCAATGGACTTAAAAAGGGTTAGAGATAGACGATTGAAATGTTCTTCAATTGGGCCCAGCTCATTCTATTTCACATTCAGGAGATGTACCAAAATTCGAATTGGTGTTGAATGCGTTCGGCCGAATCGTTAAGCCAACACCTCTTGGATCTTCTTGTTCCACAAGGCTTAACGACTAAAAGTTATTCAACGATAACGACCAGGTTTAACGAGGTGCTCATAAAAACGATTACAATTTACCCATTCAACTTCCGACCGCGCCCCACATTTCTAAACTTTTTTATATCCTTTGCATGTTCTTTCAAGACATTGCTCACAAGTTTACGAGAACTACCGAATAGTTAGAGACTTCTTGTTATAACAACAAAAGTTCTACAATATTCAATTTACCCCTTGTTCCTTTCAAATTAATAATCTATTATTAGGTACTTTTACTATTGTAGTGTTTTTGTGTTTTATATTGAATTGACTAGGATTTTCGTCTATTATCTGTGTTTACTATCTCCCAGTAAAGCATCTATTTCAGAGACAAATATCGCGGAAGGTCAATCCAATCGCCGGCGTATCCTTGACAGAGTCCAAATCAGCTTATGTCGCTCGCTTTCACGTTTGGTAGTTTACTGATCTTCTTTCGTTGTATTACAAGGCTGTTGGTGACGTCTACGTTATACTTATCCGTTAACTAAAAATAATTAAGCTATTTTCATTTTGGTATGCAATTTGAAAGTAGAACGACTGCACTGTGACTCAGCTTATTATTGTATTTAAACTGAAATTTTGCTTCGTTTAAAACACGCGTAACTAATCAAGTACTAAATCGAATTAATTCACTAATGGTAATGCACTCTACTGCGATTTGAGAGTTAGTCTAGGTTTTGTATTCGTCCATCGACCTTTGTGTGTCTCTTACCATCTTTATCTCTATGGAGCACTGAGTATCCATCCTGAGTGCTCTGAATGCAACAGATTCCCGCTGTTATTATATGTCGGTACACGTGACTCTATTCAGAAACCTAGGTAGAATACTGGGTACCAAGACGTAGTTGCTATTCCAGTCCATCAAGTTACCTAGAGGGGAAGAGGGAGTAAAAAAATCACCACACGTAATTATTGGACGCCCACAAAGCTGCGTGTTTTTGGCCTATTCGAGTAGAAAACGATTCACCAGATAGTAAGTGGGCACTGCCGCCCATGGTCACCTGTAAGCAACTTTATGTAGAACTTGGATTCTATTTGAAGTCACTCACAGATGAGTTGCTACTACCGAGGACTAAGATGGTCGCATCATATAAAAGTGTGTCAGCAACCAGGCCCTGGCACACAAGGACAAAAAGGACTCCGGGATCTTTATGACGTTTTGCGACATTCCGACGTCCTTCCCGGGGTCACCTGACCGAACGGTTCGAGCTCCCAATCTAGCCGCCCGGAACTCTGGAGCCCCCTTTTCGTCGCCTCTTACGACAGGCAGGAGATACCTTAGCCTGGTGCCTACCTACCCACACATACGTAATAGGTCATAGCTTACAGAGCAGAACCGATGGCCGATGGGGCAGACGTGTTCTCGAATGGAGGCCACGATCCGGCAAAGGTAGTGTAGGACGCCCTCCGGCTCGCTGGACCGAAGGCCTTAAGAGGGTTGGAGGTAGTGGTTGGATGAGAGTAGCTGAGGACCGAGCATTGTGGCACAGCTTGGTGAAGGTCTATGTCCATCAGTGGAATGAAAAAGGCTGATGTGATGATGATGATACTCATAAACATGTATGTTGTCCGCAGGTGATATCGAACGTGACGTGGAACCCGGAGCTGCTGTCGCCGGGCGCGCTGGAGGCGGACGGCGCGGTGGTGCTGGTGGGCAACCTGTTCAGCGGCTGCGTGCACGAGGGCCCGCAGCTCGAGTTCCACGCGCAGCACGCGCAGTACAGCAACGTGCGCTTCGGCTACTGCCCGCTCACCACTGACGAGTGTACGTTGCCGCTGTTTACACTGTCCCGTCACCGCTGATGGACGCTTTATTTGACGACCCACGTGACGGAGCGGTTACCGTGCCGGTCTGACACGCAGTATGAGAAGTCCGGCCAAACGAAACTAAATATTAATAAGACCTATCAGTGTTTGTATCAGGACAGTGCATTAACAACTACTATATTCTTGTTTATTTTCATAAAGTAGTACTCTTAGTTAAAAATCCTCCTTAAAGTATTTCGTAGATTGGTTAGTATTAAAGAAATAGGTATGCTTTGACTCTACAATAAATACTGAGCTTGAATACTGTCTTCTAGTTTGACTTTTTCCATTCTTCGACAAATACATTCTAAAAGTATTAAATTATTAATCATGTTCTGTTAAATAAATACATTTGTAAATATTGTTGGTAATATTCTATAGATGCCAACATGTAATTAACACTACGCAAGCATCGTCAATTTACAAGTTGCCGAAATGTATGTGACTGTATGTGATTATGTCGTGTATGAAAGATTGTCTGTAATTGTTGTTACAGGCAAAGACAGGAAGGATGTGCTGCGGATACCCCCGACGGACCACTGTTACAACGAACCGTGCATGAGACATGGAACTTGCATATCGCGGCATGACAAGTAAGTTATGTTATACATGTCTTCGTAAAAAACAACATCCCTTAGCGAGCTCTTTTTATAAGGGTGATTATTATAACTATAACGTTTGTAAGCCTATACAACGAGTACGTTTTTCCCGGGGAGGTATTTCGCAGGAAGAGTATGGTTGGCGGTTCAATTTTATATGAGGTGATAATCTTGGCAGTGCCCATTTATCATCAGATAGAGTGCGTGTTAGGTTGCTACTTCCATATTTTAAAAAAGAACGTAACACTGCAGCGTAACAGTTTTCGTTACAATAGTAATTTTTTTATATAAGATTAAAGTAGCAAACGAGCATGCAGTCCACCTGACGGCACTTGCCGTGGATGTCCATGGACCACTTGGTCACTGCATCCATAGACATCAATACGCAACTTCAAGCATATACCTGAAGTGACAGTGAAGTCTTGTATCCTTGTCACCAGGAACGTTACTCGTGAGGATTAAATGTGTGTAACATTGTAGATACGAGTGCCACTGCTCGGCGCGCTACACGGGCAACAACTGCCAGGTGGACGCGGGCGACCCGTGCGCGTCGGGCCCGTGCCAGCACGGCGCGCGCTGCCTGGAGGACGCGCGCGGCGACTACACCTGCCTCTGCACGCCGCACTACCATGGTAACTCATCCATTCGTTCATCTATCCATCCGTTCGCTCATTCGGTCCTTGGTCTTCGTGTCGCTAGATGTTATGTTCCAGAGGGGAGTCATGTTGAGGGCCACGACCTATGCATGTGGTGTGCCACCTCTGTCCGTGGTTGATGGACAGCTTATTGGGGGTTGGTAAGCCTGGGAGTTTTGGTTTTGCTTTTTTTTTCGTTCATTCATCCATGTGTTAGCCCTTTTAAGCACTTTCCTGGACGTAGCCCTCCCCTAAGCGGGATTTGTGCCAATAATCAAAGCTTTTGCCATGCGTTTTGGTGACCGCAGTGGATGTTGGTGTTAGTCGTTGGTGTCCGTCTCCTGTATCTTGACCTTTCGTCACTTCTTACGACATTCAAATATCACATACACATGCTGTAATCTGTACTCAACTGAAAAACTTCTCACTTCCCAATCGCCACAACTGTTTCTCTCTTCAACCCTAGTTTTAGATGTTGCTGTATTCTGAGTTATAGCGTGAATATTGCAGGAACGTACTGCGAGCTGGAGGTGTCGCTGGACCCGATGTGCGTGGCGGGCCCGTGCCGCAACAACGGCAGCTGCAGCGTGCCGCTCGGCTCCGACACCTACGTCTGCGATTGCCCGCCAGGTAATGTTTACTATTGATCACTTAATATCATACTCTTTACAAATATAACTCCTAAGTTACGTAGGTTTTTTTTTAGAAAAATAATTGAACGAATTTGTATGTAATAAATTTTGCAGGTTACGAAGGGCAGAACTGTGAGATCGACGTGAACGAGTGCCAGGGGCTGACGGACGCGTGCCTCAACGGCGGCCGCTGTGTAGACGCGGTCAACAACTACACGTGCGACTGTACTGGCACTGGTAAACTCTCAACTATACTTTTGTATCAAGTAAATTTGATAATATACATACAGGTAATTATTATTACAAAAAGAGTTAGGTGTCAACTATAGCTATACTAATATATAAAAATGTAATGGTGTGTGTGTGTGGTATTACCCAAGAAGCACAAGCACTACATGCATGTTATTTATTTAACTGATCAATTTTATAGGCTACTTTTGATTTCGATATTTTACACTATTTAAAGATAGCAACTATTTTAACTACATTATCCCGTAGGGAAGCACGGAGAATTCATCTAGTTAGGAATAAATTAAAGAAGTAAATTAATTTTCATTGTTATACTTGTGAATTACATGCAATGATACAATGTGTGTGTGTGTGCGTGCAGGGTACAACGGCGCGCGGTGCGAGAACAACGTGAACGAGTGCGAGGAGGAGCGCGGCGTGTGCGGGCACGGCGTCTGCTACGACACGTACGGCAGCTTCGTGTGCGCCTGCCAGCCCGGGTACACCGGCGAGCGGTGCCACAAAGTACTTGAAACTTGTTACTTTTGGTTATTCGCTCTTGCAGCAAACCGGAACACCTGCTCTGGGAGTCAGCATTGGAACGCGTCGAATTTAAAGTATTGGAGAGTGGCAAAATTGTTCCCTCATATACAACGTTTCACTAAGAGAATAATGTATATGTATTTTAATGACGTTGACATGATTTTGTACCAGTTTATTGAACAAAAAATCCGGCAGTAAATAAAATATATATAGATCGAGCTTGATTACATTACCAGTTATTGGCAATATTAAGTTTCACTACATACTTCGCCTAAAAATGCATATTTAGAAATTTTCCCACTCCAACAATATAACCTAGGGTGATTCCTATAAGTGATCCCTATCAGCGAACGAAGTATGATAACATATTAACAGTTAACTCGTACAGCTAATGAATTTTGTTGAGGAACATAACAATTAATAGCGGTTCGTGTTCCATGCAGATGTCAGCGTGCGCGTCGGGCCCGTGCGGCGTGGGCGGCGCGTGCGTGGAGGAGAACGGCGGCGCGGGCTTCCGCTGCGTGTGCGCGCGCGGGCTGCAGCCGCCGCTGTGCGCGCCGCCCGCGCCGCCCGCCGCCGCCCCCGCCCCCGCCGCGCCCGCCGCGCCGCCCGCCGCCGCGCCCGCCGCCTGCGCGGACCTGGCCTGTCCGCCGCGCTCGCACTGCAGGGACGGTCAGTACTTTATCATCTGAACATAATGTATATTCCGCCAAGTGGCTAATGAAACCTGCTGCTCTTGGACACTTTAAGTCATCTCCAGGTAATATCAGAATCCTACCTGTGATCAATCTCAAATAAGTTGAAATCTATGCGGATAAGAGTTACAACACCTATATCACACCTTTAAAGTCTTAAAACAACGGCTGAAGGATTTCGGAGTTAGGCCGAAACCCTCCTTCGATTGACAGAATGGTCGTGTCTCGAAATAGGTTTAGTGGACTGTATTTGCGACGATAAGAAATGCTACGTGCTATAATATCTAACGCACTCACCTGCTGCTGATGGGCGCAGCCTCATGTATAGGGTATAAGGCACCTTCGACTCACCCTTAGCTCGAGCTAGCTAGTCTTACCTCGCAGTGGTCTACCAGTTACCCTCTACCATCCACTGCCGACACGTTGCGTCGATCTTACGGCACGTTGCACACGAATTTGATTATTACGCGAAAAGAAGGAATTTTACGATTAGTGGCTACTATTCCGGATTATTAACGATAACGACAAAGTTGCGCGTGCGCGCCCGACGAATCCGGAAACTACGACTTTGGCTAAAGCCAACGAAAACGACACAATGAGATTCGAACACTTCGAAATCTCCGAAACGACTACTTTCTACTAACTGTGGACCATAGACAAGTATAGACTATGGACCATAGACCATAGATTATGCTACAAACGAAAGATTGTTAATTTATAACTAACGACAAAAGTGAACAACGGCACTTAAGATTATTGATATCAGATTTGAATAAGTAAATTGTTACATGTACAAATAAGCCCAACAAAAATAAAATAAATTACAAATGATCATAACAAATGATATGAACAAACACGAGGTTTAAATTGGAAAGCCTCATGTATGTCTCCTTCACCGCACTCTTCGAACGAGAACTCAGGAGCGCTTAAAACTATTGCGGTTAGGAGACAGCGATATGTATCTTAAATCTTAAAGTTTTTGTCTTCTTTTGTAGATTTCACTATCGCTCTATAACAAATAAATTCAAACATGATATTAACATCGCCATGTATTTTTCACAGGTGTTCCTACAATGGTAGCAGGAGTGATGGTCACCAAGCAAGTCGTCTGCGTCTGTGATATTGGATACTACGGTAATCACTTTAACCTTTACTTGAAACGTAACATGCAACACGTTATGATATAAATGAGGGTATCCATTACTATGATATAAATGCCGTATGTACCTGTGCGTAGGAGCGCCGGGCCCCGCGCCCAACTGCTCGACGGCGGAGGCGGCGTGCGAGGCGGGCGTGTGCCTCAACGGCGCCGGCTGCACCTCCAGCGCCGACCACTTCAACTGCACCTGCGCGCCCGGATACAAGGGTACGTGCCACCCTCACCACCACACCTCGGCTCGTGTCCTGGTAACCGCGAAAACTTGGACTATACGTATTACGACAAGTACATACGTTATCTATAATCCAGCAAGCAAAAAACTTTTTTCAGATATATCGCCACTTTACAACAACAACATGGCAAATACAAAATATTGACCTTTTTCGTTAAAACTCGTAATTATCATGTTTTTTTTTTCTTAAATTTGCCGGTAAGTCAATAGATTATATTTATAATGATCGTGTTAGGTCTGTGTAAGTCCATTCATTTAAGGAATTTTATTTTGTGTAACTCAACAATTGGTTTCCAATAAAAATTGTAATTTTCAAGATAACACGTTGTTCTTATAAAGACGCGATATATGTAATTATATATATTTATGAACAACATTTATTTTCTTAGAGCGCGGTGAAGTGGCCGGAGGGAGCGGTTTCCGGATGTAGTTTAAGTCGCCAGCACCACATTTTTGTTTTATTTTTTGTTCGAGATGCCACCTCCACGACCACCGTTTAAGGTACTAGATGTGGCCTTGTGATCGACGTTTCCGCCTATGATAGTGCCTGATCATTCCTTGTTTTGTTAGTGTTTACGCGTATGGTGAAAATGTACTGTGATGATTATTTTATCAGCCGCAATTCATTAAACAATCTTAAGAACTTGTCGAATGCGTATAATTTATTTTTATTTGAATACCAAATTTTAATACTAAATATAGTGATCTTTCCAATTCAAACAGCAGCCTACAAGCTCACTATTTTTTTATGATGAATAATATAAATGTATATTTTTTACACTAACATTATACGCATTCTATTATTTACAATATACTTCATTGTATCATTGCCTTGTCAGAATTTTGATCGGCTTTGTCGGAGCTGCGATAGTGTTCCTAGTGTGTAGTGTCTACGATGTTGCTTTGTCGATGTTATGTCGTTGCCGGCTGTCCTGTGTACTGCATGCGTGGACGTTGATGTTCACTGGACTGCTCTGTTTGTTCCAGTTTTATCGTTTCTTCCTTAAAAACTTGTTTCTCTGCCTTATTTTTTTATATTCTTTTAAAATAGCATCTTTTAATAATAACAAACCTTTATAGGTGTGACAAAATTCCATAACCTTTTGCATGGTATTTTGAAATTGTTTCATTACTGTTTACATAAATTAGCAGTAGGTATATTTATTTTCTTTTTTATTTTAATCGCATTACTTATGTTTAATAGTATAGTCGTGATTATGATATCAGTTATAGTAATAGTGAAATGTTTTCTAAATATTAAAATTAATTGAAATCAGTATGAGTATAAGAAAAATATTAGTTTAGTGTAGCATGTAACGTGGCTCGTGTGTATGCAGGCATGTACTGCGAGCTGGGCCCGGCGGGCAAGGCGCTGTCGGAGCTGAAGGCGGAGCGCTGCGCCGCCGCGCCCTGCGTGCACGCCACCGCCTGCCGCGACCTCGTGAGTACCCCTACTCTCCTCGTATATTCCGCACACACTTGAGTTTCTAGCTTATTTCGTTTCTAGTTTATATTCGTGTACATAAGAAATTAAAGCTGAATGCTGAAGTATAAAGTGAATGTGTGTAAAAGAAATGTAATCGAAATTATTTTAGAGACACCTTAACGTTTTAGGTTTAACAGTGAAACGGGGCTTGTAGGATTCAGAAATTTACAGACAGCTTAATGCTTTATTTATAATAAGATAATGCTTTATTTATTAAAAAAAATAAAATGTTTCTTGCTTATTGCTTATCCAAAATTGAAAGTATTCACTTTGAGGGTGTTTTAATATGAGTGTCGTTGCAGCCGGGTGGTTTCCGTTGCGAGTGCGAGGCGGGGTGGGGCGGCGCGCGCTGCGACGTGGCGGAGGGCGAGCGGCCGGAGGGCGAGTGCGGGCGCTGCGTGAACGGGGAGTGCGGCGCCGCGGGCTGCGACTGCCGCGCCGGCTTCGGCGGGCCCGCCTGCGACGTGCCGCTCGACTGCCGCGCCGCGCCCTGCCCGCATAGACAGGTGACACATATCACACCATCTATTAGCCTGTGGAGCTCTACTGCTAAACATAGGCCTTCTCTTATGGAGGCTATTGACCAATAGTCGCAGCTTCTGGCATGCAAGTGGTAAAAGCAGTGGATGTTGATGTTAGGACGACAATGCCGCCTGTACCACACGGCATACTAATATGCCTTAAGAACGTTGTAATTGTACATATAAATTGTATTAAGTAAAAAAACATTACATATTTTACTTATAGAAGAAGATAAAAATACCATACAATACTTAGAGATGGGAGTTTGGATAATTAAATAAAAAATATTTTCCAAATGTCGATCCATGATTGAATTATCATTAAGCAAGCTTACATAATATCATCATTCAGTAAGTATTCTGATAGGAAATATTGAGAATTTTAATACGATTAAGATTTGTAAATAGCCAAGAAGATTTATATTTATCAAGTGATAGTGAACTATGAACTACTAGTGATTTATATTTATCAAGTGATAGAGCAGTGATAGCCTAATGGTTGAAACTTGGCCTCTCAATCGGGAGGTCCGAGGTTCAAACCCAGGCACGCACCACTGAATATGTGCGTATTATACATTAATTATCACTGCTTTTCGGTGAAGGAAAGCATCATGAGGAAACCTACACACCCGAGAGTTCTTTAAAAAAAAAAGTTCTCGGAGGTGGGTGAAGTCCACCAATTCGCACTTGGCCAGCGCGGTGGGCTATGGCCTAAACTCTCTTATTCTGAGAGAAGACCCGTGCCCAGCAGTGGGACAATAATGGGTTGACGACGACGAGTGAACTATCACCCACTTGAAAATGTGAATGTAGTTGTAAAAGCGATTGTTATTGTTGTATAGGAGTGTGTGGAGGCGGGCGGCGCGTGGCGCTGCAGCGCGGCGGCGGCGGACTCGGCGTGCGCGTCGGCGCCGTGCCACAACGGCACGTGCCTGGCGCTCGACTCGGGCGTCGTGCGCTGCCAGTGCCCCATCGGCACCAGCGGTCAGTACCACACACACCTAGCTCGCTATTGCACCCTTACTACTACTTTATAAAGCGACAACGCAAGCATTGTTCTTGTTTTAGGTTATACGCAATTTATGAATGAAAAAAGAATAATGCTCGTAGAAGAACGACGTACATTGCTTACTTTTACATTACAGTACAGTACCACTTACATTTTCGGCTATAACTTACAATTTATTTTTAAATGATGAGCGAATCAAGCAAGAACAATGCTATTTTGAGAATACATAATAAAATCGCACTAAGGGTACTTCGAGAGTTTACTAAAGTTTAGGGAAACCTTAGTAAACTCTCGAAGTGGCTAAAATAAATTTGAATAATTTTTGAATCTTTGACACGTCCAGGATTTAAGACAACAATTTTTAAATACTGTACAAACGGATTGTTTAAATGAATTTATAATGGACTCGTCAATTAGCATTATTAATATTTTGTAGTAAAAAAAAGGTTATTTCAAGCTTTTATTTTTATTACCATCTTTTATTAGTTGCTATGTTCAATATGTATCAGTGTAGCTTTGTAAACTTCTAAAATTTGCAATACTCTAGTGTTCATTAGTGCTTATTATCTAGTTTCGTTTTAATTTTTTGGCATGTGTCACTGATTTTATAGTAATTTATTAACCTTTAAAGTAAACTTGTTTTATTGTACATAAGTATCTATTAACAATTTCAAAACTTATTTATAATGTGCCAAAAAGTATATGTAGTGTAATCATTTCATATTTTGCTTGGTGAACTATGGCATTAAACCTTCTTATTACGTAGATTAAAAATATTTTGTATGTGTTTAAAGTGTATATAAAGGAAAACAATGAATTGATTTTCTTAAATAATTTATTTTATTTCACATTTAATTTAATTACTAATACATGTGTGTTCATGTAATTGTAGTATCAAGATTAACTATTTTCAGAACCTGCATAAACAGTACCTAATCTATAAGCAGGAGTATCCCGCACTCTTTTACCTTTCATGTTAATAGCATATGGCAACAGGGAGGGCGATCGCCTGTGTATACCTCTTCCTTCGGGGGTCCATGCATGTACCAGGCATTCAGTGCCCTTCTTGGTAGCCACTGATATGAAGGCAATTGACGACAGAACAATATCCCCACAACACAGCTTAGGGCCTTCTCCAATAAATGATAATAAATCTTCTTTTTTCTTTAAACCTGGCCAATTTTTCAGTCTTTCAGCATCACCTGTAGGTACTGCTGTAATTTGAGTACCTAAAAATTTATCATAAACTTCATCTGCATCCTCTGTTTTTGTTACTGTGAGTGGTAAGTGTTCAGAACAATACACAGTAAAAGTACATGGTTCTGGGCAGTCAACAAGGTCCACTCGTGCCATGCCAGCAATGAACAATGTCATTCCTTTACGCAAGTAATAGCTTTGAGGCTTTATTAGTGTCTTTGGTATTGTTAACAACAATTCCTCTGTACTGAGAAGAGACAGCACCTGGTCGGGGTGGATTACTCCCGGGGTGTCATAAAACCATTTACTTTTAGCAAACAATTCATGTTTTTCATTTAACGTTAACATTTTTGTTTGTTTCTCTGCAACATTGTCATCTTGTACCCTATAATCAGTAAATGTTCTTCCTATGTGACCAATCAATGCAGGTGTCTCTATGTGCTTCTGTCCTTGAATTTGTTCCTTTCGTATCACCCTTTCAACTTTCATTAGTTTTGCTTCTGCTTTGAGTCTTGTGAATCTTTCTCCCATTTTCCATGCTGAGGGTCTGTTTATTGGGAATTTGAGTAAATTGAGAGTAGTTCCGGGCCACCTGCTCACAGTGGCTCGTTTGACAATATCTGTTGCTTGTACTTTGCAATAATCAGACTGCAAAAGTGCATTGAACAAGGAGCTTTTCCCGACATTAGTACAACCAACTAGAAATACGTCTCCTTTGTAGAGCCAGGTTTTAAACATTGCATTTATGAGATTTTCAACTCCATACCCAGTCTTTGCAGATATTAGTCCTACATACTTAATATTTGCTTCAGCCAGTTTTGTTTTATTTATTTCTGTCATTAGGGATTCCTTTATTCTCTTGAGATAGCCAATGCTGTCGCCTGGTAGGAGATCAACCTGAATATGAAACAAAAACAATTTTAACATTTAGTTACTAAATAAGTAATCCATACAAATTTATGAACATCTAAAAGTTACATACCTTATTTGCGACTATGAAAAGTGGCCTTTTTGTTCCAATGATATCAACAATGCCTGGCCACAGGGAACATGGGAAATCTAGCAAGTCTACCATGAGCAATACCAAAGACTTCACATACCTGAAAAACACAAATTATCTTAACAAAAACATTGGGACATATTTTAATCTTTTCTATTTCTGCAAAGATTTGAATTTAGATAAAACAGGAAAATTGATATGGCTAACTAAACTGAAACATAATCATTTTAGTGTACTGTCTAAAAATGTTTTAGTTACCTAATGGATTGCAAGAGTTTCTCATACTCCTCAGGTTGTACCATAATATCTAGAGCAATGTTGTACTCCTTGAGGAAATGGCAGCGTTGGCACTCAGTAGTCTTTAATTCCTCCTCCTGTCGCCCAACAAATATTTCACTTGGTAAATATCCTGGTATCGCAGGATCGTTGCAGTGGAGCAGAGCCCCGCAGCCCCCACACGGGATGCGGCTGATCCGCATGTTAGGGTCTGGTGTGCCATAATGTATTGACCAATCCAAATCAGTCTCGTCTACATCCTCCTTTAACTTAGTATCATCGAAATGTTCATAGTTAGTCATCCATCTTTTAATATTGGAGCGATCAAACTCTTCCTCCACAGCAACAATACTTGGATCTTCTATATTTAAATTGTTGTTTTTAGAGTCGTTGTTATCTGTCTCGGAGGCAGTTTTTTCATTGTCAAATGCAATTTGAGTAGTTTTTGCAAAGGGAAGCTGAAAAGTGTGTGTTGTTTCTACAATTTCCTCTGCATTTTCCTCCGGCAGTAACCTATCTTTGTGGACGTAATACCTCAACGCCACTGGCAGCGGCGGCAAACTTTTTTCCCTAAATCGTACTGCATTTTCGTCCTTTGCCGTTTTAATTGCTTTCGTATAGTATTTTATATGGCCCAGTTTAATTTTCTCGCTCTCTATATAAGAGTTAAACACAATTTTATCTTTGTATTGATCATAGATTTGTTTTATATCCTTGGTATTAAGGTTTTCTTCGTTATTTTTTATGATCTGATCCCCATTTTTAGCGACGGTGTGATTAAAGCGAAGTAAAACACTAGTACGCCCGCATAACCTTAAAATATTTGCAATCGGGTACACCATGTCTTAGAACACTGTGCACTAATGAATAGTCGACTTTGTGATGTTATGCCATATTATCAACATAAATTACACTTATTTCAGTGATGTTAAATGAAAAAATACACTTCGATCGATTATAGTTACGCGAGGTATTACAAATTAATGTTGTGACAGATATAGAACGTCACTTACGTCAAGATGGCGTCATGTCGTCATGCGCTCTTGACACACATGGCTGACAGTTGTAGTGTTGTGCATTGTACCACTTTACATTCTGTTATTTTTACACTGACGATCGTTTAACAATAATTATTTCATAAAATAATAATGGTTGTTATTTAAATCATTGTTATTATAATATTTATTTTTATGTGGAATTATTGTAAGTTTAAATTAATATACAACAATGACATAGAACGTGTAACGACATCATTTACATTAACACCGGCGGCTTTGAATGATTCAAATCACTTGTGTAAACTGGTGGTGCAATACAATGTGACTAATTTCGCTATTTATGTATTTTTAATTAACTTCTTCATTATATACGCAACGAGTTTTAAAAGTAACACGGATGGATTTCTTACGGCAAATGTTAATTTTACAGTTATTTTACTTTCAAGGTAAGGTTGACCTCAATTAATGGACTATAAGGTGATTATTTTATGATAATAAATAGTTTTTCTTTACAGGTAGATTCTGCGAATTGGACATCGATGAATGCGCATTGAGGCCAAAGATCTGCAAACATGGTGTATGCATCAATGTTCCCGGTTCATACCAATGTTATTGCAAACCAGGTATAATCGAGTTTTTTATCATTATGTATTCGCTTGTAGTACTCTGTACTCCTTTGTCATTTTCCTATTTACTTAAATAAATTTTAAATATGTTATCTGTTTAATATTCAGGTTACACAGGCGACAGTTGCGAGCAGGACATCGACGAATGTTTATCTTCGCCTTGCAAAAACGGCGGTACCTGTCAAAACTTGGAAAATAATTACGAGTGTACCTGCATGGAAGGCTTTGAGGGTGAGAGTTTAAAATCTAAGGGAAACGTTAATACGTCAAAAGGTGAAATATATTTATGCACATATTATGAATAAAATACAATTTTCTTTCAGGCAAGGATTGTTCGATAAACATAAACGAATGCGCGGCGAATCCGTGCGCGTCGGGCTCGACGTGCGTGGACGGCATCGCCAGCTACACGTGCGTCTGCCAGGAGGGGCTCACGGGACCACGCTGCGAAGTCGACATTGACGACTGCGAGGTAAATATTGTCCAATATAGTTAAATACTTTGTTCTGGAAAAAATCATGGGTTTTTTTATAAACAATTTTCTTACACGATTTATTATACTTAATTAGGAATTATTGATGTTTGTAGAACGACGTATTAGAAGATTCTCTGTGCATGTTCGAATTTGGTATTGTTTTGAGTTTTTTTTATTACCAGTAGAATAAATTTCCGTGAACTATTTTCAATGAATTACATATGAACTGGGAAACACAGTTACACCTTGTACAATTAAAATTAATAAATGACGTATTATTGATTTGACTATGTTTAAGTTGATTACAGTTATTAAGGGGATTAATTTATAGGACTTTGACATTATTACAAAGATAAATTTGGAGGGTTGCGTTTCAGTCGGTGCCGTGCCAGCACGGCGGGCGCTGCATGGACGGGCTGAACAACTACACGTGCGACTGCACGGACACGGGCTACACGGGCGACGACTGCTCCGTCAACATCGACGAGTGCGCGCCGCGGCCCTGCCAGAACGGCGGCACCTGCTTCGACGACGTCAACAACTACCACTGCAACTGCTACCCTGGATTCACTGGTGCGTTTCTAACACACTTCACACTTTTTTTGTTTGGAAACAGTTTATTGATTTTATTAATGGCATTAACAGCTTTTAAAGAAAATACATATGTTTTACAAAATACGACTTTTAGAATTTCGTAATATGTATATGTTATAGTACAATTTTTAATTACTTTTAAATACGTATATAAGCATAATTAATCTTGTGATTAACAATAATAATTAGTATATAAAAGCAAAAAGCGTACCAATTTTATTAAATCATAAATTATTTAACATGTTTTTGAGCAGGGTCATCGCAATTTAGTCTATTTTATATTTTCTTTATTCAAACATGTGCAACTACGTGTGATTTTACACCGTCTTAGTTCTCAATTTCAAAATTTGTAATCTTGTCATCGATTAATACGAAGTTCATGAGCGTCGCCCTTCACCTCATTTCATAATAAAGTATCATTGATAAAGTGTGGTGGTGTGCGTGTTGTGTCGCAGGCAAGAACTGCGAGGTGGACATCGACGAGTGCGAGAGCAAGCCGTGCAAGTACGACGGCGTGTGCCTGGAGCGCAGCAACCGCAGCTTGTACCGCGCGGCCGAGCGGCCCGTGCAGGTGGGCCCGCAGCCGCACATGCTGCTGCCCGTCTCCTTCTACGACGAGTTCTCGCTCGAGAACGCCAGCGGGTTAGTGACATGGCACATGGGTCGTCGTGTGTGCTTTTCTGTCTTTTGTTTAAGTGATTATGTAATTGTGAGCCATGATAATTTATTTTTACGTGACATTATACGTAAGCTTTTTCGTTTTTTGGTTTTTATTTATACATTTCGTAGTGTAATCCGTTATTTTTTCTAAAGCGGATTAACTAATTTTTATTTAATATTTATTTTGTACTTATGAGACCATTTGGCTTATTCTTTCTTATATTCAACCCTTAATCATCATGTCAAAGCGTTTATTATCTTTTACTTTTTAATTTTTATTTCATTCATTTATTCTTATAAAAACACAATTTCAAATGTCCAGTCTTACGTCCGATAGTTACAAAAATTATCTTGATAATTTTTTTAACTATCAAATTATCTTGATAATTTTTTGGCATATAAATATTGTTAAACTAGAAACTTTTTAATATGACAAACGTATCAGAGTGTTATTTGAATATATATGTACGTATCAGATACGAGTGCGTGTGCGTGGCGGGCACGACGGGCCCGCGCTGCGAGGTGAACGTGGACGAGTGCGCGTCGGCGCCGTGCGGCCACGGCGGCAAGTGCGTGGACGACGTGGGCGGCTTCCACTGCGACTGCGCGCCCGGCTACGAGGGCGAGCGCTGCGAGACCGAGATCGACGAGTGCGCATTGTGAGTACATACGCCTAGTTATTAGTCGAAATTGTCAATGGGTTGTTATGCGCTTTTTAAATAATTGTGTACTTCTATGCAGTTTTTATTCCGAAGTTCTCGAAGTAAATATTAAATTACAATAGAAATTGGCGGACTTTAGTTAATTTTACATACCACCTTTTTACTGTTCCACTTTATGAATCTGTTTAGATGAGAAGCAAAATAACCTTTGAAAAATGGACACTCTTTTAAAATTCGATTAACGGGATAGTTATTTTTTGAAGGCTAATTGACGCATATTTTTTATTGTTTGTAAGATATCTGACCAAACTTGATATCTACTAACTATTGATAATACAACTGGGGCTCAAGGTGTTTTTTTAAATAAAAGAAGCTTGTTCAAAAAAATAATATGACCAAATTGCAAAGCAAGTCAAGCAAGGAAACTTTTGTCTTACGTAGATTTTTTTTGTAGACAAACGATTTTGTAATCAGAACAGAATCGTAACGCGGTCATTCTTCAGTATATTTAACTCCTCAATTTTTTCTCATAACGAGCTCTTATATGCAAATCGATTCTTAAGGAGTTAATTCCAAATTTAATCAGTAGTGATAATCCAGCAAGCACTTGACCACGTTCCACGTCGCTTAACATCGTAGTGCGGCGCGTTTCCATAACTGTGTAATATAGTTTGGTGTGATCTGTGTGGTCCGTGTGCAGCTACAAGCCGTGCGCGCACGGGCGGTGCCAGGACCTGCGCGCGGCGTACTTCTGCCACTGCGACGCGGGCTGGGGCGGGCGCAACTGCTCCGTGGTGCTGGCGGGCTGCCGCGGCGCGCCGTGCCGCAACAACGGCACGTGCCTGCCGTGGCTGCTGGCCGAGACCGAGCACCGCTTCAACTGCTCCTGCGCGCCCGGACACTACGGGACCACCTGCGAGAAGGTATATAGGAAACAGCGTTGCTAGACGTCTCGCTTTTGGCGGGACGTCCCGGTTTTTTAAACAAAATAAATGTCCCGCGCGGGACAGACTCAGTCCCGCTTTTCGGGAAGAACTGGAATTTTTAAAAAAAAAATTGGTCGTCAAATCTATTAATGTATACAAATTTAAGTCTATGGGCAGTTTGTCGACCAAAATCGTCGCCAAATGTAGATCTTCCGGCCTCATTTTCAATCCGGCCGGATCCGGTCGTTTTTTTCTCAATCCGGCTGAATCCGATCGAATCCGGCCGGATTAATCGAACGGTTAAAACAGTGTAAAAAAAGGATCGATTTCTAACGATAATTATTTTTGTAATGTGAAATCTTTGTCAAAATATACAATCACCAGATCCGGTGGAGGTCCGGGTCCGGTGGTGAATTGGTACCGGATTCGATGTGTGATTATGAAATCCTATGAAGAAATGTTTCAATGAAAAAGTTTCTAAAACAGATCTGATAAAAAAAACTGGCAACGCTGATAGGAAATGAACAATCCAAAAATTTTAAAAAGTACATTCTAAAAATAGTGGAACTACTGAATTTTAAATAAATAAATCTATATTTCATACATACCGTAAATATCATTAATATGATAAACATAAAGTATGCTTAATAAATTATACCAAACGGACATACATATATTCATATATACATATATACATATTTCAATAACTAATGTTAATAAACTATTTTTAGATAACAACGATGTCTTTGGAGAAGAGCAGCTACGCGGAGGTGAACACGTCGCGCGAGGAGGGCTACGACATCTCGTTCCGCTTCAAGACGACGCTGGGCAGCGGGCTGCTGGCCATGGGCCGCGGCCTCACCTACTTCTTCCTGGAGCTGTCCAACGGCCGCCTCAACCTGCACTCGAGCTTGCTCAACAAGTGGGAGGGCGTCTTCATTGGCTCCAACCTCAATGACAGCAAATGGCAAAAGGTACATATGGCTCATATGGAAGTTAATTTGTCATATAAACTTTTTCGGGTACTTTTTGGTAAGAATTAAATGGTAAATAACTTATAATATACTTCATAGTAAGTGATTACTGCATTCATATTTATGATCCATATGGAACAGGTTTTACCTGAAATGTTGATCATAGATACGTTGCCAAATTTGAATAAATAAGATATTCGCCGCGTGTGATAATTTTGCATTACGGAATCTACCTTTCCACCGGAACGAAAAACTGCTTTATGTTAAAAATAAGAGGGGCGGTGGTACCTCTCCAGTCGATTTATTGTTACTATGACATCGTGTTTTTATTGATTCTAAATATTTTATATTCAAAATGTATATATTGTAAAATAATTAATATCAAATGTGTCAATCGCGTAGGTGTTCGTGACAATAAACTCGTCGCACCTGGTGCTGGCGGCGAACGAGGAGCAGACCATCTACCCGATCAACCAGAACGAGGCCAACAACTCCTCGGTGACGTCGTTCCCGTCCACGCGGCTCGGCACCGCCGGCTCCTCGTACGCCACGCTCACCCACGGACCCAACTTCTTCGTCGGCTGCTTCCAGGACGTCGTCGTCAACGGACAGTGGGTAAGTTAAGAACGACACGACTTCAAATGACAAAGTTTTAATCGAAAATTTTCAATTTTTTACACATAGTTGCCAGTATTTCAAAGCGTGTCGCCGTCATTTACAGTAACTTTCAGTTAATAAGACCGTACACTATTTAATTTTAAGTTATATAATTAATAATTTAATTACAATTATAGGATATAATGCGGAATAAATGTATACACATTATCAAGCAACAAATAATGCAAATTTTTTTTTGGTACTCTTTTGCAATATTTGTTTTTATATTAGGGAATTGATAAAATCCGTGTGTGCAAAGGTGTTGCCGGAGGATTCGAACACGAGCCTCGCGGAGTCGACGACGGAGGCGGAGGCGGCGCCCACGTCGGAGGAGGGCGGCGAGGCCGAGGGCGGCGAGGAGGGCGAGGGCGGCGCGCGCGTGGAGCTGCGCGGCGTGCTGGCGTCGTGCCCGCGCACGCCGCAGTGCGAGCCCAACCCGTGCCGCTCGGGCGGCGCCTGCGAGGACGCCTGGACCTCCTTCGTGTGCACCTGCCCGCGCCCGCACCTCGGCGACACCTGCCAGTACAGTGCGTACTACCGCCTATACCACATCAGCCATACTTACCGCATATAAAATATTGCTAAATGTTAATATCAAAAGTTCTAAATGCGATGGCATGAATAATTCCGTTTTTGGCGATTTCGTGTTTTTGTAAATAATTACCAAATCATGGCCGAAAAAAACCATTTCAGTTACACTACTACAATATCAAAATTACTGTTTATAATCATATTGTGTCAATGGCGAAATGTCAATAAATATATTTAGAAATTTGAATAGTCACAGACTTCATTCAATTTAAATTCATATGCAAATTGTTTATTTGTCATTAGATATATGTACAATCAAAGTGGTTAATATAATATAGGCAGTTCTATCATATTATAGTCGTGTTCTGAGTTCTGACATACAAATATTATAATCAATTAATTGTTCATAAGAGGTAATGTCAAAAGATAACAAATTTAGATAATGCGATGGATATAATTTTGTTTAAAATCATATTACTAATTATATTCAATTGTACTATATAATTTTGTGCATACATTACTATTTATTATGTCCTATTAGATTTTATTACATACAGTGTCAATTTTCATTTATTAACTTAGTAATTTATTGTGGTGTATATCTGGGTTGTCTGCGCGCAGACTACACGGCGGCGACGTTCGGGCAGGAGTCGGCCAAGCCGCGCTCCATCGTGAGGGTGGCGGTGTCGGCGGCCGCGCGCTCCGCCGTGCTCGCCGCGCTCGACATCTCCATGTTCATCCGCACGCGCAAGCCCACCGGACACATCTTCTACCTGGGCTCGCTGCCGAGGTAACCACCCTCACTACCGCTAATATGGTACGCCACTATCCATATTACTGACCAGTATTAAAATGTCCCATTTTTAAAATTTTTCTAGATACGGACAAACTGATGAAACCTCAGTCGGAGCGTCCTTGAAAGGAGGTGAACTTTTAGTGCATCTGCGATTTAACCAGACTCCCGAAGATTATACTGTTGGTGGCACTCGTTTAGATAATGGGCACTTGCATCTCATCGAGGTAACTCGCGTTTTTTTCGAATGCGATTTAATGTTATGTTTATCTTAAAAAAATCATGAAATGAATATTTTATTTCGTAGGTTGTTAGAAATTCAACGTTGGTACAAGTGAAGTTGAATGGTACCGAATACTTCCGCAAGTCGATATCGGCCGCGAAGCAACTCGACGCTCAGGTATGTTTGAATTTTAACGATAACTTCTTCTTTTTTATTGTTACGCTCTTTGCAGAGCAGTCGTGGCTATTAAAGCCTTCTTTGGATGGCTGATGTAGCGTGCCTCACGATATTTTTCCAGTTTTCGCAATTAGCGGATATCCTGGTACACTCATTTAATGGGCCGTCACAACAGATTGGTGATCGCGTGGGTGACCTGCCGCGTGCTGTAGTGCCCTCCGTGCTTCCTTGCACGACCAAACTTTCGATGAGACATCATCGGTTCGCCAGGAGACGTGACTGGAGAATTTAAGGATTCGACGTTGCACTGAATTCGATAGACGTTGCTTAATGCTGAGCTCTTGGACGATAACGTGTCTGCTATAAGAAAAATCGCGCGTTCCATCAAGTATAACATCGATCGGTATGGTGTATAGGTGCTGTACCTGGGCGGTCCGGCGCCGCGGCCCTCGCCGCCGCCGCCGCCGCCCGCCGCGGCCGCGCTGCAGAGCGCGCCGGGCGCCGCGCCGCCCGCGCAGCCGCCCGCCGCGCCCGCCACGCCCGCACCGCCGCTCGAGCCCAACGACGCTGACTACTTCAAGGGCGTTATTCAAGATGTACAGGTGTGCACAACTACTCGTTTAGTTCTTTGACTTGGAAATTTGTTGAACTTGTAGTTCAAATAATGTTACATGTAGGTTGCAGCTGACTGTAGACTGAGCAGGAAAAAAAAAGGTGACCGTTCATTCCTGACATTCCACCAGGAAAAAAAAAATGTAAAAAAACATCTTCTATTTTTATTAAAAAATATGCCCCGTACTTAATCCTAAGCTGGACGCGTACATCGAACCGCGTACCAGTAGTTCTATAGATATTTCTGCGCTCAGCGGACGAACATTTTACCGACAGTACTATTTTGTATGGTAAGTAATTCCCAATAGTAAATTATCCTGTCACATGTTCAACCTATGTACTGACGATCTGAGATGAACAATAGTTTGTGAAAATATTTTACGAACATCTTACCTTTGGCAGGTGTCGAACGGCGTGAACGTGACGGTGGTGGAGTTCTTCCCGCTGCGCGTGGCAGGGCTGGCGCTGCCGCCGCCGTTCGGCGAGGTGTCGCTGGACGCGGCGGGCGTGCTGCGCGGCGTCGTGTCGGACGACGCGTGCGCCTCGCAGCCCTGCCTGCACAACGCCACCTGCACGCTCACCTGGAACGACTACACGTGAGTTGAGACACATTTGCGCAATGACAAAGTTTGCCGAACATATAAATCTTTCTTAAATGTAAGATTAGTCTAACCAAACGTTATTTTCGAACAGTTACATTTATAAAGCAGAGTATATTATAAACGTAACTGTTTCGAAGTTTCAAATCTTATACAAGTATCTAAAAATAACTATATAACTATATTTAAATACTTATATAACATATTAAGCTTTTAAACTATTTCTTTGAACTATTGTTTATGTCATAATATTTGTATTAAAATCGGAAAATATTATCTATTATTAAAATAATAGTTATAAACTTTTTTTACATGCATCGTTTATAATTTAATTCATACATCATCATTCATCCCATTTAAACATTTATTAAAAGTTTAATACAATATTAGCACTTTCCCGGCAGTGATTCTATGAATGAGGATGTATATGTGTAAGTTTACATAATATTCTATTAAATCTCTTATCTAATTAATGTAAGTTTGTACGAGCTCGATTAAAGTATTTCAACTTTATCCATGTGGTATTCCTCGGACTGATGAGTGGTCGTGTATACGCAGGTGCACGTGTCCGCGCGGCTACAAGGGCAAGCAGTGCGCGGAGGTGGAGTTCTGCCAGCTGCAGGACTGCCCGCTCAACTCGCACTGCCGGAACCTGGCGCGCGGGTAATCACTTTACGTTAACGCATTCATTATTTATAGCTATGAAATTTAACACCTTTTTAACATTGGTTGAGTGTTTAGGCTCAATTTGTCTACATTTTAAGTTTTTAAATGCATTTTCATTAATGAAAATAATAGTTTTATTTTTGAATTGCTATTATCGTATGGACATTTCCGAAGTTAATATGCAAACAGTTATATATTTATATGTTAACATAATCAAGTACATACTGAGCAGTAAATTATTTAGATAATATATTAAGTATTTCAATATTTATGGTTTAATGAAAGCAAATCTCGTTTCATGGTCTTATTATTATCCTTAAAGTAAAAAAAACAGTATGTTTGCCTATGATAAGTATAGATAGAATGTGGAGCGATTCTCGGTCCAGCAATGCGTGAAGTGTGTCGCGTGTGTCAGGTACGAGTGCGTGTCGAACGCGACGTTCGACGGCGCGAGCACGGCGCTGCAGTACCGCCTGCGCGAGCCGCTCGCCGCCGAGCGCGCCGACCCGCCCGACCATCTCACCATCACGTACAGGTGGGTGCATTGCGTTTATTTTATCTATTATTTTTACCATTAAAGTGCATGCTTAGTGATACAATTTTATAGTGCAAAGAATTTCAAAACTTATTTCTTTACCACATTATTATAGAATTTCTATCAATTATTAATATTGTGTTGTCAATGACAGCTGAACTTTTCACCGATTAAGTTTAATTACTCAGCGTCTATAAACAGGCGTTATATCCCACTTAGATATTATTCAATCAAATGAAACGAACATGGATGTTTTCCATCTAATAATAATAATAGTCTAACTTTTTAAAGCGTCAAAACCGTGGAAATGAACAAATAAGCGTGTTTTTAGGAGCAAGGTGGGCGGCACACTGTTCCTGGCGGCGTCGGCGGACGGCGGGTCGTGGTTCAGCGTGGGCGTGTTCCTGGGGCAGGTGGCGGTACAGTGGCGGCTGGGCGGTGCGCTGCCCGCCGCGCGGCGCATGCGCGCGCGCCGCCCCGCGCCCGCCACGCACTGGGTCACGCTGCGTCTGCACATCTCCGCGGGACATATGAGAGGTGTGTACCCGTGGTTCAACTGTGTAGATTTAATTTTTATTTATATATTTTAATATGTGTATTTTGAAATAAAATATACACTAAAATAATAAGATTCTGAGAAGTAATGACAAATGATAAAATAAAGAAAAAGTTAAATTTAAAATGATAACGATATTTTGTACAATATTATACGGCAAATAACCAATACTTTAATATTATTGCCGATTTATTTAAAACATTAATTTATGTTTTAAAAGTTATGTAATTTATAATAAACAGTCTTGTATTGAACTTTACAGAAAGTAGATAACAAATAAATTAAACTTAAAATCACCTGAGGACTAGACTGGCTTTAATACGTACGTGACGTCATCACTGTTATGGGCTGGACTACTTACCATAGAATGGGTTAGATGCATATAGTATAATGAGTACGGGCTATGTGTCGTGCAGGTACGATAACGGACGTGGACGGCAACGAGGAGGTGGGTCTGACGGAGGCGCTGGACACGGCGGCGTGGCAGCGGCTCATGGCCACGGGCCTGCTGACGCTGGGCGCCGCGCCGCGCCCGCCGCCCGCCGCTGCGTCCGCCGCGCCCACCGCGCCCTCCGCCTCCGCCGGGCCCTCCGCGTCCGTCGCCTCCACCAGCGCTTCGGTTAGTATCGCACAATATTTTTTTTTGGGATTCCTTACCCAAAGGGTAAAAACAAAATACTATTATTAAGACTCCGCTGTCTGATCGTCCGTCACCAGACTGGATCGTGATAGCTATATAGTTAAAATTTCCACAGATGATGTATTTTTATTACACTATAACAAGCAATAATAAAACCATAATAAAACATATTTTTTAGGAGAGATTACAATACAACCAACGTTATTTCTTTTTGCCTTATTTAACTAGCTGACTAGTTGCGTAGTTCTAAAGATCTACGCATACATACGGACAGACAGCTCGAAGCGACTTTGTTTTATACTATGTAATGATGGTACGCTACGCGTCATGTCTGTCCAATTCGTACTCGGCTGGATTTTTATAATAAGTTTTACTACCCACATATTTTGCACATTATATTGAATACATTGTTTGCTAACTTTATAATAGAATACTATCTGTTTGAGGTGACCTATATACGCAAGAAAATATGTTAATTGTTATTTTGTTTTCAGATGGAAAATACCACAGACCCGTCGATAATTGAATACACGGAAGGAGACGAGTTCACAAGTGATAATGTGGCTGGAGAATATTTCAAGGTATTATATTGTGATTTAAAAAATAAGTATTTTTTAATAAGTAACAGATATAATATGCAGTTATTGAATTCGTTTTAAATTATTTGTTCTATATTTTGATCCGGTTACTTGTATCGCAGTCACGGCAAAATTGCGGTGACAGAGAGATATAAATTTTAATGTTAGATTACCCTATCTACACTACGTCTACTTTTTTTCTTTACGACACACGACACCAACTGTATCCTTACTCACCATTTTTGCATTATTTGCAATTAACGTAAAGTAACCGTTGGATTATATAATATAATTCGTTAGTAAAATTCGTGTACAATAATGTACCTACCTGTTCGTGTTCAGGGGTGCCTGGGCGCCGTGCACGTGGGGTCGCTGCTGCTGCCGTACTTCACGGAGGAGGAGCTGTTCGTGGGCGCGGCCGCCGCGCTGCTGGCCACGCAGCCCCACTACGCGCTACTGTTTGTACCTGTTTTATAACTAACCAGCAGTATTCAGTGTGTGTGTTGCTACGCCACCACAAAAAAAAATCGTAGGCTCATGCACTACAACTTGGTTAAAGATAAACACATGATCAAATACATAATATTTACGATTTTATAAAGGACGTACAGTATTTATTATATACATTTTTAATGGCAGCTTATTTTTACACGAGGCAACCAAGTTAGTCCTCAGGAGTAGCAATGCATATGTGACTGACTTTAAATAGAATTTTTGTTCTCTATTAAGTTGATTATAGATATCAATACGTTGCAGTTGTCAATATCAGGTGGACGGCATGCTCTTTTGGCTATTCCAATCTTATTTAAAACAACGACTACATAGCATTGATTTGCTTTTTAGCTTATTAAGAGTGGGATTTAAGTTATACAAATGAAATTGAATAGTTTTATTTAAGCGTCAGCGGACGTAAGGATGAAGTTGTGAGTTTATTATATTTTATTAAATGTTGAAAATATTTGTTGGTTTTTATCAGTGTTTATATTAGACGTGTATAATGAGATGTTAATGTATATTGTATATACGTAGCGCGGGTCGCGCGTGGGGCGCGGAGTCGGGCGTGGGGTGCGCGCTGTGCCTGGAGCACGAGTGCCGGCGCGGCGCGCACTGCGCCGACCTGCGCAACTCCTACGCCTGCGCCTGCCCGCCCGGATACGCCGGCGACTACTGCGAGGTGAGCGCGCAACACACGCACACCATCACTTGGAACACTATTCACGAGAATCGTTTCTATACACTCAAATAACCCCCGACACCTCAATATGGGTATTAAAAGTGCTCTCGTGCCACTGAATGTTTCACTTAATCATTTATTATCTGATACTAACATTGATTACAATATTTAAATTTATTTTTAAATGTTTAAGTTAAATATTTTCATAAGTATCTGTAACAATAAAATGCATTGATCTATGACACATTAGTGTAATTGGACTTGATGTCCATTTTACCTAGCTATAAATAAAAAGTAAATAAATAATAATTATTATAACATAGATTTTAATACACGTTTTCTACACTCATAGCCCCACACTAGGATTTTCTCCTGTGTCGTGGGTACCATGGACACATACAAAACGAATACACAAACACTCATACCCAGAACATGAATCTAAACTCATACTTGTCTGTCCGGGACAGGGACAGGTTTGAATCCGAGACCCATTACACGTCAGACCATACCAGGGTAACTGCTCCGCCACGCGGGACGTCACTTATTTGATTAAATCCTTTAAATATCGAATTAATTTTACGGTCCAAATTTCTAAATATTTGACAATATTAATATTTCATAATTTCGTGTAACAGATTGACATCGACGAATGTGAAATGAACGAGTGTCAGAACGGTGCGACGTGTAAGGACGAAGTGGCTAAATATACTTGCATTTGTCCTGTTGGCTTCGACGGAGAACTGTAAGACAAACACCAATATTATTATTACATTATTTCAATTTACCATTTTTATTACAGTGTAAGTTTCTTATTCGCGAAGTTTAATAATCGATCAGCAATACTTAAAGAAAGTTGACGTACTATCAGTAGGCGCCAAATCTATTTATTTTTTCTCATTACACCGCGAACATTTTTTTAAGCCGTGAATACTTAAAATATTAATAAAGAACTTTTAATGAGTCTTGTCATTATTTAGGAATATCGTATTGAAAGGGAATTTTTTAAAAATGATTTGGGCAAAACCCTTTATTGTCCCACTGCTGGGCACGGGTCTTTTTTCAGAATGACAGAGTTTTTTAGGCCATAGTCCACCGCGCTGGCCAAGTGCAAATTGGTGGAGAAAAATGATTTATTTATGATTTATTGAACCAAAATGTAATATTGTCATAATTGCAGTTGCGAGCACGACATCGACGAGTGCGAGTCGGGTCCGTGCCTGCACGGCGGCACGTGCGCGGACGAGGCGGGCGGGTTCCGCTGCGCGTGCGGCGCGGACTGGGCCGGCGCGCGCTGCCAGCGCCCGCGCACGCGCTCCTGCGCGCACCGGCCCTGCGCGCCCGCACGCGCCGCCTGCCGAGACACGCCAGGTGACACATGGCCTGCGTTTGATTCTTACTTGAGTGCAGTGATAGTCTAACTCGGCTATTCAATTGTCTGTGAGCCTCAGGCACGCACCATTGTTTTTGCTAAAAAAATGCGTGTACTAGAAGTTTTTTTTTATCTGACTGAAGTAGCAAACGAGCATGCAGTCCATTGGATGGTAAGTGATCACTGTCGCCCTACGACATCTGTAATCAACTACATACAAAACATGGGTTCCATCTGAAATCTCAATCACATATGCATTGCTGCTACCGAAGACTGTGATGGTCGCCTCATGTGAAAGTGTGCTGGCAACCACACCTTTCTATCGAAACGCAAGAAATACTTCACGCTAAAATAGGTATGGCGGCGGTGGTACTTCCACGGTCAAACAACACAAATTCTACCACTTTCATTCTAATTATATTTGGTTGACAATGAAGGAAAATATTTTGAACAAACATACTTGCAAGTTCTCTAAAAAAGTTACCGATAGTTATTATTATGTTACAATGAAAATACGTTTTTCTGTAGATCCAGTGAACGGCAACAACTACACGTGCGAGTGCTTTGAAGGCTACGAGGGCGTGCACTGCGAGTTGGCCTTCTGCGAGGTGACGCCCTGCGTGCACGGTGTTTGTAATACTAACTCGACGGTAAGTTGAGATGATTTGCTACATTGTTTGAAACATCTAAGAGTTAATTGTTTATTATTATAGTTAATTATTGATATGTATATTTCCGTAGGTATATGATAGGTAATATTTAATATGGCGACTAGTTGAAATGCTCTCGTTGTCTGTGCATATGGTGATAACATATTTTTGATACAATCACTTTGTAATTTGATAGTATTCATATGTATCGATAAAATATTTAAAGTTATAATTTTATCAGTGATGAAGTAACAAACAGAAGCCACCTACCATCAAATGAACCATATGCCTACGGTTCATTTGATGGTAGGTGGCTTCTGTTATTTTGTACTTAATCAATGTTGATTTAATTTTACATTATCATACGATAAATAATATTATTTCTCTTAAACAATTTTATTTCTATGTTACTTAAATGTTGTCTTTTATAAATGATGTATTTTGTTGTTTTAATAACGTATGTCGTGTGCAGCCGCCGACGTGCGTATGCGCACCGGGGTGGGGCGGGCGGCGCTGCGCGGCGGAGCGCGAGCAGTGCGCGCACTGCCAGCACGCCGGCCGCTGCCGCGTGGCGCCGCGCGCGCCGCTCGGCTTCCTCTGCGACTGCCCCGCAGGTGACCACGCCGCACACACACACACACCCCTCTAACTTAACGTCTCTGCATTCGCGAACAAAGTACGCAATGCCTGTCCTCCGACCATCCAAGGAGCTAGATCTGTTTCTGCAGTGTAACGCTGCTCGAAAGTCGAAGGATATACCACCGCTCACGGTCACCAACGTACCCCAAAAACAGCGTATTCACAGAAAAAAATACTCGCATAAATAAAGGTTCAATAAAACCCCAAAATCCTGAGCAATGCAGCAACGTCACACCATAGACTGACAAGTTACTTAGCAAATTATATTACTGCATTTTAAATTACACAACTAGCTCTCAATATAATGCTCCATAGGTAATTCGGACTCTGACAAATAATTTATCGCATTCAATATACTTATAGATATACATTTATTATTACTTAAATGATTTATTGTGTAAGTTTATAGTCTACGAAATACACTAGTGTAATTAAAAATACTTCGACCGCATAAATATTATATTATTAACGTATCATTTTTGTGGTCATCTATAATAAATTATTGACGGACGAGTCGCTGTCCTTATAAAAATGATTACCTCGCGGGCAAGAACTGTCTAAACTTTCAATAGTATAAGCTATAACTCGCATCGCGTGTACCCACCACATGTTCGCATATATCTAGATAATCATTAATTATTATCGCTAAATTACACCTTTTTATACTTTATAACAATCCAATCCAATTCATTTAAAGTTTGCACGTTAGTGTAACCAATACTAAAAACAAGATGAATATTATGTAAATAATCGAAGGTCAAATTAGATTACACTGCGTTTCACGGTAGAATAAACACGCTTAATACATTTTTGTCTTTTCAAGGTCTTGACGTTATCTCAAAGAAAACAAAATAAATCATTACTCACATTGAAATTCTATAAGTATTAGCAATTAACTTAAAGGAACGAAACAACATGTAAAAGTGCAATTGAAAGCATCCACTTAATCTCTCCAAAAATACTCTCTCACACTCCATATATTTTAAGCTAGCAGATTACCATTAACGATACGATGTTCTCTGAATACTACAAAAAAGGAGACATGACTATGAGACTAAAAAAAAGGTTAAAACTTCCATGGTTTGATTTTACAGTTAAATTTGATATCGGTTATATATTTCAAGGAAAGACTATTGCTATCGTCATAGTCATACTGCAAACACTGTTAGAGTATTAAAGGCATAATAGATAGAGGGTCCACTTTGACCCATCGTGTCAACTGAATCTCTGAGGGAGATATAGATATCATATGCAATGAACAACTCAGCTTTTAGTATTTTCTTTTCATGACTTCGGACAGACGAAATGTTATCAAACATCGAACAAACAAACAAGTCAAGAAATGATAGCTCTACAAACATAATGAGTTTGATAAATTGGTGTAGTTTTGCAAGAGAAGGTGGAAATGGAAGATAGGCAATCGGTCGTGACGCAAGCACGAGCGGCTTATCGCGGCGCTCCGACAACCATCTACCTCCCAGATAACCGCCGATAACACGCGACAGCGATGTCCAAACTGTACAGCATTACTATTACAATCTTAAATAAACATTGATTATGACTTACCTTAACACTGATTGGCTTTTGTAATTACATATTCATTTTAAACCAATCGTAGCGTTTTAATTATAAAAATAAAAACGTTTATAATGATGGATATTGAATACGTTTAAAATGTATAAAATAGCCAGTTAAAATCCATGCAAATATTATTTAAATTAGCAAGAAGACACTTTTAATTGAATACCGTTTTAACAATAATAGGTTTAGTCATCGCGTCATTCAGTGTAACAGGAAGCTATTGATTCAATTGAACTCATCTTGACGTCGACCGCGACCGTGTCACGGCATTGATAAGAAAATGGTTTCGTTGAGGAAATTCGGCCGCCGTCACAGTTTGCGAGCCGCTGGCCGCGCGCCGCGGACACTCGCGCGAGCAGTACAGCACTCATTACTGTAAAGATATTTAATTTTTAACAATATAACTACGGATCTAATGTGTTAATCGGTGATTAAAGTGCTTCAAAAGTGAGATATGTGCTGTGATAAGTGTCTCGTGACGGTGTCAGTGAGGATATTGCAAGTGAAATAGCGAATATGAGTCGAGAATGGAGCTTCAACGTACTGCTAGTGCTGGCCCTGCTGGGTACGGACGTTTCATTATTAGTCACGTTTACTCAATATACCTATTCGAGATACTATTTGAGACACATTAAATAATTTCTCTACGCGATATTTTATGCTCTATATAAGGTGCAGGATGGCATATTGTGATATACTTTTTTGTAGCTATAAGTGCAGTAACTATTGCGTCTGATATTATTACAAAAATTGGATTTAATTACCTGCTCTTAAAACAAAATAACGTGTAACCATATTAATTAATTTTGTACAAAGATTTCTTTTTTATTATCAATGCAAGAATCAGTATGCAATACCAATTCCTTCCGTATGTTCCCTCACAAAGTGAGCTATATACTTAAAGGATTCGATATTACTTCATTACTCCATATAAAACCATCTATCACACCCTGATATCCCCAACAAAATGGGCTGACAAGGTCTCTCAGAAAAACAAGCTATATCCAAATTACACACATTTTATGTATCGTATTTTATGTAATATTAACCATATATATTATACAATCCTTAGACATTTTCGTTTTAATAGTTTAATGTATATACATGTAATATATAAGTAGATCTCTACACCCACACAAGTGCACACAGGAGCCTATTTTTTTTACTTATCTTATTGGCCATTAAAGTGAATAAAGTTATAAAAAATAGCTCATAATTATGAAGATCTTTTTACACTCGTTCGGAATTTTGGAATGCTTCAGGAAAACAACAATAGATTGGTTAATTACTTATCTTTTGTTGTATTTACGTGTTGGATTGCTCACAGACCGCCCGCGCACGACCTTGGGGGAATTATTTTCACCTTGGCCATCGGTGCAGGACAATAATCATTAATAATAGAAACACGTAGTCCTTGGGCGGCGCCTTATATGTAGTAAACAATATTACTCATTGTAGCTGTCATAGTATGTGAGTGTGTCATTAATTAGATGTTGTATGCTATAATATTTAAATTGTATATATTATGTATGTATATCTCACGACGAAGGGCTATATCTAGGGTGATTACTTAAATAATGATTTAAAATACTTGTTTAAACTTGATTTTATAATATTTGCAGGGTGGACTGGCGCGCGATGCGAGACGGACGTGGACGAGTGCGCCAGCGGACTGGTGAGCTGCGGGCCCGGCCGCTGCGAGAACACCGAGGGCGGATATATGTTAGTATCGTAATCTATATATAAAAATAAGGTAGTGGGATCTTTAAATAAAAACACAAACAAAATAACCATTGTGATTTGATCAATTATTATGCACCTTAAATGTAAGTGAATCGTAAAAACTTTCAGTTGCGTGTGTACCCCTGGCTTCTGCGGTGACGACTGCGCCCTGCCCGACCCGTGCTTCGCGCCGCGGGAGGGCGGCGCGGCGGAGGGCGAGGCGGAGGGCGAGGCGCTGGGCCCGTGCGAGAACGGCGGCGTGTGCTCGCAGACGTGCTCGTCGGTGGCGGACTACGTGTGCCGGTGCGCGGAGGGCTGGGCGGGGCGCAACTGCTCGGCGGCGGCGGAGGGCGGCGCGTGGGGCGGCGCGGGCGGCGGCGCGTGGCGCGCGGCGCTGGGGGCGGGCGGCGCGGCGGCCGCGCTGCTGCTGGCGGCGGGCGCGGGCTGGCTGCTGGCCGCGCAGGCGCGCCGCAAGCGGGCCACGCGCGGCACGTACTCGCCCTCGGGCCAGGAGTACTGCAACCCGCGCGCCGAGATGATGCACCACGCGCTCAAGCCGCCGCCAGAGGAGCGCCTCATCTGACCGGGTGAGTGACACGGAAACAATCAAGTGACGATATTATATTAGTTCCTCGTTAATTTTCATTATTATAGACAGGGGTCAATATACAACAACGTTTGTAATCTTAATAATGTATAGTCTAATATCTTAGGTAAAAATATAAATATCTAAGCAGTCTTTTTTTAATTATAACAATGAGATTTGACCAAAATTATTATAAAGTTTTTTTTTCTTCAGTCACTCAAGCTCGTCAAACGTAGAACGTATTTCTTGTACAGTAGTTTTACCAGTACCAAACAGTATTTACACTTTCGATAGTAACATATATATTTTTTTCAGGAATCTTGGATACACATAGGAACAAAACAAATACTGAAGTGATAGAAAAATATTAAAATACCGCATATCAATGATATCAACCAAATGTTAGCAGCGTGGCGGCGAGCGGCCGCGCAGCGCTCGAGTGGTTCGTTTTATTTTGAGTGCACCGGACATACCTTTCATGTATTAGATGTAAGATAAACGACTTTATATTAAATTAATATGATCATATTCAGATCATTCAAACTTTTATAAAATATTAAGCGGGTGACAATTACGTGATTTAATAATGAAATATATAATAGATTTTATTTAAGTGACCAATAAATTAACTATAAATCATTGAGATGAATTTTATGCATGTATTATATACTTGGTAAGTATAATTTTATGATGTTAGGTTATTTTATGGTTTTTATTAACAATATACTACTTAAATAATAGAAGAAAGCGACGTGTGTCTGTATGTACGAGGACGACGTTAGTTGTAGGTTATATTGAGGGCAGCTCTTACAGACCCATTCAGTACCCGCGGACACGTCCCGGTACTAGTTTGTGTGGTTCTGTTGGTGTTGTCGACAGCCTCATGGTGGGCCTGACTCGTGTCGTCTGCTATAATATTAAATACACATAAAATATGCTCCAAATGTTTTCATTCGGAGACCTCCATAAATACTCCAGATTGTCACGTCAGTCAGACCCGCTCGTGAGGTTACAATTTCTAGTTGTAAATGAAAACAAAAAAGCGTGCAAGATTCTAAATTACATTATAGTGGAGGCGTCCCTCGACCGCGCGCCCTGTACATATGATAGCAGCGTGGCCCGCCCTGTGCTCTCCTAATGTAGAAAATGTGTACAAAATAGGTGTGAGATTATATTTATTCACAGTTCGTTTCTATGAATTTTCCGTAGCGGGCGCGCTGGGCGGCGGAGAGAGTCCGTGCCTTATACGAAAGTCTGTATAGTAGACAATTTTTAATATTATCATAAGCTCAGTAGGCAGACATGAGGTTGTCCGACGCCGGCCGACTGGGCCACATGTTTACATGTCGGCGGCCGGAGGGTGACTGTACAGTATTTGCGGATGACACTGTTTTGGTGATAAAGTGTACTTAACTTTTTAATATTATCTACCGATACCAGTATTACTGTCCTCTCATAGATCAATGAGCTTATTTTCATGTGTTAATGAAGCAAAAAATAATAAATTATAGCATTTCCTTGAATTCTTTCAGTTCTCACTGTATCATTTTGTTATTTTTTCTAGCTGTTTAAACTATTTTACCAATACTATTATTTCCATTTCCTTCTTAGTATCCAATACCTACTTCTACTTCGATATTGGCGCTCGCTCAGCGCCGCAACGCTCGTGTCTCTGGGGGGACTGTGCCTGGGTTTTTACATTTTGCTCAACGCGTTTAATACATTCCAACTTTGTTAGTATTTATTTTATTTGTAAGGTGTGTCACGCCTATGCCTTATTGCGCAAGGTGACCAATTTAGATATTGTGATATTTTGAATAAAATACTATCACCATTCTTATTTGAAGTGTTCATTAGAGAACAATGTTGTCATAGTTTTTATTAATGACAATGTATTTGGGTTTTATATGTAAATAATAATATTAATATTCCAAGTCTGCTACTTAGATGTTAGATAAATATTATTTATTTCTTCATAACGCAATATCTCTTTATCAGTAAATAATAATAATAAAATACATCGTTAATAATTAATTAAGATTTCCAGTGTATTTTTTAATTTGTACATTATGAAAGCTATAATTTTTTTCTAAACTATATTGATGTCCTGACCAGATTTTTATTAAATTAACGAGGTAGTGTTGTTCAGGTGGCGCCAGCGGTGCATGTGCTACGAATATGTGACTGAGTCAGTATATATTATATTATTGCATGACCACTGTTTATTATATTGGCATATACAACGAAGGCGCTACCGGCAGGAAATAAAATGGTAAAAATAGAAGTTCTAACTTAAATATATCAGCATTGCCGGTCTAAAATAAAATGTTGTAGCTAAATCATTCGTTTTTAATAATTTAGTTCTTAAGTTAGATTATGACATGAAATTAAAAGCAAAATTCTAGAAATCTTTGCTTCCTGTCATGTTAATTCATAGAATGTATTGGCGCTACAATTTGCAAATAATCTGCAGTCAATCTGCCATTCTATTTGGCATTAAAGTGTGTATTGTATGCGAATTTATAGTTTTAAATATAATCATAACAAATAAAATAGTGTATAGAGGTTTTTAGTATTGTACAAGTAATCGTGTTTAGGTTAAAGTATGTGTAATGAAATTCTCTGTCGCAGTTCCAACTTGTCATACGTGTCGACTTACTGCAAGCAATGTTACCGTCCACAGTAAGCACAGTAGGGAACGTAAGCTTTTTTGGCGTTTTCTCACTCATGGTATTATTCAATAAAGAAATTATATATAATACCTGGTTTTATTTATATTGTCTTATTTAATTCCCTTATATTGGATTTTTTTCAGTCCAGGTTTACATTTTGGAATCACTGTGGAAATTATTTTTAACAGATAAACAATAAACATAATTATAAATGAAACACGTGCATAGTTCTAAACACGTCCTTTATTCAAATACTGTACAGGCTGTATTACAAGACATTATGATACAATAACAACACGCACCGCGGCCGCACTCAACAGTTAATGCGCTTCGCCCGCGGGCCACGAAACATTCACTTCAAGCAAAAACAAATGTGTCCGATCGTGTCAAAATGCCACAAAATTATACTGATAAATTTAAACAAATTTGCTGAAATTCATTCAACGTTAACGCTTGTGGCACCGAGCGAATTTTTCGTGACCCTCGAGATAATCGAAGAACGTGCGGCGTCGCTGTAGCTAAGTTACCGGCAAGCCACGCTGAAGCTTCCAACGCAAAGGAATGACTTAGATTATTCTCTCCCCATCGAATACCGACGTTAACAACGTATCCCCCACCGGCGCGGCCGAACCGAGGGGCTCGGCTGGGAATTGGAGGGATCAGGAAGTATTTTTCATTATCTAAATAACAATTTGGACATACTATTACATATTATCAAACGTTACCCGAAGGAGTAAATCGATCACGTTAACGATACGACACGGTCGCCACGTGTCGCGTACACCTCTACTGTACACACACTGACTTAGCACCAGTTATGTGAGCACTTCATTGTGATACAATGTAAAAAAAGTAAAAGTATCTAACGAGAATGTCAATGTTACATAATTTGTGGCTCATTCAATAAATGTTTTATACGTCTAAAAATATAAGGGTAAAGTCGCGATTAACGGTCACTTCATGGAGGATATAGAGGGAAGCACAGACGATACGCAGACATAGGAACATTCAGTCGTCGGGTAGGTCGTCGTCGAACAAAAGAAACCTACTTACATTACAATATAAATAAAAATCAAAATCATACAAAACGATCGGATTGCACAACAACCGTTCACATTAAACTGCCGCAGAAGAATAATATAAAAACAACATATTTAAATTACAAATTGTAAAACATTTACATTATGGCATAATTTATTACAATAATAGAAAACAATAAATATGCATCGCTCCGCGGTCCGTCGCCGGACGCCGGACAACATTATCACATCCCGCCGCCCCCGCGCGGGACTGCCGGACCGCCACCCGCCGGACCGCCGGCCGCCGCCCGCCGGGCCGGGACCGCCGGCAGCGCACAGTCGCAACCCGCCGCCGCATGCGCCGGGGCTACCTGTATCACACACATTTTGAATTAAGGTTTTTATTCCAACCAAGAATATAACATTTATAATATTAATATTTTAGAATTCTGCTTTAAATATTACAACACTTAAAACACTAACATAAATTTTTAATAGAGCGCGATAACACGATTGATTTTAGTTAAATGCTAATAAATATGCCACTCAAGTCATATGTTACCTTAGTCTACCTCATTCTAAACACCATAACTGTAAATAACTGTTCAACAAATCCGTCAACAAATAGCCGAGTAAGGTATTGCGGCAAGCTGCGCACGTGTAGATCGGTGCGGGTACCTGTTGTCGTGCGGGTGCAGCACCACGCGCTGGTAGTCGGGGCGCGCGAGCGGCGCGCGCGGCCGCGAGCCCAGCTCCGCCGTGCCGTCCCGCGAGATGAACAGCTGCAGGCCGGACGCTGCACACACACAATCTCGATATAAATACTTAATATAACACTGTCAACAAGAATTCTATCTAATGTTCGGTGACATTTTTTATCTTTGGCGACCAGATATTAATATTTACTATTTAGTACTTTGGTAAAATGGAAAATACTTAGTCTTTGTACTATTTACACACGTTTTCTTTTATTTGTTAAAAATAATACTATCGCTATATTGATCCATTTGGTAGTTGTATCCAATTTTATCGAAATTAAAACCACGTATCGTGAGAAGTCGAACAAAATAAACCAAATATTTGTCGAAGCTCCAACTGTTTATTGATAAATATTTTAGCATTAATGTGCATAAAGTCAGGGTGGCCTACGCTATATCAGACATGGTAGCGTTCAATTATGGGCGTAGAAATTACGGGCTAAGAGATAATTACGACACCGATTTAGTCACCATAACACTTTACGGAATTAACATTTGGAATAACGTAGGAATAACTGGTATCAATAACGGTAAGAATAACACTCCGTTGAGCGACAGCACGTTCAAAAAAGTAATCTCTCAACCATAGAGTAACTTGCTCTCAACTAACTATCGACCAATCGCACGTCACAATCTACGTCTACCCACTAAGTGTTGCGTTAAGAGAAGGTAGGTGCTACCCTCTCTAGTCTATGTTAATAGATTACGAACTATTATACTAGATAGCGTTAATCATGAAATGTAGGTACGTAGGTTTCCCGTCATCTACCGACATGCATTTATCTTTTCGTGGTTACTTGTAGGTACATTCATTAATTTTATACAACATTATTGGCCATGGTAAATACAATAAGGAACATGATACTTATAATTATATCTGTTATTAGAATATCAGTACGTAACGCAATGGCCATTACTTCTGTTGTTAGAATATACGAGTGCGTGTATATACTGACTTTCAGCGGAGTCCTCGACGGCCTGCTTGAGGTCGGTGGCGGCCAGCAGCTCGTCGATCAGCGAGTCGGGGTTCACGCGCGTGTTCTCCACGCGACACGACACCAAGTGCTGGAATACACAGTATTGTCAAATAATTATACCAAATTAGAGTCCAAATTTATACAAAATGAGATAAACGATTAAACCCTAATTAAATTATATTCTAATTAGTGAATTGTTTCAATTGGTGTATGTGATCCATTTTGAATGACATATAATAAGACAATTGTACTTGTTAAGATTTAGAGACGCAAATGATAGATGTTCAAGGATTATAGTGATTAATTGTGAATTGTTCAACAATATAAGTGAATTGTATACTTCTATGAAAATTTTCTTACTAATGAGTTTTCAAGGCCAGTATTTAAATGAATCTTAATGTAGGGAAGATTTTGGTGGTCATTTAAAAGTTTTACTATCTCACATTTCATCATTTTGTATTAATTAGTTTAGTTTTATTTTTATTGCTAGTGCATTGATATAGCTAGCATGCATGTTATTATCGCTTATGTACTATCTGCAATAACTTCAAATAAGAGTTTTCTTTTTACTTTATTGAAGAATGCAGTCCATCTGATGAGTAATGGTAACTTTCGTGACGACCACCCATGGTGTGTGTGCGTGTGGCCACGTGTTTGAGCATGCAGTAATGATCAGCTGTGCTGCGTATATTGGTGTGTGCGTGAGTGTGTGTGAGTGAGTGTGTGTGTGCGTGTGTGTACCTGCGCGTCGTCGAGCGGCGCGAGCGGCGCGGGCGGCGGCGGCGCGGCGGCGCGCTTGCGGCGCTCGAGCGCGGCGCGCGCGCGCTCCAGCGACCCGCTCTCCGACGCCGACGACGCGTTCCTGCGCGCAAACACACCGTCACACACCGCACAACAGAAACGACCACCTTACACATATGTATTAACTTAAAACGACATATTTTATTATTGCAATTTGAATTGAGATAGAGAAATTATTGTAGGGAAAGTATTTGTTTTTTTTTCACATCAATTAATTATTAAAATAAAAGTTATTAATTATTAACTTGTGTTATTATAAAAAGAATATGATCTTTTACGTAAATCGTTTATTTCTTTTCCAATAAAGTATTTTTTTCTTTTTTAAGTCTTTTGTCTATCTTTAAATTCTTTAAAAGCAAAAATTGATGAATTTTTAATAAAGGTGTAGGGACACCACTACTTATATATTTGTCAAAGTCGCAATACACTCTTTAATTTATCTACGAACCCGTGACTCAACAAAGGCATACAGTCCATCCAATAATGAAACATTATATTGAAGCTGAAAATCTATTTTTTTTAAATGAAATACCACATGTAATATGCGGTTCTTGCAATGATTCCAAAAATATTCAAAATTATAACTATCACTTAGATATAATTTTGAATACTTTTGGAACTAAAAATAAAGAACGCAGAGACCGCATTTCTGGTTAATATTCGTGGCTAAAATATTAAAACATAAATATTCTCAAGTATAATAATCATTCATAATAGTATGGATCGTATGTCCCTTTCATTTTAAACTATCAGTCGTAACTAAAATATATATACGATACGATAAATCGAACATTTAAGAAATCGACGTCAAAACATGCAAGGTATTTACATAAGGCAGTAAGTCAGTAGTCATGCAAATATGTAGTACATAATCAAAAGCATTATAAAGCTTATACAGAAATAGATAAATGAAATAATACATGCATTTATATGAGTTTATTAATACTCGTATTTAGATAAATTCATTTTATTAATCAGCTAGTCTGTATACAGTATTACAATAATGAAACGACGATAAAAATAATAATTAAAACATTCCAATATATTAACTAAAGATTTCACAACATTTTTATTATTTTTACTACAGAAAAAAGAACATATCATTTCAGTATACTATCAACATAATTATGATATCGAATGGTAAAATTAAATGAAAACGCCATTTTCAGGTAATTGAAAGCAAACGACGAGCTACGCAACAACATCTAATACGAGACAACATTTAGGGGAATAAATGTATACACCCTGTTTGTGATTGTCAAATAAGTCAATATCTTCGCAAAAAGTGTGTGATAAAGTCTAAAAAATTTATAATCCATTACAAATAATATTATGTTAGCTTGAAGAAGACAATAATAATGTGTGATGAATATAAAACAACTATTAAACAGGGTGTGTACATTCTAATGAACGCCACGTCGACCGCTCTGTATAACTCTCGAATAAACTTTAGTTGTATAAGTTGTAAAAACATGGTATTCTAAGAAACATAAGCACGAAATATTGTAAGTTATAATAATATTTTTTTAAATATTTTGTCGTAGGAGGAGATAACTTTAAAAAATATTTATTGGAGTTAAAATGGAGAGCGCGACTCAAGTCCAATGCTGCACGGCCCTCGCGCCGAACGTTTCAACGAAATTAAAAATATCACGGCACGTAGGGCTCGAGCGCAGGTAGCCTCACTACATGAGGGGAACTACATGCTCTCACCATTACATTAGCTGCTTCTAGCATCGTCGAATTGCATTTTGATTGCAACGATACTGTGTCATGTTTTGATACAGTATCACCGAGTTTTTCGCAGTCGCTGTTACAGTTGCCGCATCGAGCTTCGAGTACGACAAGGTGTTGCGATCGGCACACAAAACGCGTGCGACTTGACGCTTTTAATTGCTACACCCAGTTTCGAAAAGTAGCTAAATCGAGTATGCTAAAAACAGCTGACTGGACAGAAAAGAGCGGTCGAGCGCGGCGGGCGGGGCGGGTTGGGATATACGGGGTGTGGTTTGTTTGGTACGCGGCGGGCGGTACCGACAGCGCGGCGCCGGCGCGGCGCGGCAGCGAGCCGTCGCGCAGCGCGCCGCCGCACGCGCCGCACGCCGCGCACGCCGCCTCCGCCTCGCGCCTGCGCACACCGCCACACGCTCAGACAACGCGCACTACCCGCGCAATCAATCGCACGTACACATGTACGCCACTTTATTGTCTACATATACACTTTGCGATACATCATTAAGTAATACTAGAATAAATGCTTACAGTATAATAGATTAAATTTTTGCTTATAATTAATTGAATAATTAATATAGAGATGAGGCGATAGATATTATGTTACGTGAGTTTATGAAGAAAGTATGAGAGCGGAAACGCGACAGGGAGAGAACGAAGTAGTCACAGGGACGTAACGAACATGTAACCGAACCGAAAATTAGAAACTGAGGCGACGTCAAGACGGAAAAGTGAAACCCAACACCTGGAGACGGACGTTAGTAGGCGACGGAGGTTACCCGGCGGGCGGGAGCGCGGGAGGGGCGGGGCAAGCGGCACGCGGCACTCACCTCGTGTGCGCGGCGTAGCTGTGGCGCACCGGCTCGCCCTTCGGCGTCGACGTGAACACCTCCTCGTTGAGCGCCTGGTTCGACAGGCTCCTGAACCGGTGGCGCACGTCTATCCGCTCCGAGCTCTCCACCTCCGCCTCGGGGTCCGACGGAATGCAGTAGAACTCGTCCTCGATACATCCGGAAAGCCGATTAGTGTTTGACGTCGAATTCTTTCGATGCGCCAGCGGCGTCAGGAACGGAAAGTTGGTGAAGAGCTCCTCGTTTCGTTTGTTCTTCTCGAGGAGCGCCGGGATCGTGTTCAGCGACTTCTGCTTGAAAATCTGGAAGTTGGTGAGCGGCTGCACGACCGACTCGATGACGGACGCCGCCTTCCTCTTCTGGTCGAAGTAGGTGGGCATCGCGAAGGAGTGGTCCCCGAGCAGCGTGCAGTCGGGCGTGCGGTACTCCCCGCTGGGCGGCGACAGCAGCGCGCGGCGCGGCACCACGTCGGGCGCGCCGCACAGCGTGGCGTCCGGCGTCAGGAACACGTCCGCGGACTTCAGCGTCGTGTCGTGCGAGGAGTTGAGCGTCGCGTTCGGCGTCAGATACAGGTCGGAGGTCTCGCAGTGCACGGTTTTCTCCAGCAGCAGCTTGGCGAGCGCGCGCCCCGCCTGCTTGCTGCCCTGGGAGGGGACGTATAGCGTGGTGGTCGTGGTGGTGGTCCGCTCTACGCGCACGCTGCGGGACCGTCGGGGAAGGGGACGGGGAATTAAAAAAAATAAAAATAAAGAATAATATGAACGAAGCGAAATAAATACGGCCAAACAAAAAAAAAGTTAGTTACGTGCGTAACGCGTATGTTAATTAAAATGAAGCGGCTCGGAGCTGTACAAGGGGGTGGCGTCGGGCGCGGCTCCCGCCCAGTGGGATACAAGCGATCGACACATCTAACTTTATGTAGACCTTCAAAATGCATTCCTCGACATTTCTCCATCACCAATTCTTGAATTGATGCATTGTAATAAAAAATAACGACGTTTAAATTTTGAAATACTACTGGCAATATTATGAGTAGGTAACTGATTATAAATTTCATCACCGTAATGTGAAATAAACAATATGACTTTATCAAACAAAGAGATGAACTAAATAAAAATCATGTATGTATATGAAAATTTCATTTGTGTATGGAATGATAAAAATTACAGAAGTTGCCAAACAATTTCCAAGGGTGACGAACATTTATTTATGAACCTAACTGTTATGGACACCGCAAAGTACCGAATAAAATAATTATTTTCAAGGTGTAATAAAGAGCAGCGTTAGTATATAATCTCGTGTCTGGAAGTGCGGTTACCTGTTGTGGTGGGGCCGCGCGGAGTCGCCGGCGGAGTCTCCCTCGGAGCTCTGCCGCGAGTGCGCGGACGCCGCCGACACCGAGCTGCCGTAACCGGACGCCTGGTATAATAAACGACAATATAAACCGGTCTCTTTCAACAACAATATTCTTCAGTATCTGTCTTATCAACTAAAAATGATACGTTAATACATGATATTTTTAATTCGATGGTATATAGTTTACTTTTGTAAAGAGAAATCTCATTAATATTAAAAAATACGAGACTTCTTGAGGATGTGTGTGGTGAGTAGGTGTGTTTGTTACCTACCGGATCGGATAGTCGGATTTTCATGAAATTTGGCGCACATACAATGACCTTGTGGTGGGCTACAACGGTCATTGCACTTTACCTGCCCTAGCATCTAACCATAATGTACATCAATGAAATATGACTATTAGGCATGTGTAAGAATTATTTAGCGTTGATTAAAACGTTCAATAAAACAGTATGGAATCGTAATTGGTGTGTATCACTTGTGTCTTTCCTTCATACTCCACAAAACCACAAAATAGACACGCACCACTCATACACTTACAACATAGTTACCGTCGTAAAGGTAACCGAAGCGGCGAAGCCACGCGAAGCTAGCAATAAATAAGTATGGTCACCTTGCTGCTCATGTCGCCGGAGGTGTTGGAGGAGTTCCGCGAGTGCGTGTGCTGCTGCTGCAGGCACGTGGCGCACCCGCCGCCCGCCGCGCCGCCCGGCGCCGCGCCCGTCGCCACGCCCGTCGCCACGCCCGTCGGCAGGCTGCTCGTTACCGATACCGTGAAACCTGGAATGGGGACGGTGGATGTTTTTATTATAGGTCGTTGAAAAACTAGTACATATAAATAATGGAATTGAAAATAGAAACACATAAACTTTAGATTAGTTTAAAAATAATTATTGGCTTTCACATTAAACATTTCTGTAGAATATTGTTTGTAGTCGCTAATGAAAGAGAGAGTGAGTACTCTCCCTCTCTCTCAATAGCAACTACAAACAATATTCAATTTATGAGTGAGTGAGAGTGAGAGATTGTGAGTGAGAATGAGTGAGAGCGAGTGAAAGTGGGGGAGAGTAAAAGATTTATCTTCATGCTATAATGACAAAATACCTTGTGTAACAATTTATTCCGGATTAAAAAGGTTATATGTTTGATGCATACAGCATAGTTGTTAACAACCATTGTTATTGATGTTTTTATGTATTTTGTGCGGTGACAGTATTTTACACTTTAATATATATTTTTAGAATGTAAATTAGAGTAATATTCCTGGGAAAACATAATACTGGCGGAGCTGAGTCTAGGAGCCAGTCTCAACTGGGACAAACCTAATATAAAGCTGTGAGTAAAATAATTACAATCAATGTACGTGTGTGGAAGAGTGGTGTGACAACTCACCGGGGTGGTCGGGCACGGTGGTGGCGAGCGGCGGCTCGTCCCCGTCCGGCGACGGCAGCTCGCACGACGGCAGCGACGACAGCGGCTGGCTCAGCGTGCCCTCTGCAAAGGAATGTAACATACAAATAAACAAAATATATTTTATATTCCCATAAATATGATTACATATAACACTTCTGGGCAACCCATTATTGTCCCACTACTAGGCACGGGTCTTTTCTCAGAATAAGAGAGTTTTAGGCCGTAGACCACAGCACTGGTCAAGTGCGAATTATATGTACATAACACACTTAACTAGTATGTTGTATTGCGTTCTAACGTTAACACTTTATAGTGCTTTTCACGATTTTGAACGGTATAAAATTAAATCAAGAGCGAGAATTGTCTTCCACGTCTTTCTATTCAAACCCAAATTAAGTAGGTCACATGAGTGCGATTTATCATCATTGGTGTCATTAAAATTAAATTGGAACACCTCATATCTCTCATTGCCGCTGACTCGAAACATATTTTAAACATGCAATAGACATGTGTATAGTTTATCATTATCTTCTTCATCATTTTTAATATTATTTACACGCCGATTTGCGATTTCCGTAGGGAATACAATACAATAAGCCATACTTTGAAAAATAACGGCATAAAATAATGGTATTTTATGCGGTATTTGAGACGTGGAAAATCTGTCGTCCCTGTAGTTCCGGGATCAGATTTGAGCTACGTCTCTGCCTTTCGTAAGAGGTGTGTCAAATGGGCTTCCGGGGTTGCGGGCGGCTAGAGCGGGAGGTCGGACCATTCGATCAGATGACTCCGGGAAGGACTGCGGAATGCGGAAGGACCGTCGTAAGACCAGACGGAGCGAGGGGCCCAGCCGCTCACCTAAGAGAAGCCCGATGGGGCAACGCATTTATAGGACTCCGGTTTCGTTCCTTTGGACTTTATAGCGCTGAGGACGACCACCAGGCGGTAAACATCTCACATAGCCCTGCGTCGCTCCCACGGCGTCGGATACCTTTTGAAGGTTTACCCCTCGAGAACAAAACAAGTCCTGTGCGTTGATCTCACCATAGTTCTTCTTCTTGGTGAGCGAGCCGAAGCCCGAGCTGGCGGTGGAGGAGGCGCAGTCGTCGTCGGGCGCGGGCGCGCTCTCCGAGCCGCTGTCGCCGCCCGCCTTGCTCTCCGCCGCCTCCTGCTTGCGCTCCGGACTGCAATGCAAAACACACATGGATATTAGAAATAGAAATCTTTATTCCCAAACTCAACTCACATACAACACAAAGGAATAACATTATAATTAATAGTTATTAAAATAGTGACAGAAGACGAGATCAACAAGATACAATAAATTAACTAATCGGTGTCAGGCATTGAAGTATATCTACTTCAAAACCTACAGTAAATAACGTGCGTTAAACTTTACGCATTAATTTCAGTTACTATGTTATCCTTGTTTTCTTTTGCGTCGCAAAGAAATAATAGGAGAAATAACGGTATACTTAGTTTGGCTCCGATTTAGTTACAATATTGTTAGCCAACATTGGGACAAACATTCGATTACTGCACCGTATCGATCAAAAACGATTATCTTGTATTGTATGGTGTAAGCCAGCTGTAAAGTAACTGATTGACAATGGAATACGTGCATAATGGATTGACGATGTATGTAAAATTTATGATCCATTAATTAACTTATTTCCATTCCATATTTTTTTGGCGAGGATGAATTTTGGCCAACCAGGATTTTTACTTTTAACTGAAGTAGCAGAGCATGCAGTCCACCTGATGGTAAGTGGTCACTGCCGCCCATAGACATCTGTAATCAACTACATAAAGAACATGGGTTCCACCTGAAGTCAATCACAGATGCGTTGCTACTCTCGAGGACTGTGATGGTCGCCTCATGTGACAGTGTTCCGGCAACCACACCCTTCTATTGAAACGCAAAAAATGCTTCACGCTACAAATAGGTGTGGCGGTGGTACTTCCCCGGTCGAACTACACTGGTTCTACCACCTTAAAAAGTTAGAAGCTAAATTTCTAAGCACTAACAACTGATCTACAGATGCGTTCCCATACTAACACTTTAAAGAGCGGGTCCCCGGAGATCATGCTCATCTTGATGCGCAGCTTGAGCACCGAGTTGTCCTGGCGGCGCGGCACGGCGGCCGAGGAGTCCTGCCGCCGCCGCGAGTCGTACCCCTCCAGCAGGCAGCGGCGCGTCGTCTCGCCCGCGCCCGCCAGCTCCGCAAGGTTCACGTCGCAGAAGCCAAGCTTCTGGTACGAACGACCGCCTGGAAATATATTGCGCTTAGGTTAACACTTTTTCGTCAGATGCTCTAAATACGTAATTAAACCATAATTATTGTAGGCGCGGTCGGAGTTGAACGTATGAACAATATTTTTCTATTTTTAACCGATTTCCAAAAAGGAGATGGTTCTCAATTCAACAGTATTTTTTTTAAACAAAACGAGGAAAAAGAAAATTGTTCGATAAGGTAAAATATGTTTTTAATCGTTTTATTTTAGAATATTTACATAATGATAATGACGATGATGATAATGATGATGACGAAAGTAAAAATCCGCATACAAAATGCGATAGCAAAACTGGAATAGCGAAGATGAAGTATAACAATGTGTATGTAGTCCATTGAAATGTTACATTTTTTAGGCCTAACCTTGCGTTTTTTAGAGGACGCAATTTTATTTTTTTGATATGTAGGGGGGGTAAGTATAAAGCAAAAACCAAGTTTGTGGGGTCGCCACCCTTGTCCCACAGCCGCCATCTTGAAAATAGGGGTTGAAAGGGTTTTTATGATATATCTCTTAAACTATTTATTTGATAAAAAAAATTCTTAACATTTTTTGTTGCAAATTAAATTCTCTACAACTTTGGTCCAGTAACTTTTTATGGTAGAACTATAAATAAAAAAGTTATAAGCGAAAATCTTCAGAAATTCGAGAAAAAAAATTATATTTTTCGATATAACTTTTTTTTATCATTTTACGAAAAAATAATATCAGACCATTTTTGTAGATCGTTTTTTGAGGATCAACTTTTATTTGCATCATTTTTTCATTAAGTTAATAGCTAAGGTTTTACACCGCTCCGAAGTGAGTACTATTGATTAGTACTCTTAACTATACCTATATTATATGTGTGTACTAATAATATGTCATCAGTTATTGTTTTTTTTTTTATTTTGTTATTATAACTTTTTTTTATCAAATAAATAGTTTAAGAGATATATCATAAAAACCGTTTCAACCCCTATTTTCAAGATGGCGGCCGTGGGACAAGGGTGGCGACCCCACAAACTTGGTTTTAGCTTTACACTTACCCCCCCTACACATCAAAAAAATAAAATTGCGTCCTCTAAAAAACGCAACCCCAAATGTAACATTTCAATGGACTAATGTATCTTATGTTATATATAAAGTAAAGTATTACTTGACCACAACAATTAGGCGCATAAAACAAAAGTGGTTCAATACCCAGCATCTCGCTTCTTACCCCGCGCATCCCCTAGTGACGTGCAGTCGTGTATCGTCTAGGTGTTTACGTTAGCCAGCCCGTGTTTAATGTTATTTCGTTATAATGTTATTTTAATAAGTGATTGTTGAATTTTTAAAGTTATTATTCAATTAGTTGATTATTTGTCAATAAAGCTCAAAATGGGTAGGAAGACTATTCGTGGAGAGAAAGGACTCTTACATTCAAAATATGCATTTTTTTAACAAGAGAAGAGTATTGGGCTCAGTATTTCTGTCTCCCAAGTCGAAAATCGAATGTGTGCTGCAACAGGCATCAGTCTCTTACACACATAAAAAAGAAAGAAAATATTCCATGTCTGCGAATATATTAAACACATGAAAGTGCTTTAATAAATGCTCGACTATTGAACATACACCACTATGGTGTATGTTTTAATAATGGTATACCTACATACTTTTGGTATTTGGTAATAGAATATATTTCGTATCGGGATGGCAAATCCCTAGTTCTAATGACGTTTCAACTGTCGTGCGCCTAATTATTTTGGTCTAGTAGTACAACCGAATTGAGACCCTTTTCCTTTTCGAAATGTGTGTCGGTTATAATCATTGTACGTTTAAGCATATTTAATAATAGTTGAACGTATTGACTTCAATACAATTAATGAAATTTATTTCTCGTTTTATCACTACGTAGTATAAAACAAAGTTACTTCTCGCTGCCTGTCCCTATGTATGCTTAGATCTTTAAAACTACACTACGGATTTTAATGCAGTTTTTTCAATAGGTAGAGTAATTAAACAGGAAGGTTTATACGTATAATATATGCACACGATAATTTTAGATTTTTGACTATTAGACGAAACGAAGTTCGCCAGGTCAACTAGTTTTTCATAAATCAGTTTATAATATTAGTCGCAAAAGTAACATTAACATATAATAGCATTTATTTGCATTGTTAAACTTAACATTTCATTTAAAAAGACGTCAATATGTTAGAAAAATTTCCAGGGTTAATTTCTAAAAGAAGGAAATATTATACTTTCAAGAGAGAAATTCGCAAGCGGCGGCGAACTATCTCATTTCTCAAACTCTTAACTTGATAATTGAGCGTGGCGCCCTTCTCGCTTCTACCGAGAAACTTGTAACTTTATCTCTGCAGTTGACACTCGTATATTCAAACTTTGCCGCGGTCCAGGCAAGTCATCTATTAAATGCTCCTTAAGCCCCATTGCGCTGATAAATGTACTTTCATACACAATTAATTAGGTATTGGTGTTAATGTATGGTGTAAATTATGTATACAAGAACGTCTTACAATGTCACATAACCATTTGTTTTATTTCGGCGACATCACCGCTTTCGTTTTTTCTGCCTAACATCAACAGTGTTGAGCATTGCTATGTTTTGGTTTTAAGAGTGTGGAAGGAGAGATCTCCGCGACGACTCATGTTAGTCCACACGAGTAGCAACACATCTGTAGCCAACCTCTTGTAAGAATGTTACATTGTTTGGGGTTGATCACAGATTTGTCCACCAATTCGCAATTGGCCAGCGCAGTGGACTATGGCCTAAAACTCTCTCATTCTGAGAGAAGACCCGTGCCCAGCAGTGAGACAATAATGGGTTGACGAGAGATTACCGACGGCCATGGACGACAGTGGCCATTAATCGTCAAATGGACTGCGTGCTTCGTCGCATTGAATTATATGTAAATGAAGTATGGCACATACCCATAGATGAAAAATGGACATAATGTAAATGTAAAGGACTAACTAAACATATGTAGGATTGTTAATATGATAACACAAGATAATTATAATATAATATTAAACTTGTAATCCACTGCTCCAAACTATGGTAAATTAAATAAACAGGCACAGCAACAGAGCCAATTAATATTGGTAATCCCAACCACAAACATTGAACCATTTAATTATATGATTAACTACAAGTATAAGATAGAGGTATAGAGTATTAAGTTTTCCTCCTGTATTATTAAAAACGTTGATGATTTTCAATAATATCATATTTGTATACAAATTATTTTGTGAAACTACAATGTTGCATAGATTAGAATGTTGAATAGATTTTATTAAAAATAACCTAAAATTAGACAGTAAGCAAATTTTGACAAAAATGGCTTTTTCTCAAATTTTCGTTGTGTGGGTTGGTTCTGTTTTAAATAGGTCCAAGTACAAATGTAATTATTGGATGGAGGCGTTTCAACTTAGTTCTCAGGAATAGCAATGCATTTGTGGCCAGTTTCAGGTTGCATTCTAAAGTAATCGTAACAGATGTCTGAGGAAGGCCAGAGCAGGTTATAATCTTACCCGATCTACAAAGTTACGTTCAACTTCTAGCTTTAGTTGTTCAATTTCTAGGGGACTTCTGCGCATAGAAGCATCGTTTCCTGCAGGGTTTACTGGAGCAGTCGATATGTTTTCCCCTTGGTAGTGTGATGTCCCAAGCTTCCGTCAGTTGTACGGAGAGCCGCGTTTTGGAGTCCGTTCGGACTTACGCCTAGTTTTACGCCTCACTAAGGGTTCGTTCACACGGACCGGCTCGGAGCGCATCGGCTCGCATTTTCTGTTCACACAGATCGGATCGTATACGCTTGGAAGTGGACGCGGAACATAGCTGCTACGCGAGACAGAAAGAGCACGCAATCAGAGCCAATCGGTTGCGCGAACGAGAAAGAGCACGCAATCAGAGCCGGTCGGCTCCTCTTATCATTTCACACGACGCGCGTTCAAACTTTTTTAATGACAAAAAAGTGCACATATAAAAATAAACCTTAATACAATTACTCAAAACTATGTTTCCAACGTAATACAAATCTGCTCTCCTCTCCGAGTCAGTCTGTGTGAACGGACCCTTAGTAAGGCGTAAAGCTAATAAGGTGTATGTAGTAGTGTACGCGCACCTTTGCACTCCTTGCGCACGGAGACGCGCATGAGCGCCGGCTCCAGCACGCCCGTGTTCGCGTTGGCGCACATCTTGCACACGAACACGAAGCTGGCGTTCCACCGCACCGCGTGCTGCCGGACCTCCTCCCTGGGGAAGATTGGAAACAGTTTTGATTAAAAGATATGCTGAAATTATTCCACTTTCGTCTACTGCGCTTTTAAAAATACGTCGTTGCGTTGTCGTGGTACGATTTGAAAGAACTAATTGTAATTAAAATATTTTTTTAGAAATATATATAAAAATGCTGTTTGTATGTGTGTCCTCTATAGAATCGTAAACTATTCATTTGATCATGTGATGATCTTTAACAAAGTTGTTATTCATGAGCTCGCGAAGGTTACTGGTGTTTTTTTTGTGATGGCGTAGCAACACGAGCAAGGTACGTCTAGTTGGATATAAATATAAGAGAGATATACGTACACGTAAAAAAAAACTTTAAAAGTTTACAGTTTCAGGATGAAAATGTGCCCTTTGTTTAGCAGAAATTAATGAAATGTTTTTGTTTTGCATAGGCTTATTGCATATTTGCAAGAGGTACCTACTTAAGTAGATATACGTCTCTGTCTTCAAAGCGATCACTTATAACATCTTCCAAAAGCACTTTTTAAAATAAATACCAAAATGTAGTCCATATAAAAACCTTAAAAAGTTATCAATAGTAAAATAAAGTGAGCGTCAGAAAGAAAAACTTTCGCTTATGATGAATTGTCATAGGCGTTAACTTCGAACTTTATCGTCAAATCAATGTTAACAAAAGTTCCACAGCATAAATTAACCGTATATCTTACATTTTTGTACATTCACATCTCGTACGATACTATAATTGCAGCAGATTCAATCAGTATAATAAATATGCGTAGTCGCAAGCTCTCATGAGTTCCGCTGTAAGCGCCGATAAAACTTTAAACACTTAAGGATACGGGTTGCGCCGGTTTCAGATATGTAACGGTCAGTATAATAACAAAACCACAAACGCTTCACATTGAGAAATAGTTGTACCTATCAAATAAAACGCATCTCAAACGGATAGAACAATAAAATTGAAATTCCAATCGACTATCGATCAAATTAATAGCATCTTAGATCATCGTTATTAATGAGACTATCGCTAGACAAGATTTATGTAACCTTGTGCTGACCTATTGACCTCTCTGATTTAATGTTAATGTGTTAATTCTTCTCCCACCTTGCAAGACATTAACCGGGATATTTAAATTAGGAGTGAAGTCGCCCCGTGCACGGTGAATTTCAATCTATTCATTAACCTACTTGGAATCTTCCAGTCGTACCTTAAAAGCTTCCATTCCCTCTGCCCTTGAACGAATTTATGTGCACATATCTCTGGCATTTAGCATCTAATTCGACAGTCAAATGCAGTCAAGAGCTCTAATGGGTCGCGAGCAAGCCTCGACGTAACGGCGTGTGGGGACAGCGGGGAGGCACTCGGGCCTCGGCGGTAAATTACGGAGCGGCGGGGTCAAGTGGCGCGGCGGGCAGGCATTTGGGCAATTTGCGCGTGGACTCACGCCGACGCAAGCAGCGCAGAGTTATTCATTTACGTCCACCGGCACGCTTGAGCACCGGATGCTTACGAACATACCCTAAACCCTTGTTGTCACAACATCTACAATAGGTCATGGAAACAATATTTTTGCAATCCGCTGTGCAATATATCAAACTCAAGTAATCATCAAACTCAGAGCAGTGATAGCCTAATGGTTGAGACTTGCCCTCTCATTTGGGAGGTCGGAGGTTCAAACCCAGGCACGCACCACTGATTTATGTGCGTATTAGAAATTAATTATCACTGCTTTTCGGTGAAGTAAAACATCGTGAGGAAACCTACACACCCGAGAGTTCTTTAAAAAAAATTACTCAGAGGTGTGTGAAGTCCACCAATTCGTACTTGGCCAGCGCAGTGGATTATGACATAAAACTCTCTCATTGTGAGAGAAGACCCGTGCCCAGCAGTGTGACAATAATGGGTTGTACACCAAAGTAATCATGAAATGATACTCATTACTGTATCATTACTGTATCATACACGTGTATCTGTCCACAATTTTACAAGTGGAAGTGTAACTAGGAACGCAATCATAAAGTTTTCACAACACATTAGTTTTGCCTCGCCGCAACCCGTTCGTTTCCGTTTCGATTGGCGTCCATCAACACGCCTGCCCCTTCTCACTTCTATTGAGGATATCGTCCGATAAATCCTCTCTCGCTCCAATTAATCTCTCCCCAATCCGACACCATTTCAGGTTTCATGAATTAAATATCACCCATACATATTTCAACAGTGTGATTTATGTGCATTTTACGTGGCGAATGAAGACTCAGCAGCGACTAAGACTTTCATTTCATAGTGTAACTTTGATGGTAATCCAACATTGGAGCAGTGTATGTAAGTACGTTTGTGAACTCTATATCGCGGAGATACCCTTGCCTATTAATCACTACATAGTATAAAACAAATCCGTTTCCCGCTGTCTGTCCCCATGCATGCTTAGATCTTTAAAACTACGCTACGGATTTTAATGCAGTTTTTTTAATAAATAGAGTGATTCAAAAGGAAGGTTTTTATGTATAATACATGCATAATATACTAGAGGAACATTGCTAATTTTAGATTTTTGACTTTTAGGTGGAACGAAGTTCGCACGGGTCAAGTAGTAAAATATAAGAGTTACCGAACGATGATAATGCGATAATCGTAACCTTACCGAATTTTGTACAATAAACAGTAAACATCCTTTATTTTTTAAACAAATATCATTATTTATACACATCAATGTGAAATTTAAATCTAACCCTGTCTAACGAACCCAAATACAAAAATAACATTAGCAAAGTGTACGGATATTAAAATGGCACGTAACTACCGAAGTTTGTTTTAGTGTTATAAAACGCGAAAAGGGTAGCGAATTCTAGAAATAAATCTTATTTCCAGTGAAAACGTGAGAATGTAATAAGGGCTATAATGTAGGTATCAATTACTTTAAGTTAACAAGACATCATGCAGGCTTATAAAAGCTCCCGGACGTTTGAAACGGAACAATCTTGATTATATAACGAGGTCTACGAGTCTGTTGGAAGATTGACGACATTAAAATGCAATGCCGGTCGGCGGGAAATAGGTCACGTACCGCCGGCAAGTCACAGCTGCCAGCATCATCGAATCATCTCCGGCAAATAGCGGAATAATAGAGAATATGACGTCGCTAACACGTGATAAATTTTATATGAATTGGGTTTAAAATTGCCTTACCAGATGGACTAGTGGCCTGAAGAAGATACACGCTTTCAGACGCTTTCTACACTCATAGTCCCACACTAAGATTTTCTCCTGTGTCGTGGGTACCATGGACAAACATAAGACGAATACACAAACACCCAGACCCAGAACAGGAATCTAAACTCATCATTCAAAAGATGGCAGATAACCGTGGATTAAACTGGCTCAGGACCGGTCGAAGTGGCGCAGATTAGGAGCGACCTATGTCCAGCAGTGGACTTTCAAAGGCTGATGGATGGCTTTAAAATAAGTTCAACATTTTTATATTTTTTACAGGCTCAGATAGCTGCAGTGTTTCCCACGCAACGTTTCACGATATACATTAGAATGCGTAATAACTTCACAGTGGATACTTAGTTGGTATTCTTGCGAGTGTCTAGGCAGTATTTGAATGCAGCGGAGTGTAATCAGCACGTAAACAGCGTCGGATGAATGGGCCGTGACGTGGCGCCGCCCGCGTCGCCCCGCGTCGCCCTCGCGCCGCGAAAGGTCGTCGGTGACGCGGCTTCACCTCACTATCGTACCCTGTACTGTTTACTATGATTTTGTACATCTATCGCTAAGGGCATTCATACAATTCTTGTTAAAGAAGACTATAGGTGTACTTTCTCACCTACGAGTATAGTCTTCTTTAAGAAGAATTGTACACCATAAGTAAGTAATACGTACTTAAGTAACATTTTTAAAAACGCGATGTTGTTTCTCGCTATTATTATCTATACTAATCTATACTAATATATAAAGCTGAAGAGTTTGTTTGTTTGTTTTTTTGTTTGAACGCGCTAATCTCAGGAACTACTGGTTCGAATTTAAAAATTCTATTGTATTGAATAGACCATTTATCGAGGAAGGCTTAAGGCTATATAACATCTCGGTGCAAATATTAAGAGCGAAGAAATAATGGAAAATGTGAAAAAAACGGGGAAAATTATTCATTGTTTTTGCGTCGTTTTATCGTCGTGTAATAATACTTTGTAAATGGGCGGACGAAGTCGCGGGCACAGCTAGTTTTTGATATTTTTCTTTCTCTTTGCGATTGGACAAGATTTGCTTAAATAATTAGAAAAATACCTTATATACAATCAGTATAAGTCACATTATGCTTAAGAGGATTAAAACTTTTGAGACACCGAAAGCAAACATGGTTATGTTTTCGGTATCTTAAGGATATATTATAAGTCAGTATTTGATACGCGTTGTACACGTAAGCAGGTGTTACATATAGCTCGTGACACGGCGCGGTGACGTCCCGCTCCGTGCCGCCCTCGGCAAAGGCCAGCCGTGACGCGTTACGCGACGCTCAGGTTACGACCGTCGCTTATTATCAATGCTTTGCTAAGCTATCCAGCCAACCTTATTTTTAGACGTCCACTGTTGGATGGATAAAGGCTATCCTTGATTGAAGCCATTGAGACCTGTCCTGTACCTTGGCGCCGTTGCTTATCGAACAACATCGCTCAAGTCGAAAATTGTGTTTTATGCAACACCGTTGAAATTAAAGTAAAACGTGAGTAAGGTAAAAAAATATCAATATTATGAGTCATATTCATACCAACAGTTAATTTTTATCAAAATGTGACTGACATACTCTTGAATTGAATTATTTCTGTCTTCATCTTACTTCACTCTCCTGTAAAGTCATCGAAATGACTTACGCGGTTTTGATCGATAAGCGATGTAATGTACATCTAGCATTTGCATGCCGCCAGAGGTTACATGCATTCTAAAGTAGCCAGTCCACTGAATAGGTTTCATAACGTTCAAACATAGTTAGCACATAAAAATTCCCAATCAAATAAACAATAACGTTAATAAATAATTGTCCTATATCCAATAGCCCAGTGTCCTCGATACAAACGCGCCGCTGCCGGCGCTGGGCCGCACGCACTTCCGTAGCCCGCTGGCGGCCGCGCGATAAATATATTGGGCTTCGATAAATAATGGACCGTACTGCCCGGGCCACTTTTACTGGGTTAGCGGAACAACCGTTTCCTTATTAACACTTTTATTGCATTCTACTTTATTGAATATTATGTTAGATATGATAAGGAAACCTTTGTCTTCCGTTCGAATAAAATATCAAAGTTGACACAAATTAATTATTATACCAATATTAAAACAAATCGCCATTTCGTAACTCAAGTTATCATATTTCTGATTAAATCTGTTTATATAAAGAAACACTCTATGTACTAGTCAATTTGCTCGAATAATACGGAGCCGAGTAGGTTTGGTAAATAATGATAGAGAAAAGCGAGGATACCGCTTTACCGATTTACCGATCATTTAATGATCAGTAATTGTTAATAATGTTTCCGAAAATGTCATACATAACATACAACTCAAATAATTCAGACGCCTACGTTGTGAAATGTGAACCCTTTGTAGTCTCAATGTTGGGCATGGGTTTCCTCTCAGAATGAGAGAATTTTCATAGTCCATCGCAATGGCAGTGTAAATTAATAGACACCACACACCTTTGAGAACTTTATTATTCTTAAACAACTCTTAGGTGTGTAGGTCTCCTCACGAAGTTTACTTACACCGTAGAGATTACTATATTACACTAATTTCTAATATCATCGTCATTTTATAATTTACACGCCTACGCGAAACATAAACGAGATGTTGACATTCCCATCAAGATAATAATTTGTAATTTACGTCGAGATATAAATACCCACGACACGGCACGCGGTCGCCGCGCGGCGTCGCACCGTTAACGTGACGTGTTCAAATATTTATCCGGCGTTGTGTACGCGCCACGTCGACCTGTCTCCACAACACAATCTGACGGCCTGCACGCCGCCATAATAAATTACACGATTCAATTTTAGATAAAGCATTTTATTCATAATATTCATATAGCCAGAATATAAACAATTATAAGGGATGTGGAACGGAACAAATGGAGTTCTTCAAATAGGCTAGTTGGGGTTCGGTAATCAGGGGGATGAGATGGAAATGAAATTTAACGAGAATTCGCAGATGTAAGGTTACATTAAGGGTATTGGGCTGAAACAACACACGAATCGTTTTTACGCAGTGTTTAATATAATACTTATATTTATACTTATATTTTACTTCATTAAATATGTTATTTTGATATATTAGTACCTACCTTATTAAATGCTAATTAGGAACATTGTTTGGTGTTAAGAATTCTAAAGTAAGAAATCATAAACAAAAATGCACCTACTTTGGACTATCAAGATTTCAATCTAAATCGCTATCAGATGGCGTGCGTGCAGAACCGAGGGTGAATATTAAAATTGAACTTATCCCTAAAGGTTAAAGCCTCATGCAACATGTTGTCGGTAGAGTGTAAAGGGGGGGGGGGGGATGAGCGGCAGCCACGTCACGGTTCGGCTGCACCACTAACGACCACACAAGTGCAAACAGAGGCATGGCCCACACGGATAAATTAATTGCGTGGCACTGAGTAATTTCCCCTATCAGCCGTCTGGGACGGCGGCTAAAAGATCACCTGAGACTCCGTGGCAAGTGCATTCAAAACGTAATTCAAATGATATAAAGTGCGATAACAAAACTTTCCTTATTTTTTTATAACATTTTTTGTTAATTTTATAAGATTTAAGTAACAAGCGAGCTTGCAGTCCACCTGTTGGTAGATGGTCACTGCAGTCTATTGATACCTCTAAGCATCTTTATAGAGAAGAAAGTTTCTAAGCTACCTTACTCCCGAGGATTAAGATCGTCGCCTCATTAAGCCGAGCTCAATAACCTCAATGGTCAATAACAAACAGCGCTAGCTGTTATACATGTTAACTACACGTGTATCCGTCATAATATCATTTAACCAGACAATTTTGTAGAACTGTTACAATACTACATACGACTAAACTAAAAGCTTAGTGAAGTAAATTATTAAGGGCTGTGCATATGACACAGACGAGCGCCACAACTCGCCCGCAGAACCTATGCAGATGTACGCAAGTGCTTCAAGAGGTTTTTTAATGAAATGCAGCCCGCCCGCACACACTGAGTTTATTATACACGAGGACCTTGATATTTTGGTACTTGTCATGTCTATAAAAACCAGACCGTTTTGTTCATTAATCTTAATTGGTACTGTTGCGACCATAATATTCTTCGTTTCTTAGAAAAATATTGCGCTTACAAGTACTAAAGCAATTTGAAAAGAAATAGAATAAAATGTCTTTATTTGTATAGGCCTTCGAGAGCAATTATATTACTAGTTACAATGTTTTTTTTCTTACATTACAATCGAAACACGACCTCAACTGGGTAAATCTGCCAAGCAAAGTTCATTTTTCGTATTTGCTTTATTAACCCTTAATTTTTACAATGAGACTAAAAGGTAGCTCCACGTTACCTTACGTTTATTAGTATAACATATAAATTAGTAACTTAGATAATTGAGAGATAAATTCCAAGTATGGCATCAATACTGTCCGATGCGGTGGCCTAGGCCAGCCCTGCCAACACCCCATTCCACAGAGTCAGTATTCAGTACGCAACAATGAGTCACTCGCATTACTAATGTTACTATTATCTATTTCCGTCTACGCGCAGCCGCCGCTGCGTAACGAATCATATCTCCTTACATTACTGATAGCTGCTGAAGGTTAAGTACCTACTTGTCACTATTTGAAGACATAATCAGAAAAAAAAAATTCAATTAATTTTAAAAAAAAAGGTCCCGCTGAAGGAGTACCACCGTTACGGCTATTTGAATATTTCTAGCGTACATCAGTTCTTGCGTTTTGGTAGACGGCTGTAGTGGCCGGCACACTTTCATATGTGGCCAACAAGTTATGAGGAATAGCAGCATTTGATTTGCTTCAGATATAACCCAGCCTATACGAAGTTGCAACGTTTCCTAAGTTAGCAGCAAACTAGATTCAAAGCAAGCAAGCAAGCAAGCAAAGGAATATCACAATTTTCTTCTTACTTATGTTCCTTGACATACCATCCAAGCTAAGCTAAGTATTATTTATCTCAGGTGTTTGAAAAGAAAGCAGGAATTCCAGACGATGAAACCCGGTCATTGGTCCTAGTGTTACTAATTGAATAAACGGAGCATCATCGCCAGATGTTCGCGTTCATATCGGGCCTCGTCGCAACACATGTCGGCGCTTCCCAGGCGCGCTTAGAAATATTCAGAATATCAACGTAATACATTCGAATTGATCCACTGTAGATAATGGACTATATGAAATATGGAACATCCACCCATACTACTATTAAATTAAACTCAGAATGCTATTTCGTTTCAGAAATCCGTTCGTAGGTAGGTACTCGACGTGGGTGGTTTTCAATATAATGGATATTGTTGTGTCATTATTTTGAAATAGTGAAAGCTATCAAATGAATTTGTTAAACGAGTGTCATATTTCAAAAGCGACAGCACTCCGGAGAATCCAAGATATTGTCTGAGAAAATACAAAATCTGTTATAATCTCGTTTTATATAGGTAGGTATCTAATCAGAAGGTGAATCCTAAACGAGTACTCAAAATGAATGTTAAGAATACGCTTTTTTTTTTAAGTTTTCTGTTTAATGTACGTGAAAAGGTCAGTTCTGCCCTTAGTGGAACATAAGTGTACACAAGTCAGATTTTTATCAAATCGACATTTCATACCAGAATTGTTAGAAAAATGGAGTTCAATAGATAGAAGTCTTTTTGAAAATGAAAGACATTTCCGCATTAAAAACCGATCTATGTAAGGATTTCCGTTTTTCTATTTTGGTCCAAAAATTCAATTTCGCAAAAATCAGTTATACCCGTTTTCAATAGGGACAGTGAAATATAACTAACTTTCAAAATTAGTTACTCAGCGAACAGAAACTGCCTGTGCAAATACTAAAAGTAAGTCGAACTTAATTACTTCATTTGCCTACATTAACTGCTGAAACTGTGTAAATTTAGATGATGCAAGCGGTTTGGACTCGCTTGTGATCAACGCAGCGTGGTATCGGGCCATCGCACGTGCTTCCTAGCAATTAGATGCTATCATAATCGGCACTCGGATTAAAACGTTTAACGAGTGTTAGTTTAACGGCCCGGTTAACCAGCTTTGGTAATCCTGCCTCTGGATGAACCTGAAACTGTTTTGATTAAACACAGATAGAAGTGCTTAATATACTGTAGATATTAGATTGTTTTAAATTCCGAAACGAATATACAATTTATCTCACGGTAAGAGGTTCACTCACCATTACTGCTTATGGACATCAGAAAGCAACTTCATAAAGATCAGAGATTCTGAAGTCGATCACGGATGCGTTACTACTCCAGAGGACTGAGATGGTAACTTTATATAACATTATTCCATCGTAATGTAAGAATTTGGACACGCTAGAAATGGATGAGCAATGGCAATCATACTCGTTCTACGGCCTGCCTAATCATTCTTCCTTTTCATAAATTACTTTCATCTTTATCAGATCATATATTATTACATTGTAATATTTGCGTTGCCAGGAAATATACTTCATATAAAACGTATAGGCAAAGACGCTCACGCTTACCCAGAACAAAGAAATCTATTGAATCGCTGCTGAAAATATATCTTACTAAGAACTATCGCATATTTCGACACAGACGGTGCGTGGCTCCGGCTCTCCGACCCCATTTCCACTGTTTACGAGTTTACGACGCCATGAAGATGAAGCGGACCCACATAAATTATGTTTTATCACTACCATATACCGGATTCTCGGATTACAATGACAAATACGCATTCGAAATACGTCTGGCCTGTATTCAGTAATAGTTTACGCCAAACAAATAGGTCGGTATGAAGATTATCGACCGGAATTTAGGATTTAACGACATCCTTATATATTTATTTTCATATTGAAATATTCTGGTACATAAAAGTAAAACACACATTACACATTATGCTGTTTCATTTATAAAGCCTAAATAAAGTAATCTAAGTTTACAAACGAAGGTCTACGAACAAATTTTAAGCATAAATACGCAATAATACAGATCTAGGATTAATGCACAGCATATACATATACAATATTAAACGGTTGACGAAAGCTTTACTCATAACATTAATAGCCATTTTATGTGGTCGTTACCATTACCACAAATGGTGTCATCAACATCCAAATTTTCATCATAATCCACTTATGTATCATATCTTGTTGTACATTATGTTATTTGAGAGCTTAACTTTTAATAAGGTGTGTGATTATTTTCATTTTATTTTAAAGCTTACTACAAAAAGGTTTTGTACGTTAATGCAAAAGGTTATTTACCAGTTTACCTAACGAAGTCAGCAAAGAAATTTCAAAATGTAAACCCCCGTTCATCCTTTTAGAGATTTAGTGTAAATTGGTTTTAGTTTTAATGTGATTTCAAATTATTGTTTCTCGACGATCTTGTATGATCAATGCCCTTAGCTTGACTTTACCTTGCAACGTACAATGCACCTGTATGTTTTTGTATTCGACTATTCCTTGCAATTTATTTTGCAAATAAGGAAAACGATAATAAGAAACCTTTGAGGAGTCTCAATATACTCGTACTAAGGACACTCTGATAAGATGTTATAATCATTACCAAACGAAAACGATTGATTAACCAACGCGCGGAGTAGCGCAAGGCCGGGGGGCGGCAGATGCGGCCGGTGTCGCGTGTCGCCACATGGCCGCGGCAGACGTGCGTGGACTGGATTTCGTTAGGATCCAATGTAAGGACATGAACCCTTGTTAGGTTTTTTCCGCGGACATTTGGTACAAAACCTGGAGAAGGTATTATTATATCCTCCAGTCCAATTTTATATTGCGTTTAGATCCGCTGAATAATTATGTAGCACAGTGGGAACTCATTTTTTTACTTCTAATAACCTATATCTATTTTCTATCATTTAGCGAATTAAAGAGTTTAGATTTAGTTCCCGAAAAGGATAAACATAATGTATTGTACGTTTAATAACCCTTTTAGAACCCTTTAAGAAATTTCTCAAATTGCATACGCAATAACAGGTACTTTACACAAAATGCAAATCTCGCATAATCGCCTCTTATTCTTATCGTGCGACGTGTTAATAGTAAAGATACGTTATTTTATAAAGATCTAACAAATATATCTCCTATCTTAAAGCAGGACAATGTGAGCAATTAATAAATTTCAGCAAGCAATTTGGCACGGTGACTAAAATTAAGCAACACAGCTGACCTTGAGTAGGATGTTATGTGGCTACAATCGTACGCGGGGAGCCTGAGTGGGTACCGTGAGTCACCCTCGCCTCCGCTGACTCCGCGCCAATCTACGGCCAGGTGCCGAGGATGTTGCGTTCACTTCTTCTTCTTCATTAGTACTAGGTGATCGGATGTTTTCTTCGCATCTAGGGCATTTCCTCTCTCCTTAGGTCTTCAATGAAAGTTTGGCCTTAGTGAGTCCCATTAATATAAACTTTGGGCTTAGGCGTAGTAATAACGGTAGGTACGTCAAGTCCTATAACATTAAACACTACGTTTAATGTTATAAGACCGGCGAAATACCACCACCACCCTTATTTCTAGCGTGTAGCTGTTCTAGCGTTTCGGTGGAAGTGTATGTTGCAGGCATATAAAAATAAGAAGCAACCATATCATTCCTTCGGAGTAGCAACGCATCTGTGATTGACTTAGACTACATGCTTCTTTGCTACTTCAATCTGATTTAAAAAATATATCATTAATTGTGTTCTATCGGTGGATTTTGTTTAAAACTACGAAATATGTATTATACGCCTGATGGTTTCAGTCGCGGCGAGGAAAAGTAAAATAAATTTAAATATTTTATCTTTTGACAGAGTAGACGATACAAAGACTAAACGTTTCGTTAATATAGGGACTATAAATATATCCTTTAGTATTCTATGTTTAAAACTACACTAATATTATAAAACGGGAGAGTTTGCTTGTTTCTTTGAACGCCCTAATCTCTGGAAGTACCTACTGGTCAGATGTAAATAACAATGTTTGAGTCTATTAGGATATTTATCGAGAATGGCTATAGACTATATTTTATTTAATTCAGATGAATGGAAAGAGAAATATAAGTGATCAAAGTTATCTCGAAATAGACCTCTCTAGCATCGACTCTCATACATAAAGGAGGTCAATTAAATTGGAATTACAGCGCGAGTTATAATTAAAACGGTTTTGCCGTACAGATAGATATTTTTATTATAAATACTTATGCATTACAAGCAAAAACTTGTGATTCGTTTTAAGATACTTGCCGCAGACGGAGAAGTGTGAAATTACGCACGGTTATAGTTGATGTAGAGAAGGATTGCGCAATGCTAATATTTTTCAAATAATGCATAAAACGTACACAAAATCAACTAACAACACATTTCGAGTGTAATGTGTTTTTAGTGCAACCTTGCATTTGACAGAAACACATACATAATATACGAAATAGAACATTCAATGTCTTCCTATGAAAACACACACACGTCAAAAATGTCAGTTGTCTTTGTCAAAATACCCGCTATTGCTTTTAAATGCAGCTTAGTTAATTCCTCTTTTTATCTTTAACGGGTGCATTCAAAATAATGTGAAAATTATTACAATTTATTTAAATCAGAGAAATATTGGCGCTACTTTGGACATTATGAAGTTTAGTTTTTGAATTTAAAATACGGTCGAATTTCGACCGTTGCGATTGGTGACTAGTTCATAATAATGTAACAAAAGCCTATCCGATAATAAAATATTTTGCAAAGCAGATTTTCAGTATTTCGTGTAGGTTTTTGGCAATACGTTATTAATTTTACGGCAAAGCCCGTTTTGGCTAAGCAATCATAAAAACCATACAATACGCCTACGCTTAGTCAGCATCGGCCATTAAGTTAACAATAAGTTTCCGATGTATTTATAGAATCTTTATATAGTATCGAATCAGTGACACTCGGTCATCGAGTGTGATGGGGTCGGGTGTGATGCTCGCGATGACGTCACACCGACCACCTCCGCCCCACCGATGTCGTAGCCTTGAGTCAATTATATCGAATTATCCTGTTGCGGTCGGCACGCGAACTATAATTATATGTAATTCTATTTATACTTAATGCTCATGTACATCATTTTCTCAATTCAATACACGGTTGAGTAAAACTGTTGTTTGCCTGTTCTTTCAGTTTTCATTGTATTTTTAACCCTCGTGGTACGAACAGTAGACAACCCAAGTACGATTGGGTATATACTGCATACATGCTTTAAGGTCTTATTTATTATTACAATAACGATTGCTCGAACTATACAGGTTAAATTAAATCTTAAATTAAATTATTGAGAGATCTTAAGGCTTTCAATATAAAACGCTCTTATAAAAACCTATACATATACACGTTAAACAGTACATATACACTATCACATATAAATATATGTATTTAAGTAAGTTAGGTACATATCGAGGCACTCATGGGAATCTCCCGCTCCATATTTGCTTCATTATCTTCGCAAGTGCATTAGGGGACTTACCCCTGAGGATAATGTTCCATTATCTATATGCAAGAGAAAGTTTTAATTATCTGAAGTTTTCAAAAGTCACACATTTGCAATTACTTTAATTGGCACAAGACCCTTTAATTACAGCGGGCAAGATACTCGTATTTAATTATTTGTGTGGATAATATTTACTTTTAAGTGCCAGATATTTCCGTGTATAACAAACTTATCGTTTTAACGAAGACCTCAGTCAGTAAATAGACATTAAGTGGTAGAACCAGTGTAGTTCGACCGGGGAAGTACCACATTCCTTGCGTTTCGTTCGAAGGGTGTGGTTGCCGGCACACTTTTATATGAGGCGACCATCATAGTCCTCGGGAGTAGCAACGCATCTGTGATTGACTTCAGGTGGATCCCATGTTCTGTATGTAGTTGTTTACAGATGTCCATGGGCGGCAGTGGCCACTTACCATCAGGTGGACTGCATGCTCGTTTGCTACTTCAGTCAAATAAAAAAAAATTAATTACTTTGAAAACAATTACATAAATTGCACTTTGGTTGAGGGTTATTTTCATCAATTCGCTGTTGTTCTTTTAAAACATAAACTACGCCCTGACAACACGGAAGTGTAATGAATGAATAACGAGCGAGTTCACTACGTACCGTGCTAATTACCAGGCATCGCCGGCTTCGTCTCGCGATGACATAATGTTTAGGTGTCACTCGTAGCTATGTATCAACGTAACAATTAACGGACGCATGATATACTCACAAACCTTTATTTACATTACCTATACATGGATTTTTTACCCGACTGTGTCCGAAACTCAGAAAGGGGGTACAACCCGTTATGTCCCACTGCTGGGCACGGGTCTTCTCTCAGAATGAGAGAGTTTTAGGCCATAGTCTACCGCGCTGGCCAATTACGAATTGGTGGACTTCACATACCTATTAGAACTTTTTTTAAGAACTCTCGGGTGTGTAGGTTTTTTCACGATGTTTTCCTTCATCGAAAAGCAGTGATAATTAATTTCTAATACGAACATAAATCAGTGGTGCGTGCCGGGGTTTGAACCTCGGACCTCCCTATTGTGAGGGCAAGTTTCAGCCAAAAGGATAATAACGTCATTCGAGCGTAAGCTTGCATGCCCATGTTTTGCTGAGTATTGCTCAAGGAATCTGTTTCCGTGTCGCTCTACAGTCCGTATTTGTGTAAAAATAACTAAAATTGAGGTTTTAACGAGTTTACACTATGTTCATTATAAATAGTTTTTATTTTTACATTTTCTGTCTCAACAGATAACGCCAAAATACTTAGCTCATTACGACATTTTTTGTATAGGATTCAATTATAAACATCCTGGCACGGAAGAACTTGTAATTCGGTGAGTTGTAATTCATCTCTAACCCTCATCGTCTGTAATCCTCTGTGATTCGTCAGCAAAGACAGCATTTAATGTATAATTGTACATTAAAAAATGTAGTCACGACGACCAATTGACAGTATAATTTAGTGGTTTTCTTACCCTTCGAGTTACGTAGGCATGCAGTAGTACGTGAAGCGAGGTCGAAGCCCGCGGATGAGGCAGGAAATCCCGCGCGGATGCGCTCGCGGGACAGTTTATTGACACATTCGCACCTACATCACATGCTCACGTTGCGACTCAATGTGTTTTCAGTAATAACTTAGCGTATTAACTTAACGTATTTTTAATAAAAAAATAAAAAATATATATAATAACAATAATCCCGTGTACGATTGTGAGTTACTAAGCGTATGATAAATTTTATGTTCAAATCTAACAATACGGCAGATAGGCTGCCTGTTGAAAGTAGTCACCGTCATCGCCGGCTTTGAAAGAGAATCCTTTTCGCAACTTTTTTTGAAGAGCACCATGTCGTAGCGCTCCGGAAATACTTCAAGACCGGTGCATCAATACACGGTGCATCAATACACGCATGGAACTATTTTTTTATAATAATACAGAAGGAGCAATCAGTATGTTTGCAGTCCACTTGTTGGTATGTGGCATCGGTCATGGACATTAGCGCACATCCCTACAGAGCACTGGAAAATTAATCCTAGTATTTATGGTTAACGAAACATAACATAAATTTTCCTCATTATCCGTTGTAATTATCCGTTGTAATTACCGCCTTGCTCATTTCCTGGGAAATTCCGTAAATTTACGGAACACGCGCGGGTGACCTAAATGAGTGTAGATATTAAAAGTTTGTTAATGAAATTAGATAGACAACTACGATCGGTCCGGATTATCTTATTAGTTAACATTCAGTAAGTAAAAAGAGCAGTGATAGTCCTTGGTAGAATCTTGGCCTCTCGATCGGGAGGTCCGAGGTTCAAATCCAGGCACGTACCACTGATTTATGTGCGTATTAGAAATTAATTATCACTGCTTTTCGGTGAAAGAAAACATCATGAGGAAACATACACACCCAAGAGTCCCTTTAAAAAAAAAACTCGGAGGTGTGTGAAGTCCACCAATTCGCACTTGGCAAGCACGGTGGACTATGGGCCTATAACTCTCTTATTCTGAGAGAAGACCCGAGCCCAGCAGTGGGTTTATAATGGGTTGACGACAAGCAAGTAAAAAATCTCTCAATAAATCGAAAAGCAATCACGTCACCGTCACTGAATTTCATGAACGAGCCGATCTACATTAAACAATAGGGATGTTGCGGATATAAAATTTCGGATCTGGTACGGATAATGATATAGAAATAATGTCATATCGGTTTTGGATACACTGACGGGTATGTGATTATTTCGGATTATCCGTTACTTTCGGATAGTTTAGGTTACGGATGTGTGATTTTTAAGGTATTTAAAATATAAAATAGAAATAGGTACCTAATAATTTACGTATAATTCTGTGTTATCATTAGGAGTTACATATCTTATTAGTCATTACCATAGCTACTTCCACCTCCTTCACCCTTATCCGAAATAAACCGAAACTTTTATAACGGTTACGGTTACGGATAGATTTTTATTTCGGATATCCGAAAGTTTCGGTTCCGGTGACAGAGCTCCATAACATCCCTGTTGAACAATATTGACTGAGCCTCGATTACAGGTGATCGCACGAAAGCCGATATAATTAAACCCTGACCGCGGCGGGGGAGATGCGGGTGAAAGTGACATGTAATTATGTAGACATGCCATATTTAATTATGAAAACTATCGTGCGAAGCGACTGTCGATTAACTACAAAATGATTTAGTAAAGCTATCTTATATTATAATATTAATATAAATATTATCTTCGATGCGCAGGGTTCATTTTGTTAAGTGTTCATTTAAAGATAGTAGTACTATTGTTGAATTACATTTACACATGAGGCGACCATCATAGTCCTCGGGAGTAGCAACGCATCTGTGATTGACTTGATATGAAACCCATGTTCTGTATGTAGTTGATTACAAATGTCCATGGGCGGCAGTTACCACTTACCATCAGGTGGATTGCATGCTCGTTTGCTAATTCAGTCAGATAAACAAAAAAATAGAATTGTCTCGGACCATAAATAAATAAAGTAAACGTTAAACTCTTGCAAACCAGATCCTTTAAACTTTGTGCTACACTGCTGCTACGAGGCACACGTATATAACTCCACGTACATATATTTCTCAGCGTTGCCGCAATGAAACAGAGTTTCATGACCTTGATCATCCATACAATGATAATGAAACTCAAAATAAAGATGAGCTTTTATTGACTCAGTGCAGTAAGGTCGAGTTGATCACGTCACACCGCACATTACGCGAACGAGCATTTAGGTATGACGCATAGTGAAATGTCCGCACGCAGTCGGCACCTGCATGGCGGCGTTATAACGTCAGCTTTGCTTTGACATCATCAAATCACTATGCATATGCATTAACTTAGTCTTCGAGTTTTTCGTACATGAATAATAAGGGGAGATAAAGCTGCAGGGGTTTTGTTTCAACTCGATGTATCAAAAAATTAAGCTGGTTTGCTAAACCGACATTGGGAACAATTTTCCGCAGGTTATTCTCGAATTTATCAAACTTAATAATTCAGTAAACAAGCTAGGAAGCAAGTAGGTATGTGAACTTCACTGAAAAATAACTTATTAAGTATACGTGTTCAATCAGCCTTTCATAGGGTTATCTCCATGCTATAACTAAGTTAAAAGGTCTCCTACGCTACTAGGAGCTTGATTGAGGCCGTCAATGACTCTTCAGAGTGGAACGCAAAACCTCAGTGTAGGTTTTATCATTTTCCTAAAGATTAACACAGTTGTACAGCCGACAATTTTCAAGATTAACATTATTAAACTAGCAGCGAACAACCTCTACGCAATCATCTACGACAATTTATTCATACCAGAAGCCTGATCTTGGCGTGAGTGGCGAGGGGCGGGCCAACATACCTTAATTATAATATAGCTGTCTAACGTCACACGAAACGCATTTACATATTTATTTGTAAGAAAACAAGTTTTCATTTCAAGTTTTAATTGAGTAAATTACTTGTACACCAACATCGTCGTTACGAAATGCGGGATACATATCAAAAAATGTTGAGGAGGAAATACATAACCACTTAGGTGATAACCGTGCAATCGTTTTTATACAACTTAACTTAATGAACAACTTAAAATAAGTGGACACATGTGGTTACGATAAAATTAATCGTTATCCGGTAGAAAACAATATATTAGTACATTAAGTTGTACAACAATATATTAGTACTTGAAGGTGGTAGAACCAGTGCAGTTCGACCGGGGAAGTACCACCGCCACACCTATTTCTAGCGTGAAGCATTTCTTGCGTTTCGATAGAAGGGTGTGGTTGCCGGCACACTTTTACATGAGGCGACCATCATAGTCCTCGGGAGTAGCAACGCATCTGTGATCTGTGTGTTCTATGTGAAGTTGATTACAGATGTCCATGGGCGGCAGTGACCACTTACCATCAGGTGGACTGCATGCTCGTCAGTCAAAAAAAAAAAAAACAAAAAAAAAAAGTTCCAACATACACATACAAAGGTTTACTCGGCTATATTGGTTGTAGTTTCTCCAGCAATATAGTAAAGCATACTTCGTGCTACCCCCAGTTGTGGAGAGATATCCGCCCTCAGTAGTGAGTACAACGTAGCTGTTGTTACACTTCTTGGATCTTCAGTGCTCCTAACAATATATCGACGGGTCCCTAAAATAAAATCTAATATATAAAATTCTCGTGTCACAGTTTTTGTTGCCATACTCCTCCGAAACGGCTTGACCGTTGAAATTTTATATGTTTATTCAGTAGGTCTGAGAATCGGCCAACATCTATTTTTCATACCCCTTAAGGGTTGTCCACCTTTAACATTTTTTTAAATTTTTTTTAATTGGCAAAATAACGTTTTAACATTTTTTTTTTTATTTTTTATATGGCAAAACAACGTTTGTCGGGACAGCTAGTCGTATATGAAAAATTGCCATTTTACAGTATGAAGTTCTGTTGATTGTAATAGCTATTTAGGAACTCAATAAGTTCTTAAATAGCTATTACTATAATTTTCCATACATCGTCTTTGCGTAAATATATCAATGTTTATGTCTACAAAACTTCTAAGCTTCATACTGTAAAATGGTAATTTATACACAATTTTGTTCTAAGGGCCCGTTGATATGGCCCTAAGACCACCGGCTGAGCGCCGATAGATTCAGATCGGAGGAAGGCGATGTTGTGCGGCCGGTGATCGGTGACGCGACGTGGAAGTGTTTGCAAATAGTGTTGCGTACGAACCGGTTCCTCGTCCTTGCCTTACGCACGCCGCGAGTACAGCTGCACCTCAGCCAATGTGTTCACAACGGTTATGGTGTACGGATTACTTATTAGCTTTATGCTAAGACGAAAGTGAATAAATAAAATAGTAAGAACAATGATAGCATAGTGCTTGAAATTCGGCTTCTCAATCGAAGGTTCCAATGCTACGCACCACTGACTTTTCTAAAAATCATGTGCGTACATTTCCGGCGACGTGGAACCACGTTGCGTCACGGGGAATGTCGCCGACCGGATATACGTTTCTTTATCTAATTTGATTTTAATAACATTACAGGTTATGTAAATGAATATAAAATAATTCATTTACATAACCTGTAATGTTATTAAAAAATCGATTTAACATACAATAACTACTTCAAGTCATTTCGGTGCCAACAAAACTAACAGAAGTGTTTAAATGTCCAGCTGAAAATCAATCCCGTACAACACTGCACAGCATAAATGATTTTAGTAAAACTAAATGCCGGTATCATCATTTATCTCAATCCATAACTGAATCTATTAACTCCATAACAGTTGACACCCACATATTTGCTTTTGTCTATGTCCCAGTGGGTTTTAAATATTATTTCTTATCTAACAAATATTTACACAATTGCATTTTAGCTAGGAGGCTGTATTAAGGATACATCACTCGCCCACACGAATTTGCCTCGTAATGTACGTTTTCAAATATGTTTTTAGTAGTCATCTGCGTTAACGTTTATACCAAAATACTGAATATGTATAGAATATGTACATTAAAAAAAATACCATGAATTAATTATAAGAAAATTAAGAACATATCCAATAAGATTGTCAATATTTTGTTCTGAAGTAATAAAAAATACTTTTAAAACTAAAATTCCGAAGAATAAACGGTTGTGACTTATTGAACGTTATACATATTTGAAACCCCAAGGAGGAATGGCTAAACTTGTAATCAGATACACTACTATTATGTCAGATTACAAGTTAATATAGGTAGTAGATAAACTTAACATTATTATTATCTTAATAAATTAACGGATATCGTAACACTTAAGGAAATAGCGACAAAGTATGTAATTCACCGAAATGTCATTTATCGTAACGAGTTTTCTTGTCTTAGGTATTTCCCGATAGATATTCTACATTTACCTGAGTAATATTGTGTTTACTTGACAATCCTACTAATATTATAAATGCGAAAGTTTGTGAGGATGTATGTGTGTTTGTTATTCTTTCACGCAAAAACTACTAAAAGGATTTGGTTGAAACTTCACAGTAGTATAGGTTATACATCAGAATAACACATGGACTATAATTTATACCGATTTTTTTGTAATAAGGTTATACTATAACGAGAAATATCACATTAGTCGCAAAAAAAGTTGTCCTCTGAGAGCTATCTTCGCGTACGCTGCCTAAACCGTTGGAGATATCCAAATATAATGTACGGTGGGATTGTTTGGCTCACATAGATCTACATAAAAGTCCGCGACAGCATATATCTATATTTTATGTATAACCCACAATAACTCTTTTTATACTTTAAAAATTAAAAAAATATGAAGTTGATGTTTCCATGGGTTTTATACAAACTAAATATTATTCCTTATCAAAATAAATGATTTCAAAAAATCAAGCATCTAATACAGATTAAATCTACTTTTTACACCATATAAATTGGATAAGTAGTTTAGAAGATATTACGAGTATAACATATTGCGTAGTCAATTGATTGACCGGCAGTACGCGCCGTGCGCCGCCGCCGTATACAACGAAGTTCTATGAAATTAATATTTAAATGGTTATAAATCACGGAGCAAAATAGGAAAGGTCGATGTGAATGACGTCCCTGTAGTTCCGGGATCAGAATAAGGCTACGGTATCCCCTGTCTGTTGTAAGAGGCGACTAAAAGGGGGCTTTCGGGGTTGCGAGCGGCTAGACTGGGAGCTCGAAACACCCAGTCAGCTACTTCGGGAAAGATGTCAGCATGTGTGGATGCATGCTGTCGTGAGAGCCAGGATGCAAGGAGCTTGAACAGTCCAGCCAGGCGATCCCGAGAAGGATGGTGGTATACGTGTGGTCGCATATCGTGGTAAAGACTAGATGGAGTGGTGGGCCCAGCCGCTCACTTGGGAGGAGCCCGATGGGGCAATGCACTCAGAGGACTCCAGTTGCGTTCCTTTGAAGATCCCGGATTCCTGGTGCGATAAGAATCCCAAATAACCCTGCGTCGCCCCCACGGCGTATGGTACCTTTTAAAGGGTTCCCCCTCGACAAAAAAAAAAGGTCAATAAGAATGAAACAGTGGAAAAGGTTAGATATGTCATTCAATCGTCATCGACCTTTTAATGTTACACAACTCGGCACATATGTCAGATTAGCAGTAGTTTAGGTCGTAGTTGACCACGCTAGCCAACTGCGCGTTGGTAACCGTCACGCGTTTTGAGACCCTTTCATAAAACTTTTAATTTCAGCATAAGTATTAATATCCGTTGCCAACAAAACTAATTCAAATTAATATACGTGCCTGTGATTTGAAATTTGAACACACAGATTTAAGAAGTAGGGCAAGGGTTCAATCTTAAGGCAATCACAGATGCGTTGCTACTCTCGAGGACTTTGATGATCGCCTCATATAAAAGCGAGCCGGCAGCCACACCCTTCTAATGAAACACAAGAACTGCTTCACGGTAGAAATAGGTGCGGCGGTGATAACTCCCTGGTTGAACCATTGCTCTACCACCTTGCAAACTTTATGTGGCAGACTAAATTCCACGCGAGCGAAGCCGCGGGCAAAAGCTAGTATTGAATATTTCTAACAATGTGGTTTGTGGAAGACGTAATTAGTGTTCTATAGATTTAAATTTCAAGTTAGGGAATGATAGGTACCAAGTCTTCATAGTGTTTATCGCGTACCATATACCTAAAATGTCCACCAATTCGCAATTGGCCAGCGCGGTGGACTATGGCCTAAAACTCTCTTATTCTGAGAGAAGACCCGTGCCCAGCAGTGGGACAATAATGGGTTGGCACCATATACCTAAAGCCAAAAGAATATTAGCTTCGCTTCGCTGAGTTAGAGAATCACGTCATTTTTCCTTTCGTTAATTATTATCAATTACGAGTATAAGGTCAGGGCCGGATTTAAACTCAATGCCGCCCCTGGGCACCGGAAAAAAGTCCGCCCTATTACTAGAATTTTACTTAAGGGGGAAATGCGTGTAGAAAGACGTTTTCATGCTGATTTTTTATTAATTTTTTTAAGGTATGAAAACTAATGTTATATATTGAAACTACCAGGTTATTTTATACATATATTTATATTTTTCCATATTTTACGACAATATAAGTTGAAAACTAGCGGAGATTTCAGCTGATACACATCGTAGGTTGTTTCCGACTTAACAGTTGGTGTGCACTATAGAAGCTATAATTTTTATCTGAAATCAATCAAATCAATGGCACAGGAAAATTAATTTTCTTTATACAATTACGCTGAATTTGGACCTCCATCATAAGCGACATTTTTATTTAAACAATTTTTCTGTGCTATTGATAAGTTATATTGTTGTTTAATACGAATAAATACTCATAAATATACGTATGAAATAACCTGATATTTTCAATCAATAATATTATTTTTTTATACCTTAAAAAAATTAATAAAAATCAGCATGAAAACGGCCTTCTACACGTATTTCCCCCCTTAAACTTATAGTTTATGTATTTCATTTTTAAAAATTAAAATATCTAATTTATTGCAGAAACTTTTTTATATTATATATTCTAAAAAACATAAATAAATATTTGTTTTTTTTCTAACAATTATAAATTTGGCAATTTCTAACAATTATAAGGGTGACTCATAATTACAATATATCAATTTTTTCACAGGAAAACACGTCTGACTTTTTGAATTGCGAATTGGTCGATTAAATCTTCGCAATCTAAACGTTGAAGTACGTCGGATTCGATGCATAGAATAGCTAAGCTATTGAGTCTATTTGCAGTCATTGTAGAACGTAAGAAGTTTTTAATTCTCTTCAAACATGAAAACGATCGTTCTGCGCTACAGTTTGTTACAGCTAATGTCATAAATATTCGATAGGCGATTTCCACGTTTGGAAACTCAGTGTACAGGTCGTTTGTATGCAACAATTTTAAAAGATCGGAAGGTGAATTCTGTTCTATCTTTTTTTCAGTACAATAAGCATGGAAGTGCACAAATTCGTCATCTAATGAGGGCTCGAGATCTGAAGAATATACATTTCTTAAACGTTCAGCTCGTTTATGAATTTCTCGATTATCCAAGTTGCCAAATTCAGTGATAACTGAGAACTTTTCCTGAATTTTTTCATATGCTGCACATCTTTTGCGTAATTCAGAATCCAGATTGTCAAGAATGACATTAAAAGTATTAACTCTAAAATGGTCCCGACCTGACAGTTGTACATCTCCATCCCGTGATTCATCAGCATGTAATTTTCTTTTTCTTTTTCTAGAAACCGTTGTTTTATATTCTTGAATTTCCGAAATTTTTAATGCCTTTTTTTCATAAATTTCAAATTCATTTCGCGTATCAGCAACAACTTTGATCAAACCATGATAATCATCGATCACTTCAGCAATGTTACAATCAACTTTTTGCAATCTTTGGCTAACAGCATTAAATCTTGAGAGTAAAAAAAACCAAAGTATCTGCATAAATGCTGTCTCAAGTTGCTCTAATTGAATTCGAATCCCTTTAGCTTCTTGTCTTGTAATCGCATTTTGTTCCGTATCTTCTTCAAGAATAACCAAAGTCTCAATTATTTCGTTGAAATGTTGATTGAGTACTTGAACTGCTTCATATCGAGCTGACCATCTAGTTGCAGATAACGATTTTAACGTAATCTTTTTTTCAGCATGTGATTGTAAAACTTCCCAACGGTGCGTCGATGCAGTAAAGAAGTTGTATAGAGCTTGTACTGTATGAAAAAATGAAGCAGCTTCTGACGCACATTCTACTGCGTGAACTCCAACTAAATTCATAGAATGAGCAGCACAAGGAGCGTGTTCAGCAAGATCATTCATTTCATGAATTCTCGCCTGTAAACCTGAATAAATTCCTGATACATTGTTCGCGTTGTCATATGACTGACTTCGACAGCCTGCAAGATTAAGATCAAAAAACTCAAGAAAAGATAATACAGCAAATACTAGTAAATCTTCAGCTTTATGTCCGGAGTTTTCAATAAACATCAAAAAACGTTCAACAGGCGTTCCATCTTTTTCCACATATCTGAGAACAAACGAAAGTTGATCGACGTGAGATATATCAGGTGTGGAATCTACAATAATGGCATAATATTTCGCTGATTTGACTTTTTGAACAATAATAGAAGAAACTTTTTGTGCCAAAAGCTGAATAAATTCTTCGTAGATAGTTTTTGATAGGTAACTTGTACTGCCAGATCCTTTATTTCCAAATTTTCTGATATGTTCTTCGAGAAATGGGTCGAAAGAAGCAAGGAATTCAATCAGCATCAAAAAATTGCCATTATTTGGAGAACCAAATTTTTCGTCACTTCCTCGGAATGGAAGCCCTCGAGAAGCCAAGGCTTTAGTAGCAGCGACTAATCTTCTCAAAACATTCCTCCAATATGAGATTTCTGTTTCTGTTTGAATGACTAAATTATGGTCTATCCTATTCTTATTATCTGATCTTTGCTTAAAGGTTAATATACATTTTTTATGACTTTTTGAGTGTTCATGCTCAGTAACACGAACGCCTGCATGTTTCCAATCATTAAATCCGGTTTTACCATTAAATGAACAATCTACATCAAAAAGAAGACAAGCTGCACAGAATACAGATCCTTTACTAACTGAGAAAATGAGCCATGGTCGTGGAACTTTTTCACCGTTAATAAGTTTTCTTACAAATAGTGATTCTGATAGCCATCGTGAAGTTCCATCACTGTAATCACGTTTTGAACCGGAGAAATCCAAATTTTTATTTTGTTTACACCCATGAGTAGTTACATAATCTCTGGTAAAATTATTTATAGCCCATTCTGCTGGATCATCGCTTATCACAATATTTTCCAACACAACCTCATCTATTATTCTTGTTGAGATTGTAGCTTGGAGTTCATCTTCATTATTTATATTCTGTAGCTGCGAAGAAGTCGTGGAACTGCCAGTATCAGTACTCGTAGACGAAGTCTGTTTTGAACTTGAGGTAGAACGTACATCATCACCTGTCAAAATTTACTTTCATTTTATTAACCTAATTATTACAATTAATAATAAATACACATATCGACAAATAGATCATTATTAAACTCAAAAAAATATGGAACTTAACAAGACAAACCTTCGTGATCCAAGTTTGTACAATCTCTACAGATAGATTCCGTTTTTTGTGTAACACGTTCTATCTTCGTAAAAAAATCATCTAGCTTGGGAGTTTTACTCAAAACCTCTTGTTCCTTTCTACTTTTGTTCGAAGCGCGCTTCCGATACTCAAATCCGCTCAATTTTTTGCGTCCATCAGCCATGCTTGTCAATTAATTGTATATTCATGCTCAACATCAATAAAATTTAATGCAGGTTAGATTTATGTAATCATGCCAAATGTGAAAACAAACTTCATCAAAGTAACCTATATACATTTGTAAAACAGGCTGTAGGTGGCAGCATGCACTGTTTCAACTTTATTAAATTCAAAAATAATAGTTTAAAAAAACTGAAAACACGCTTTTTATAGAAAATCAAACTAAAAAATAAAAAATAAATTTTAATAAATTTAAATTGAGAATAGTGTTAAAAATTTCAATAAATATAAATTAATAGTAGTGTGAATTAAAAAAAAATATTAAAAAAAAAGCGTGGGGTGCATGGGTCAATAGTTATAAATATTTTATTGACAGATATGAGTAGAGTGATTATCATTTTGATAATATCTTAAAAAGAACCCCACGCTTTTTTTAGATAAAATATTTTTTTTCTCATTCACATTATTATTAAATTATATTTATTTAAATTTTGAACACTATTCTTAATTTAAATTTATTAAAATTTATTTTCTATTTTTTTAGTTTGATTTTCTATAAAGTGTGTTTTGAGTTTTTTTAAACTATTGTAAGAATAATTTTATTTATTCTAAACAAACACCAAATATTACAGGCAAGTGATAGTGTTCCGTGTTATTATTAAAAGAGCGCGTGCGTCGCGACCGGCCTACGGCGGTGCGCGGTCTACGACGGCTCAAGACGGACTGACTAGTCGCCGACGTGGCGGTGTCGCTCGTCCGTTTCTCAAAGCGGAGCCGCATCGGAGGCATCGGCTTTCGGCGCGTTTGCGTTCGCGCCGACACCCTTTGTGGATGCCGCGCGATGTGCCGAATATACCGGACGACGTATACTACGGCTTATGGATTGGCCACTATTGACGTAACTATAGTGCGCTTATATTGAATTGGTCTTACACTATTATTTATTTTTTACTTTTTAGTTTAATTTATTTATAAAAGCGTGATTTTTTAGTTTTTTCAAACTATTATTTGTTTTGTAGTATTAAAATTCTCCTTAGTATTCGAAAATTTGTCAATATTACAGAAATCGGCTACAGTCCTGTCTTATTGACTGTAGAGAAAAAATATAAAAAATTAAAATTAAGTTTCTTACCTTATCGACTATAGATGAAAATTATATAAATTAACAAAAATTGTATGTTGCAAATTTGAAAATGGAATAATTTTCCCAAATTAGTGTATTGTCATCGGTCCTCGATAAATATAAAAAGTTTGAACGAAATCTGGCCGTTTAAAGTGGGGCGAAATCGCGCTCAAAGAAGTCGGTTACAAACATACAAACTTACAAACATACATACAAGTGAAGCTAATAAAGAGCGTGTAAAAAATATCCGATTTTTCGTTTAAATTAAAATTAATTAGTGAAATCGATAAATTATAACATTTTTTTTTATTGATTGATTGTTAAAGTTGATGTTTTAAGAAATGCAAAAAATAATTCCGAATTTTTTTCAATTTTTCAATATTAAATACTAATTAAATTTCTTCAATTCCAGAAAATAGAAAAATCGATTATTATTTGGAATCTCCAAGGAAACAAATTGATTAAATCATTTTGATTAATATTTTTTACTAAAAAAGTGCCAAAATTATAATTCATAAATAATGAATGAATTGAATTTCTTGAATTATCAATTAAACAAAAAAATATAAATTTATAGGATTAATTAATTATATTGGGGAATATCGATAAGACTAAGAAAAAAATTTTTTATCACTTAAAAAATTTCAAAATTTTGCCGCCCTAAAACATTTGCCGCCCTGGGCACTAGCCCCGACTGCCCCTAGTGTAAATCCACCGCTGTATAAGGTCATCGATAGAAGCAGTTGATTAGTACAGAACTATGCATGATTGTGATGTGACTGACATAATCTTGGCGATCGTGACCTCATGTTCGGAATGAAATCAGCGTAGCGCGTCAAAGTATCGCTGACTTCACGGGATGGGTGGGCGGCACTTTGCCAGCTCGTCGTGTCGAGGTATTTCCCAAGACATCCACACGTTTAACTACTAAGAGTGTAAAGCGGGAAAAGCCAGTATTATTAAGACTTTCGAGGGAAACATTAAAAGTAAATGAATTAGCCATGAAACAATAATTGTGCCAAATCTTGTCACAAAGTGACTGAAAATCACAATAAAAAGTCAATTAAATGAATTCATGTAAAAGATTAGTAAATAACACGAAATCGTATTTAGCACATAAGCATATGCCGATAAAGGGAAAATAGAAAATAATAGGTACCTTTACACATAAATGCTGTATTTGATGACATAAAAGCATATACATACATGTTTTTGGTTGTTAAATAACTCACGTGTCCTTAGGATGTATAAAGCGGCTCATCTTAATTTACCTGTAACAAATAAAAAAAATCATTAGATTAGAACTTTTTTAAACTCTACATAAAAATTAAAGCACTAATGCACAAAGACTTTGATCTTTCTGGCATTTTAGATACTGAACTCTAAATTTGGACTAATTAAGTTAAGTACGTACATGAAAGCCCTAAGTACGTACTTTACCGATTGAAAAATTGACAAATTTCGTACTAAAAAAACGACAAACATAAATATATTTTTAAAAATACCCCCTATAAGGCTGTGGCTGTGGCTAAGGCTGTGTCCCCAGTAGGCAAACAGCTTTTTAGTCGGCGCTCACTTTACGCAGTTTGCAGCGTTACAGCGTACAGTGAGCTCAAACTAGCAAACTTTGGACACTTCATTTCAAATATATGGCAGGACGTACTAAACCGATATGTCGCAAATTCAGCACTCCGCTAACAGTTTGCCTGCTGGGGGCACAGCCTAAGAAACACCCCTTAAAGCGAACACAATATTGCTGTTTCTACAAAATGCAAATTACGCATTAAGTCCCTTTAATTCTCATCGTGCGATATATGAATCACCTTACTATGCACCCGTTATATATATTTAGTAGCCACCGAACGTAGAAAATTAAGCGAACACCAAGTTTCCACTGCCCCGGTCCGCTCAACCGGAGCTTTCCCGCGTTTACGTGCTTATTACTGCTGCGGCCGCCACCGCGCTTTCCATATCACCAGCCATTCGTTCCACTTGGGAATTCATCCACTTTCATCTAGCCAATTTACCAATGATTGTGCCAATTACTGCTGATGAGCTTCATTTGTATTGCACAATCTGAATTTGCAATGGCATCTAGCAAGAAGGTAGATGGGCTTACTGATAGTAAGGAGTCATCGTCGTTTATGGACATTTAACACTAGGGGAGTCACCAATATACAGTTGGCTCTGAAGAGGAGTTCATTAAACACTAGAGGTGTCGCCAATGTACAGTTGGCTTCGAAGAGGAGCTCATTGTGCTCATGACGCATCATTAGGCACGTTCGTGGCAAAAATGATAGGGGAAACCTAACTGTGGAGGACCGGCATTAGCCTAGTATACATATACATACTATAGTATATGTTTATATGATGTAGTTAAGGGCCTGTCTTTTATTCATCTTCTGTTTTTATTTAAAAGGATAACTTATAAACCCACTTAGTGAATTAATTTAAATATATTTCCATCAAACCATAGCTGAGTAATATCTGCAGACAATCAGTTAATCCACTCATTACTTATAATAGTGCATTGTACATTATTGCTTAGATAAATAAGGCTAGAGACAGGAAGTTGCGAAAGATGATTGTAATAAAGTTACATTAAAATATATTGTTTAGAACGTTCTGATACAGCTTCGACTGTTGATACAGTAGCCGATAAAGAAGGCCGGCAGCAAGGTCGCGTGCGGTTCTCGGAAGCGCGCACAGGTAAATACCAAGAGCGCGCAAAAAATGCTTTCAACGCGAGATAAACACGGGGCGCACGATCCAATGGAAACTAAACTGAACATACAGATGCAACCAATCTCCGATGTTTGTTTGAACTACGAAATAACTAAGGTGCTCCGGGAAACCGTGTGCAACAAACGAGCACCTATTTATCTAAACTGGGAAACAAAAATAAGAACTTAATACGAAGGTTTACAATTGTCTTACAAACATATACTTAATTTATATACATTAAAGCTATTACCTACGTATATATGGACGTAAGAAATACGTCAGCTCTTTTTGCTAAGGAAAAATAGTGCGCATTGTCGTTATATTTAAGATCAAAACACTACAAAAATTTAATTTAAAGATCGATTACCTAATTTATCACTACATAGTATAAAACAAAGTAGCTTTCCGCTGTCTGTTCCTATGTATGCTTAGATCTTTAAAACTACGCTACGGATTTTGATGCAGTTTTTTTAATAGATAGATTAATTCTACAGGATGGTTTTTATTTATGCATGCATGCAAAATATAATTGAGGAACACTGGTAATTTTAGATTTTTTACTTTAGGCGGAACAAAGTTCGCCGGGTCAACTAGTAAATCTATATAAATAAATACTAGACTTTAATGCTGGACTTTGAATGATCCCCTATCCAACACCATTACAAGTTACACATAACATTACACTAGAAATATTGCACCGTTCATTTTCCCGTTACCGCGGTGACGTTTTGCTCTGAAATCACGCCATCAATACCAATCATCAAGAGTCGCGCGCGCGGGGTCAAACAAATTGACTCCGGGGACGCGACTGCCGACTGTAGCTCTGGATCACTTCGCCACTCGCCCACTCGGACCCGGCCGACACTCGCAGCACTTGACCGCTGACCGTCGCAAGTGATTCGTCCTCGTGCTAACGCCCAAGATATCGCGTTACAACAACTGACAATTAAAACGGTTGGAGATATATTTAGAACGTGAATTTGGAGCACGTTAAAATGCTTTTGATATCACCAATAATGCGCTGTTTCGTCGAATAGCGGCGTGGAGTCAGGCATCCTTTGACGCTTTCTCAGTTTTAGGAATGTTGTATTTTGTGAGCTTTGAGGAACGTCATAGAATACCTGTTGTAATTAAGATTGTCTTTCAAACTTCACAACAGTGAGCTGAAAATTAAAGTTAAACACCTTTGTTAAATCTACCTAAGTTAAGAGACTAGATGTGTTCGGCGGTTTCCACCCGCGTTTACAAAATATGTAGCGATATTTTATTCGTAATAACTTTTAATAGAGTCCATGGATTTTATTAAACATCGTTAATTTTGGTTTGATGCGATTTCAAACACATATACGCGAAGCAAAAACTTGTGATTCTTTAAGATACCTACTTGCCGCGGACGGAGGAGTTTGAAATTACGCATGATTATAGTTCATGTAGAGATCGATTACCGAAAAAAGTATTGTGTAATACTTTGCATTTGACACAAACACATAATAAACGAAATAGAACATTCAATGTCTTACTATGAAAACACATTACGTCAAAAATGTCAGATGTGTTTGTCAAAGTACCCGCTATTGCTTTTAAATGAAGCTTGACAATTAAACTTCTTTTACCTTTACTGGATGTAATTAAAATAACTAGGGAATTAATAATATTTTAATTTGAGAAATATTCGTGCTACTTTAAGCAAATTCAAGTTTAGTTTTTTAAATTAATCTCGGTCGAATTTCGACCGTTGCGTCGGTGACTAATTATTATAGATATGTCTGCAAATAAATACGATACACAGACACGCATATGTTTAATAATATCGTATGTATTGATTACTTTTCAAGATCGACTTTCTATGAGATAAGTAATAAGTACATGGTACATGATGGATCTATATAAATGAGACATTATAATCTCTTTTAAAATTTTCCTTGACAAATTTTAGGTCACAATAACCCTAGCCCAACAGAGATTCCTGTGCGACAGCCATTGTATCGTGGTGCATTGTAAACAAGAAAGAGCGAAGGCCGGTGGCATAATCACACTTTAAGGGCCAACTCTGCACAGCTGAGACGCTGAATTACTTGAATGGAACTTTAAAACCAGCTTCGACCTGCGCTTTTATTCACTGGATTTCTATAAATACGTTTGTTACTTATTTTCTCAATATTTTAATGGAATGTTACATCGTAGAAAGCAAACTTTTTAAAAAGAAATTGAGTGATATGATGGTAAAATACAAAGTCAAGTACACAAGTTCGGACTGAGTACGATTAGTCGAGACGTGACTGCCACAAAGATTTAAGCGAGTAGTATGGCCGCCCACGTCGTATTTCGACGCCAGTTTAAACAATTATATATGTATTGTTAACTTTATAATATTTTTTGGTTAAATTGATACAAATTATAAATAAAGTATATAATAAGGTATTAAAATGCAACTTATAATGGCATTATAATATGAATGCAGGGAATATGTATGTTTTAAAAAGCTGACAGCTGTGAGAAAGAGAAAAACATTGGTTTGACAGTATTGTAATTTTTGGCGGGAAACGGAAAAAGAGGATTACTAAAAGACTAAAAGTTATAAAATGAGTTTCATTGAGTTATTGCAACCTATCTAACAGTACAGCACAGGCAAATCTTTTATTATTGTTATTAGTTCAGAAGTGATATTTACTCACGTAAATCGCACGGCATAAAGGTAATAATAGACGTTTCTGGAATACCGGTGCTAAACATTGTCATACTCTTTACTTCTCCTTGTGTATTGTGTTTGTCGAGAACTTCTGTAAACATGACTACACATAAATCTAGTATGATATTTACTGACAATGACGGAGACAAAACAGACAATATGGGATTTCTGGAAGTGGCTGCAGTGCCGATGAGTGCATGCGTTGCTTCGCTTGGATGGAGGCCGTTGCTCCTTGTGCAGGCAAGCGGTAACCACATGACATGACTTGGATGGAGGCCGTAGCTCCTTGTGCGGGCAAGCGGTAACCACATGACATGACTTGGATGTAGGCCGTAGCTCCTTGTGCGGGCAAGCGGTAACCACATGACATGACTTGGATGGAGGCCGTAGCTCCTTGTGCGGGCAAGCGGTAACCACATGACATGACTTGGATGGAGGCCGTAGCTCCTTGTGCGGGCAAGCGGTAACCACATGACATGACTTGGATGGAGGCCGTAGCTCCTTGTGCGGGCAAGCGGTAACCACATGACATGACTTGGATGTAGGCCGTAGCTCCTTGTGCGGGCAAGCGGTAACCACATGACATGACTTGGATGGAGGCCGTAGCTCCTTGTGCGGGCAAGCGGTAACCACATGACATGACTTGGATGTAGGCCGTAGCTCCTTGTGCGGGCAAGCGGTAACCACATGACATGACTTGGATGGAGGCCGTAGCTCCTTGTGCGGGCAAGCGGTAACCACATGACATGACTTGGATGGAGGCCGTAGCTCCTTGTGCGGGCAAGCGGTAACCACATGACATGACTTGGATGGAGGCCGTAGCTCCTTGTGCGGGCAAGCGGTAACCACATGACATGACTTGGATGTAGGCCGTAGCTCCTTGTGCGGGCAAGCGGTAACCACATGACATGACTTGGATGGAGGCCGTAGCTCCTTGTGCGGGCAAGCGGTAACCACATGACATGACTTGGATGGAGGCCGTAGCTCCTTGTGCGGGCAAGCGGTAACCACATGACATGACTTGGATGGAGGCCGTAGCTCCTTGTGCGGGCAAGCGGTAACCACATGACATGACTTGGATGTAGGTCGTAGCTCCTTGTGCGGGCAAGCGGTAACCACATGACATGACTTGGATGGAGGCCGTAGCTCCTTGTGCGGGCAAGCGGTAACCACATCACATGACTTGGATGGAGGCCGTAGCTCCTTGTGCGGGCAAGCGGTAACCATATGACATGACTTGGGTGGAGGCCGTAGCTCCTTGTGCGGGCAAGCGGTAACCACACTTGATTTGGGTGGAGGCCGTAGCTCCTTGTGCGGGCAAGCGGTAACCACACATGATTTGGGTGGAGGCCGTAGCTCCTTGTGCGGGCAAGCGGTAACCACACATGATTTGGGTGGAGGCCGTAGCTCCTTGTGCGGGCAAGCGGTAACCACACATGATTTGGGTGGAGGCCGTAGCTGCTTGTGCGGGCAAGCGGTAACCACACTTGATTTGGGTGGAGGCCGTAGCTCCTTGTGCGGGCAAGCGGTAACCACACATGATTTGGGTGGAGGCCGTAGCTCCTTGTGCGGGCAAGCGGTAACCACACATGATTTGGGTGGAGGCCGTAGCTCCTTGTGCGGGCAAGCGGTAACCACAACGCATGAGTTAGATGAAGGCCGTAGCTCCTTGTGCGGGTAAACGGCAACCACATCGATTGACTTGGATGAAGTTAAAGGTCGAAGCTACTTGTGCGTGAAAACACAATGCGCATTAAAACTGTTTTGATAGAGCAAAATTGACGATTTCGCATGATATGAGACGGATTAGTGTAAAATAAATAATTGAAAGACCCAATTTTATCTTCAAAGAACTCACTTGATTGATACTAATTTGATAATTTGTTAAATAAATTTATGTAATTCTTCTTAATTGCCAAAGTAATTAACCAATTGGTTAGGTACATGTATGTATAATAGGCATGGATCAAGTGTTATAAGTATGAAGTGAAATGTATATATTTGTCCTTATTTACGTATGACGTAAATATTGTGTAGAAAAGAGACAAATACAAGGTAATTTTGACAGTGATGTCACATCATCGACATTTTCGCGTCGATATTAAACATGTATTTAGTTTTATTAGTCGTATATGTCGTAGTATCTATATATTAATACGAGAAGCAGGGGCTTGTGAAGCATTTTTAAGTAATATGCGGTGGACGGATTAATGTGGAAGTTTGCACGGTTGTGGTGGACGTGGAGAGGAAATGCGGAGTGTTGGTGTTTTTTTTTCAAATAATGCTTGAAGCAGCATATGATCAACTGAGAGCACATTGCACACACTGTGCATTTGTGCATGTGTATTTGTCACAAACACATAAATAATAGCTGAGCGGGGTAGAGTATTCGATGTCTTGCTATGAAGGCGCACGGGCTCAGAGGTGTCGGTGTTTTTGTCGAGATACCGATACCTATATTAAAATCGTCCCACTACATAGAAAGTTAATATAATTTAAAATCATGCGCAGTGGAGTTTTGTGGTCCATCGAACTGGTAATGTACTTTTGAGCCGACTTAACGTGTAATTTAATGGAATGTTATTTTGCAGGCTATCGACAATATACAGAAATAAATTATGTAGATAGGTAGATATAGCAAAATTAAAAAAATTCAAAATCAATATTACGTATTTTAGAATATGGAAATCCATATGGCAAGAGTTTTAGGACAATTGCCATTTATTATATATTTCGGTAAGGTCAATATTAGTGAAAGTCTTGTGCAAGCCTATAATTTAAGCACATATTGCAATGCATATGCAAATGCAAATAATTTACTCGTGTACTACTAATGTAAGATCATTTTATGTAATTAGTTCGTATGCCTTAATAAATAAATTAAAAAAACAACAACGAGCAGCAAGCGTTATCGGGGAATGTTAACGCTTTGACAGAGTCAAGATGTTATTGTCCGAGCTGGCGGCGGTGACTTCTCTGTGGCATCTTTTGGTATTGTCTACGTCTCGTTACTATATTTGTATTTAAGTGCCTAGTGTTAAAAGTACCTAATTGATACTAAATCTTTCGGGAGATTTATATTCGCCTGCATTTCGCCAAAACAAAATGTCTAACGATGAAGAAACTCAGCTTGACCGGCGTCTGGCATTCACGGTCCGATATATATTAATGACTTTCCATGTACTCGTAGTTCGGGCGACAAAATGATATTATTTGCAGACGATTCTATTCTACTTTGGAGTCCAGTTCGATCTATTAATGTACCGAATCCATTTGACTTTAATTTGCTCATTATTGGGAAATCCAGACTAATTGTAAAATTATTATTCGACCACTAGTATTGCGCAGGACATGACTTAAAAGGAATTTGTAAGAGGGTTACTACCTTTTGTAATGAGCCATTATAATGTCCCACTTCGAATGAGGCGAAGCGTAGTTCAGCAGTACATTGAAACATAAGTTACTATGAGATTTGATTGTATGTTACCATAATCAAAACAGTCGCCTAGATATGCGTCTCGATTTCGCTCGCAACCGCGACGCATTAGCCTGCTATCGACAACACTATAGATCACCACTTTTACATCACTAGTAACGTATCAACAAAACGTAAAATAACAAAATTAAGTTGCCAGCCGATATAAAGAATTTTGCGGTTTGAATGGAAATTTTGAATTTGTTAGCATTAATGAGGACAAAATGTATCCAAACTGAGTGATCCAAAGTGACACGTTTGTTTAATAAAAACAGACAGACATATTTAGTTTCACTCACACTTTGAGAAACTCTAATTGACATAAAAGAGCAAGCTATAGAGTGCTCGATTTCTACTTTTTCTCTTCTTCTATGTATTATTTTTATTCTAAGGTTAGGTACATACATAATGTGCATTTAAGAGGATTTTGACTGCTAAAGTTACAAAATGTTAAGTTCTAAAGCTTCTATAAACAATATACTAATTGAAGTTATGTTGATGATGAAGAATGAGGACATTCTTATATTGTTAGGATGGCCGAAGTAGGTTTCAATCCTTACTTTTTGGTTATGTTTTTTTTTCTAATTAAATATAAGTGATAATATTTTGTGTTATTCTGGGCAAATTTACTTCAATTGTAATTATCCTAATTTAAATTATAGTTTGTATTTATAATATATTACGATAAAGTGATAAAAAATCTCATTCTTGTAACACTTCATAACTATCAGTGTTTTGTGTCTGGGTCAGACACAGTTTCAGAATGGCCGACTGTTAACTTTATAATATTTTTTGGTTAAATTGATACAAATTATAAATAAAGTATATAATAAGGTATTAAAATGCAACTTATAATGGCATTATAATATGAATGCAGGGAATATGTATGTTTTAAAAAGCTGACAGCTGTGAGAAAGAGAAAAACATTGGTTTGACAGTATTGTAATTTTTGGCGGGAAACGGAAAAAGAGGATTACTAAAAGACTAAAAGTTATAAAATGAGTTTCATTGAGTTATTGCAACCTATCTAACAGTACAGCACAGGCAAATCTTTTATTATTGTTATTAGTATACTGTAGCCTAACTTTACTACCAGATTCAACTCATCTCAAGGGGGTAGAACCAGTGTAGTTCGACCGGGGAAGTAACACCGCCACACATATTTATAGCGTGAAGCATTTCTTGCATTTCGATAGAAGGGTGTGGTTGCCGGCACACTTTCACATGAGGCGACCATCATAGTCCTCGGGAGTAGCAACGCTTCTGTGATTGACTTCACATGGAATCCATGTTCTGTATGTAGTTAATTGCAAATGTCCATAGTGGCAGAGACCACTTACCATCAGGTGGACTACATGCTCGTTTGCTACTTCAGTAAGATAAAAAAAAGCTAAAGGTTTCATGGCCAAAAAAGTACAAGTTAAGGAAGAATTGGGCTTGAAACCCTGCCTTCCCCTTCTCCACTTATATATTCGCCACTTCTACGACATTAGATCCTGCGATCAGTCGATAACACCATTAACGCATTTTCGTATAGTGCTTTTATAGGCCGTCTGCTACTGAAAGTGGCATCGTTTTAAAGTCACCCGCTCACCTTACCCTAACCCAGCTCATAGCATGGGTCATCTACTCGTTGCGTGTGTGATGCAACACTGCATGTTCATCGAATTATTAGCATCGCGAAGGACGAATCGTTTGTGATATCACACGTCAGCGACCGACTAATTATAGCCGGTGACAGGCGCCAGCGGTCATTTGGCCGAGCGTGGGATTGTTACAATATTCATATTAACATATTTCATTAGTATTATAAAACCGTTGTGTCAAAGAAATTCTACCTTACGATTGATTGCCGAAATTCTACCTCACGAACGATGTTACATTCTTTGGAACGTAGGAACGTGGGGTTACACTAGGATTTCCTGTTCGGAGGATACACGACATAGTCAAAGACGAATACACAAATACTTGGAATTGCTTGATTTAGGTCATAGGGATCCAAGCCGGAACCTTGATTATAACAGACTGTTATGGTGACATCATGCTAGTCACTGACTATAGATATGCTCTACCAAATTTTTAGCTATCTATGATGGAGTTAACTTTAATGAAATTAATATTATTACATTAATTCCTAACATTAAGTTTACGTGGGTTATTGTTATTATTGACTAAGGAATAATAACAATAACCCACGTAAACTAATGTAACCACGTAACATAATGATCTAATGAATAACTGTAAAAAGCAATATAATTGCACTAGTGGACCCGGCGAACATTGTTCCGTTCTAAAATTATCAGCGTTTCTCTACTATATTACACATGTATTATACATAAGAACATACCTCTTGAATCACTCTATCTATTAAAAAAACTGCATAAATATCCATAGCTTTAGTTTTAAAATTAGTTTTAAAGATCCAAGCATACATAGGGACAGACAGCGAGGAGCGACTTTGTTTTATTCTATGTAGTGACGATGCGTGGGTTTCTTAACGTTCGTTTTTGATCATGAACAAACTAAATACATGACATTACGATTGCCTACTTTTCATATACCACACGCGACCATTTTTTAAAGCTTGTCAACGCTGATATTTACAAGTTATATTTTATCAAAAGAATAATCAATAGTTACTATTATGATACTGTCAGCCTCTGAATGAATCATAGCATTAAAAATTTCAAGTGTGTGTTAGTTTCGTCTATTAACCAATATAATTTATTGTCATCATCATATTTTGTTCTAATAATTCTATATAGAATTAATATATCTGCGTATAATTATTTCGTTAAATAAGAATCCACGAAAAAAGGGAGTGAAAGTAAGAAAGCAGAGAACATTTATATACCTAACTTGAAATAAAACATTTCAAATGATAGCCATAATATCGCATGATCGTTAAACAGTCGCCCACGACCTTATATAACATTTTTTGTACAAAAACGTCCAGTGAAATTCTTTACAAAATAGGAGTGGCACCGCATCTCGGCACTCGTGTGCTCATGTGAATGTTATGCGGGCGCGGCGGCTGATTGGATGCGCCGCGACAAGGTCGGACAAGGCCGACTCGTTATTCACACTTTAAATTATTTTTCTCATCTTCCATGAGATAGGTGTTAATGATGACAATTGTTTGAACTCTTACATTGTACTGCTTCAATATAAAAAAAGCCTAAATGGTTGAACTCTGTAATTCGACTTTGGGAGCACCACAGCAACACCTTCTACTTCTACTTCTTCCTACCTATTAACAGGAGTGCAGTCCTGAGTTCTGGTCTGAAGGGTTACTCTTCAGACATACTGTACGAGGCCTTCTAATTTAGTCCTCAGAAGTAGCAACCTTCAGTAGGACTGAGATCTTATCTTGTGTTATTTAAAGATGTCCATCAGAATGACTGCATGCTATGAATAAAAAAAGTAGAAAAGTTGCAACTGTGCGGTCGCACTCCATCCTAGTTCAAGATAGTGCTTAATAAGTATGTATATACTGATATTATATACAAGGATAGTTTTTGGTAAAAGAAGAAATACATCTCATAATATTCAACAGTGTAAATTTCAGCTGGGAAGTCTCATCAATGACTACGCTAGAATGCGTCCTGAAACGAAAAAGATTGATTCACGAGGCATTTCAGCTTAGTCATCAAAACTGACGACAAATATAGCGTAAGTAGGTACTTGCTTAGAAATCCCTTATTTAACATGAAACATAATTTACAAATTCAAATCTCAGTTGAGATTGTCTTTGTGGTTTGCAGTGATCGCTTAGCAATGGGGATTGGAGTGTAAGTCCTCATTATAAATCGATATCAAAGTCTTATTTGGATTTAATTATTTTTGAATGATTACTTTAAATAAAGCGATAAAACAAACGAGTATCAACAGTAGCGTACCAATAACAATTCAACAGTCTAAAATTATATCAACTAGGTATTTTAGATACAAGATATCTAGAACTAGCCGAGTATTTCGCCTGGTGACGACTTTATCGCAACCACCCGTACTACGCTGGGGTGAATGGGGGCGATTCGCTAAAGGTGAGGGCAGACGTGCCGGGGGCAGGGGACACCGGTGAATGGCCAGACGCCGCCATCTTTAATGAAGTAAGCCTACCCGCCGCCGATATTACCAGCCACGCTTCAAACATAAATCCTGAAAACGCTTTGAACAAATGTTAAGAACGCTATTCCAGCGAAAGTGGCAATAAGATTGAAAATTTATAGGAATATATTAAATAGAATAGAGACACGTGTGAAAACATGTTACGATTTGCTTAGAATATAAAATAACATTTTTTAATAACCGTTATTTACTTGTTTCAACATTTTTAAAGCTTATATAATTTGCTGTGAACTTATTCAGCTATTATCAAAAGTATAAAGATTAAAAGACCTTTATGAATTAAACTTCAAACTTCTGTCCAAGGGACAAATATCCCCCTGCGTTTCATCAGAGCCGTAGAGAAAAATCGCGCTGTTTAGAATTAGAACTGTATTAAGTATTCAGTTGTAAAACATCATCGTCAACCCATTATTGTCCCACTGCTGGGCACGGGTCTTCTCTCGGAATGAGAGAGTTTTAGGCCATAGTCCACCGCGTTGGCCAAGTACGAATTGGTGGACTTCACACACCTCCGAAAACTTTTTTTTTTTTAAGAACTCTCGGGTGTGTAGGTTTCCTCACGATGTTTTCCTTCACCGAAAAACAGTGATAATTAATTTCTAATACGCAGTTGTAAAACATAAATAGAACCAATCATAGAAAGTGAACGTCAAAACATACAATTGCACAATGAATGAGTCAGAGCGATAAACTCGTAGATTACTTCAGCAACGAGGAAGAGAGCTCCAATTAGAGACGCACGCCTCATCCCATCAAATCGAGATAACGTCCTGTAGATCTAAATATTTACTGCAGCGGAACTATTGCTAAATTGGATCGGTTTACGGAATCGCGTAGTCGTTGCCCCCGAGCGGTTGCAAAATATCTCGTTTGTAACAATAACAACGCGTGTTCCGGTGAAGCGATGCTCAACCCTGCAAGAGCAGTGGAGAAACAGGTTGCTGCACGAGTGTGCTAACCTGCTTTGTGAATAATGTTATCTTTATATGGGGATCCGAAATAGAGAAAAATGGATGGTAAACAAGCATTACGTAACACTTACACTGTATTACAGATATTTACAAGGTGTAGTTCGACCGGGGAAGTACCACCGCCACACCTATTTGTAGCGTGAAGCATTTCTTGCGTTTCGATAGAAGGGTGTGGTTTTCACACTTTCACATGAGGCGATCATCATAGTCCTCGGGAGTAGCAACGCATCTGTGATTGACTTCAGACAGAACCCATGTTTTATATATAGTTGATTACAGATGTCCATAGGCGGCAGTGACCAGTTACCATCAGGTGGACTGCATGCTCGTTTGCTACTTAAATCAGATAATAAAAAAGATAATAATAAGTGCAATAAAAAAAAAAACAATGTTGTACCAATTGCGGTGAGAAAAAAATCCAAAGAAATCACGACTACAGCGGTTGCCTACCTCTGCCCTGTAGGTGAAATGGGACAGATAAACACACGTGCGGCGCGTGGCTTTCGTCAGGAAGCTGTCGTTTACGCGAGCATTGGCAACGTGGACGCTGTGCGTGTAGGGAAGCCAAATATTATCTTTTGCAAACGCAGGCGTTGATTGGAGCACGAACGTAGAAATAATTTATACTGACTGTTTTTATTGTGTATCAATCAATACTTTTATCTAAAAAAGAAAAAGAAAATTAGATTTTACGAAATAGCTTCTTTGAAGATCAATTAATTACTTGTGATGTATAATGAAATTGATAATGATGATGATGTTCCTTTGAATACCTAAACTAAAACACAGTCAACCCTTTGTAAAGAAAAAAAATAATTTAGTCTTTAGTTTTTTTATTGTTTTTCAGTTCGGGAGTTGTGATTTAAACCTTGAGTGGTTATAGCGTCAGTGTACCGCAATTTGTTTCGGTACAAAGACTCAAATCTCCAAGACGAATCTATGTAATCACCGGACATAGAAGAGCAATATGAAAATTCTGATGTTCGTGCTTGATCAGTTGTGAACAATACAGAACACAAATCTGTGTAACCTCTCAAAGGGCCCAATTAGATTAACTCGAGAACGATACATCCGAGTCGGTGCATAGGGACATAGACGCCTAGAAGCATGCCAAGGTGGTCTTAACGCGTGGATAAGACGACAGTCCACAAAACACGTCCGGCTAAAAATACCTAGAGGTAGTGCTACTTCTAAGAAAAGACGTGTCCTTTAAATCTTTTGAATTGAGAATAATGGCTCCAGGCGCTAGTTATACGGCTTATAAAGCTGTCGGCTGAATTGATACACGTTGTGAGTTTGACTGTTGTTTACCAAAATTGGTGTTCAGTTTCTATTTCTTTTGCAACGATATCATTCTTGTTAATAACTGGTTTTACATTGACACGGTTAATAAAATTGAAAGATCTAATACATGTCATATTGAATTATGTAATCTATACTTTAAATAACATAGTCTGACAGAGTTGCTGTCAGGATTGTTTTAAATCATTTTGCCAGGTGGTAGAAGCTACTTCGACGGGGAAGGTGTCACCGCAACACCTATTTCTAGCGTGTAGCATTTCTTGCGTTTCGATGGAACGGTGTGGTTGTCGGCACTTTTAAATCAGGTGATTATCTTATTCCTCGGGAGTAGCAATGCATTTGTGATTGACTTTAGATAGAATCTATGTTCTATGTGAAGTTGCTGAAAGATCAGGTGGACTACAAACTCGTTTGGTATTTCAATCAGATAAAAAAAGACCAAGAGAAAATTAACAATTTTATCATCAATTATTTACCGGTAAACGAACTCATATCTACCGGTGCGGCACGTTCGGCTGTACACGCGAACGGGGTTCGGCCCGTGCGAACGAATCGTAACCCCCTGCCACCCAATTCACCCTCCTCCCTTCGCTTCATTCAAGCGTGCAATGTGATTTCCATCTACACCACCACCTATATCAGTTTGACTATTTACAAAATTTTCCGTCTCATATATTATATACATCAGTAACTGTGTATGGCTTGACGTTTGATCCTAGGCGATAATTTTACTTCTACTATAAAACTAATTTATATTGGTTACTTTATATTCTACTACTTTTCTTATATAAGTATGTTGTTCATTATAAACATTACGTATATCAAATTCTCCAATTTGAGTCTTTGTGGATTCGTGTATTTTTGTTTTGTATTAATTAATGAGATACATCTTTTGGTTGCGTTCTAATGGCGGGTGTTCGTTTCAACGGCACGTATGATCTTAATAATGTCATCTATTGTAGGATTTGTGCAATATCCACTGTGGAATGAGTGGAAGGGGTGTCCCCCATCGGCTGCCCCCTCGCGACATTTCCGCGGTCCATTCAAGTGCGGAATGCCACTAGTTCCGGCCGGAGCCGACAGTCGCTTCCCGGCCACCATGCTTGTGCACTTAGTATGTATTGCAGTGTCGAGAGTTCAAATAAGTTGTATATTAACTATTTTGCATTTATACTACATTTACAGGCTATTCAGACTAATCAGGCCTAGGTTAGGGATTTATAACTGCCCAATAATCATCCACGTATTAAGGATGAAGTTAAACAAAATCTTGGAAACATTTCCGATCCAAATATATAACATAAACCTAGTAGGTAATCAGCCAGATTTCATCCAACAACATCGTGTCCACTTTTGCCTTTTGAGATTCACTCATGAGCATAGGTCTTATAGGTAAATAGGGATTATGCCAACAGTTATTACGCTTGGCATGCGTGTTAGTGATTGCAGGTTCTTACATAGAAGAACGCTGTTTCACATGTCCTAGATTTTGGTCCTTTAGTTGCTGTTAACCTCACCCACGATACAAGAGGGGAAAACGATGAATTGCATACCATTCAAGATCGACACCGCACGGCTCAGATGACAAGGTTATTTAAGCAACCATAAGCTTTTCGTCAAAAGCAAGAACCGGTGTTTTGTACAAATGCAAGGAAACGCGCTTACAGGTGGCGGAGTGCCGCGCACGCGAACTGCGCGCGCGGCACGGAGCGCGCACGTGCGCCGCCCCGCCCTGCGCGCCATACCGTGTACTGGGTCACAAGAATAATTTATTGATTGTCTACCTGTCATTTATTAATGAATCAGTTGCGTTCTCTAATAGGTGTTACAATTATGAAATTTGACACGTGACGGTTACTATTGAAAAGTGAAATGTTATAATTGACAATGGCTTCAATCTTGTGTCATGTCAATGTGAAGGTCTTAGGTGCAGTATTACTTCACAGAACAACACATGGGTATGTATTTTCACTTAGAGTTGTGTATGTATCTAGCAAAATAAATAATATTATAAGAAGTATAAGTAAGAAGAAAAAAGTAATATTATATGTAAGCACCACATTCTAAATAGTGGTATGAAACGAAAATGGGCAAGTCATAATTGTTGTGATATCACAAGCGAATGATGTCAAAGGCGGATAACAAACCAAACAAGTTATAATAAATTGGAACATAAACTTCAAAAACAACACTTGACTGTTGAATAAATATAATGTAACATTACAAACAATGGAGCGGATGTTTACCAAAAGAAGCCGGCTAATTAATGTGGACCGGTCGCCCGTAGGCACGCGTCCATCCGTCTTCTATGAGACTGTAACCAGTTCAATTCCACCATTGGAACACCGTCCTCGCTTGTTCCGCGGACGATCGACGAGCCGACGACGCATCTTTTTTAACAAATTCAGTAACATGTCTTGTTTTATCACCAGTTAATCTCTTTGACGTAAACAGGACAAACCCGTTAGAGATTTTCTACCAAGATTCTGTCCGCGTCCTTTGTTATGATTATTTGTCTTTTGCTTTAACGGTGAATAATACTATCAACATTGAAAATGTATAAGAGTTCTTAAATGTTTTAAGCCCATCAAATCTCACTTCGCTATTGTGGTTATAGGGACGTCTAGTCTAAGAAGAGGGTCTTGTCTGCTGGGACTAGCAATGATCGACAAAGTGGTAGATATATTTACATAGCTTAAAATTATGTAGGTCAGAAAACAATAACTTCTGAAAATAAGAGCTTTAATTCAATCTGTTTTCATTCCCCTCTCGAATTCAATTACGTTTACAAAATAAATTAAAACAATACGAACATGAGAGGAAGTTTCGTATTGAAATTGCTCGAGCGGTTCCTTTTACGTGGCGGATCGTTTAATGAAAATATAAAAAATAAAGAATTTTAAACAGAGATATTAATAAAGAATAAGACATCTCAAATTGCCAGTAAACTTTGAGCAACAGCAGAAATAGGTCAAAGCTTACAAACATTTATGAAAATAATAAGTAGAGGAATAGTTCAGTTTTTACCTGGAACGGTAATTACCTACGTCTATACGGTGTACCTTTGATAAACATAAAAAGAGGCTAAGATAGGATACAAATGGCCTAAAGTTCGGATATGTTATTCGCTGGCTGAAACACACATACGTAATAAATATAAATGGTCTTGTTTACCAGCGGCAGATGTCGCCCGATGTGTTCTCAGTCCATTAGGTCCAAATTGGTCGGCAAGAGATTCGCTACGATGTATCAGGTCTTTGTCTTTTGTACGCTTAGTATAATGAAATCTTGTACCGTTACTTTGTCTGTCAGTGACCTCTCTCTGATTATATATAAGATTTATTTAACGTCAGTAAAAAATCTCTTCTTATCCAAAACGGGAATTTCCTGTTTATAGCCGGTAATTTATACCTATTTTTTTTATCTGTTACTTTTAAAGACACTTGTCACGAAACTTATCGTGTAAAATCATATGCTGACAATCGATGACTCATTTAAAAAGTCTATAATTATTTTAATAACATATAATTGTATTATAAATTTCGAATTATATGAAATACCTAATACTTAAACCATTTTTTGGATTTTACTAAAACATTTTTTTTTAATAAATAATCTTCTTAAAATTAATACATATAACACTTAGAATACGATCAAACAATTATACAGATAAATATGTGGTTTTAATATTAAGACCAGATAGAGCCTTTAAATTAATTCCATGTGAGTTGCTCTGAAGAACATCGATTATTGGGTACTTATTCCGTCCATTGAGAGTCGTAAACCGAACGACTTAACAAATGGCAATTAAATAACTTTTAAGATCGTTTAATGAGAATCCAAAGGAGATTTGTGGTGCAACATTGAGTGCTGAAAATTATTACGAGTGTTCTGAGTTACCTCTTAAAATAATTTACTACCTACAGTCATAAATATTGAAGTTGATATGCTAATTATTAGTTATTTCTAGTTCTTAAGACAATATCACAGTAAAATATCGATAGTTTAAATGTAGCTCAAATAATAGAACTAATGCTTGAAGACTGAAACTCACTGCAATAAAAATCGTCTCTTATAGCTAGTTTATACCGTGTAAAATTGTACATATATCAATGTCCTACTCATTTTCATCACTCGGCTTTCATCGCCGGCAAGTCATATGAGTGGTACACGAGGAAGCAATTTCTTAGCATAATAAAATCGTAAACAAGCACCGACACTAATGTACTTCCCGCTCACATGCAAAGCTAAATATACACACATATACACATCTTGATAGGTTCTTAAATTGATGCGGGCAGGAGAATTGTATATCAGTTGAATTTAGTTCGGAGTCGCTTTTGAAAAGAAGACAAATGTTCACGCTATTTTTTCGCCACCAATAACAACTTAGTAATGTGTAGAATGCGACATTTGTTAGTCAGTACTTATTAACATTAATTGGTCGTCAGCAAGTATTGCTTTGGCACGGCTTTGTGAACAGCTACTATTCTGAACAAATGAAATAGTGAATTAACTACTTAGTCTCATAACTGTTTACAGAACCAACTATCCTGTTTTACACGAGCCGACAAAAAATCATTGAAAGAGCATAAAGTCAGACGATGGGTCCGATCCCCTTTTAAACATTTAGGAGATTTTTAACTTAAAAAAATATTATTTCGGTATATATAAGTTTATAAAAAAACTTAAACACTAACAATGATTAAAAATTAATAATGTTTTTGTCGCTTATGATCGTGGTATTGCCTGAGTAAAGGATAAAATGATAAAAGTCGCCTATGATCACCCAAGTGAGCAGTTCCATGGACCGGTTGGAGCACCGCGGACGGCGTGTGGCGTGCGGCGTGCGGTGCGCGGCTGCCGACCGGTTCCCGCTGCGCCCGATTCCCTGCTCTAGTTCCACTTATACACTACTTTGGATTACTTGTTGCGTTATGAAATCGCTGACATCCATTGTAACTGTAAAATTGTGCGCACTATTCAGATATTTTTTTATTATCTACATTTTAAGATTTAACGGGTACTAACGCTATGAGGTTTTTGAATTTTTACCACGCTTTTTTTCAGATATTTCGATACCACGCTGCATATCGTTTGATGGAAATAAAGGAAAAAACAATTATAAAAAATTAAAATGTATCAACTTGATTACATTGAGTCTAAAATCATATATTTTTTATTTTTGTAGAGTGTAAACTCTTCGAATATACATATTTATGACGTTCAAACAAATTGAAATGAACAAAACAAAATTTGTGAATGCGTGCGACAATAAAAAGATTGAATAAGACAGGAATGTGGATGAACGGATGAGTGACCGATCAGAAATAGCACGCTCTCGGAAATAAAACTGAAACCGACCTGAAAATACGAATGAAATCCAAATAAATCTTAGACATTGAGTAATAAATTCAGATTAAGAAGATAAAATATCTTATGATATCTGTTTAAAATCCTGCTACTCCTTTTTGCACTTAAAAAGAAAGACTAAAAATATATGTTACACATTATTAGAGTTAGTGACAAATAATTAATCAATTTACCATGATATACGACCTAATTCATATTAAAGGAATATTACCAGGTCAGTTGTCAATGTCAGGAATGTCAGGAATCATAGCGCTTGTGATGGTTTTGTAAATAAATACGTACACTGATTTGGAATTAAACAAATATCAATATGTTGGACGACAACGGCGACCATTCAGATAACAATCCATTGGATTCTACGATATATATAAAGCCATATCGTTAATTTAGGGCTCAAGGAACGTAAAGGCTACATATTTAGGCCCACATTCATGTCTTACACTGATATAATTAACAATAAAAAGAACAAAAAAGTCTCTTCAAAGGTCGTTAATGCCCTCGAGACCTCGGCGATGTAGGATCTTTAACAAGTACCCTATTAATAAAAGCGTTTCCTCAAATACAAACTGCCACACAACATGGAGAACGTTCATCTTATAACTTCCCAAACGATAAGAGTGCAATTAAAGCAAAACACTAAAAACAATGCTACGAGTAGGCCGATGTTATGTTTGCGTTTCCTTGTTTGGCAAACGTTGTAGTGAGCCTCGGAATTGGTTAGCGAACCTCCAGTATTACGTAACTTCGTTATCGCGTTTGGGAATTTTGAAGATAAATACCTAATTTTAAATAGTTTTACAGATAATATAATCGTTAAAGCACTTTAAAGACATACATAAGTTCTATATATACGCGCCTTTACAGTACCAGAATCATCCATCCATTAGCCTTTTGAGGTCCATTGCTAGACATAGGCCTCCCCGTAATTGACGCCACTCCAATCGGTCCTGTGCCCTTCGAATCCAACGGTTTCCCGCTATCTTCTTCAGGTCATCGGTCCAGCTGGTTCGATCTGTGCTTCTTTTGCTCAAACGTAAATAATGGTAGTAAAACTAGAATTATTCTACCTAAAATGTAGTCAGTTTAAATAATCGACTTGCAACGAATACTTTAGGCATAAATTTTGTTTGTAGATGTAGATTAAACGTATTTAATTAATATTTGATAGAGTGATAAAAATATAGTTATAGGCAAAAGACACTAAATAGTACAGACAATTTGAACACAGGAATATACTAAGTTCTCATACAATAGTTTTTAGTATTCGTTTACTAAAAATGTTAGTAATACTATATAAGTTAGTAATAATATATAATAGTTAGACGTGTACGTTTAAATATTAATTTCATATCTATTTAGTCCACTGTGTTATCTCTCACATAAATCATAAAATGTGAATGTGTCACGCTTCGACAATAGCGAAAATAACTTCTGTATTATAATTTAACTATTCTCATTGTACAGTTTTTATCGTTTTATATTGAAATAAATAATAATCAGTAGAAATACTTGGCCATTATGTTCGTTCCTGTAGTTCCGGGATCAGAATAGGGCTACGGCATCCCCTGCCTGTCGTAAGAGGCGACTAAAAGGGCCTTCCGGGGTTGCAGACGGCTAGAGTGGGAGCTCGAACCGTTCGGTCAGGCAATCCCGAGAAGGACGGCGGTATGTGTGGTCGCATACCGTCGTAAAGACTAGACGGAGCGGTGGGCTCAGCCGCCCATCTGGGAGGAGCCCGATGGGGCAACGCGCTCGGAGGATTCCGGTTGAAGTCGTTTCGAGATCCCGGAGTCCTCTTTTTTAGCGCCGAGGACGGCCACCGGGGGGGTTTTTGTTCGGTATAAATCCCACATAACCCTGCGTCGCTCTCACGGCGTCGGGTACCTTTTGTAGGTTTCCCCCTCGAGAACAAGGCCATTATGTTAGGTGGACTTCGCTACCCCTGAATATGCACATACCCAGTAAGGAAAAATAGTTACCTCTGGAGTTTGGCCCCTCTAGCTTCCCTACCCCTGGGGATAAAACAAGAATGTCTTGAATAACATGTCTTCCTTACCACACCCTTCAACCTACAATGTATTTAACATTAACACAACAGAGGTGCTGTTTCAACTTATGTGTATTTTCATTATAAGTTCGACCATATATCATTTATTTAATAAAAACAAAGTAACCATAAGACATTCGCAAATTTCAGTTCTCCCGGTAGCTTCAGGCGCCTAACTTGAGGGCTACAAATCTTTCGTTTCAAGCGGTAATTGTCCTGTATTTTTAGCGCCAGCGTTGAACGTTAAAACAAATGTGTCTGATCTAGGATCGACCAAAATTCGCTGTAAATTGTAGTCCAAATTTGCCAAAATTCATTCAATCATGCTATCCTAGCGCTAAGCGACTCTTTCTTAGCCATACGGTAACTGTGTAGAGAACCTTAGATAAAGGCAGATAATACAAGTGCAATGTGTACTCTTGCATTGTCAGCTACCTACACAGGTGGTCGCGCCCTCACGTCCGTCACGCGCGCCCGCCTGACCCACATCGCTCATGTGTTTTACTTTAATTCATTAACGCCCTAATCGTCTAGCGCCGTGAAGAATGATTCTCGCCTGTACAATGTGTTGTTATCACTGACATATTCTTGTTCATTAACGCTATCGTGCTTGACGGTCGTTGATCTTTATCAAAGATAGATAAGTATGTCTCTATTTTACATACTTTACATACTTTAATATTATCGTGATTTAATTTGACACGGAAAGTTGCGTAGTTGTGGTATTAAAAAGGATCTCTTTTCCATTTGAATATTTGTTATTAAAATTAACCATGCCAATACTCAACTATTCTTCTTGCGTCTGATTAAAGTCGCGTTTATATCTACAGACATTGAACGTGGCAGACGCGTGCCATTGTAGACAAAATGGTAGGTATTCTTCTATACAATGAGTATTTACTTATTTATAGATACCGTAACAAGACCGGATAGACACACGATGTATCTTTGAATGAAACTTAAGAATAAATTTATCTTTAATAATATGTTTTATCTTCACCATGCTTTGTTACGTACTTTACAGAGATAATCCTAATGTGTGTATATATATATATATATATATAATATATCCTAATGTGTATCTTAAAATAATATGTTTTATTTTCACCATGCTTTGTTACGTACTTCACAGAGATAATCCGAATGCGTATATTTTTATAGTTCACCTCTCAATATAATAAAAGGTATACTTTTAGCCAAACAAATAGTCGTAAAAGCATTTCACGTAAGTGCGGGGGTCGCTCCGCTCCGTCCCGAGCGGCGCGCGGGCACGCGACAGCAAACAACACATAATGTCTGTTTGTGTAAGCCAGGTATACCTCCAGTTTCAGCAACTTCACGGTAAACATAACGAGCTAACTTCACCCACGCATCGCTGCAGTGTTTGTGTTGAGTGGTTGGCTTTTAATTAAGTTGTATGCAAGTGCAATTAATGTATTAGATACTCTGTATTCCTTTCGGATTTAATTTAGGTGGATACTACCAGTTCGCCGCAGTTTCACACACGAGAACATTTAAAAGTAACATGACAATTGATATATTCAAAAATAAATGAAGTACCTATTCTAGTTAGCACATCACGAAAATAAAGTTAAAAAGTTATTTGAGTTTAAGTTGTAATAACGATTAATAAAGGAGTTGGATTTTTTAAAATAGTGAAAATAAATTACCCAATGATACCGACTAAACATATATTTCAATTATTTTGGTTAAATTCTAAAAAAATATACGTTTTCTAAGAGTACACTCATTCTCTTTACATAGAAGAATATTTTTGCATTTATATACGATCAATACACACGTGGCACTTTTGTTATAGGTATTACTTATTTACATGTGAGACGCTAATCATGTGTATTTTGTGACGAAGTATGTACGTGCTTCGCACGAGGCGTCTCTACGACGGCACATAGGAGAGTATTAGACCAATACACCAAATTTATTGTTATTTATCTCTGTAAATCTTATGATCATATTACTTGATTGTTATATGTGGGGTGATAATCTTACTTTTTTTATCTGACTGAAGTAGCAAACGAGCATGCAGTCCACCTGATGGTAAGTGGTCACTGCCGCCCATGGAAATCTGTAATCGACTACATACAGAACATGCGTTCCATCTGAAGTAAATCACAGATGCGTTGCTACTCCCGAGAACTATGATGGTCGCCTCATTTGAAAGTTTGCCACAATCACACCCTTCTATCGAAACGCAAGTAATGCTTCACGCTAGAAATACGTGTGGCGATGGTACTTTCCCGGTCGAACTACACTGGTTCTACCACCTTGAACTTTCGAATAAAGTAAAACAAGTGATAACAAGGATAAGAAAGAAACTAAGAATACCTAACAGAATACTGCGATGATTCAATACTACTAATCTGAACATGTGTTTTACTCCTGCAAAGTAAAATAAACAGTCTTTCAGGATATTCAAATAGGAAATTATTGTATAAGATTCCTTATAACTCCCTGATGACTGACTTTATTTGATGTTCTACGACTGTTGTAAGTCGTAGAAGAATGTTTACAAATGCGCTCAAGCGCTCATATTGTTTGATTTTTCTTCCACGCGCCATTTAAAGGTAAAGGATAATCGTTGTAATGAGAATAACCAAAAATAACAAAACTATATACATTTTACTGAGTAAAATGTATGTAGTTTTGTTAAACATTATGTATATATAGATATAGCTATACATAATATTTATGTAGTAACTAGGCAGTCGTGATTCGACGGCCAACCACTAGACCGCACCAGCCACGAACGCAGTGACCTGCCAAAAGCGTATAGAACCCTCTATTACCACGGTTGCAGTTGATTTCTAGTTGATATATATTTCAATTGGATATAAATAATATATAACGCATTCTGCATTTACAGTCCCACATTAGGTTTTTGTTGTGTGTCATGTGCGCTGTAGTCTACAAAGTCAAATACACAAGTGTATAAGAAGAACAGAAATTAAAATTCATATATTTATCTGGCGTAGGATCAAACCCGGAACCCCGTCAACGCTTCACCACGCAGGGCGCCATTGTCAGCTCGGAGGACTCCGGCTATGTTGCGTTAGAGATCCCGGAGTCCTTCACACAGTACCGAGGACGGCCACCGGAGGGGTTTTAGTGCGGTAAGAATCCCACATAACCCGCGTCGCTCTCACGACGTCGGGTACCTTATGAAGGTTTCCCCCTCGTAAACAAAAAAAAGGACGTAATTGTCAACGTGTTACTAACATCGATTTGACACATTAGGTTAGAACTTAGAACTTGTCTTCTAACCTAATGTAAATGAATGAATTTAATAAATTTAAATGAATGTCCCTTCGATGTTTTAGTAAAGCTGGAGGTTGATGTATCATGTTACGTAAATATTGTTGTCTAATGAATAAACGTCTTGAAACAACATAATAAATCAAAATAACGTCGTAGCGCGTATTATTCAATCAACTCCACGAGAAAATGCAAATACTAATTACCCACATTACGGATGCGTATAAAAACTGCATACGGTAAATTATATCGCAAAGTTTTTCCCACACGGATTCTGAATCTCTTTATTGAGTCAATATATCATGAGAGGATGATACATGGACACATCAATTACTTAACTAGGCGCAAAATTGATAAAAATAAATCAATACAGGGACGGTCATACTTCGATAGAGTGAAATCTTTATTTCCCATACTTTACCAATGCAATCTTACTTTTTATGCTACTGCAATTTAACTACTTCAATTTTATTAAATGTTTGCCTTTTAGAACTTTGAATACTTGATACTCATATGACAAGTCATATGAGTCATGTCTCATGTACGACAATACAGTGCCTACAATTTGTACCGCTTACCTACGGGTACAGTTGCTAACTGCACATACATAGCAGCCATAGATGTAACTCTCTATATACTCGTATCCGTTCAAAGGGTACCGCCACCAGCGAATGTGATATGATATGAAACTCAACCATCAGGTGAAAACCAAATGGTAAGGTCTCCGATTTCGCGAAAGATATCATTAAAATGGGGGCGTTTGTATGGATTTACAGCGCGGATTTAGTTACGAAGCAAACAATCCGTTGACCATTAGTAAAGGTTTTTAGTTGTGAGTGAACAAACTTTTTCAATTAATCCCTTCTAAACTTTCCCATTTAGTAGATAGCTGACCGATTATTATTTATCAGCCATATATTTTTTTAAACGAGCTTTTTACACTCATGACGATCCGCGTGGCGCAGCGGTTACCATACCGGTCTGACGGGCAATGGGTCCCGGGTTCGATTCCCGGCCAGACAGGTATTTGAATGATGAGTTTGGATACATGTTCTGGGTCTGGGTGTTTGTATATTCGTGTACCCACCATGGTACCCACGACACAGGAGAAAATCCTACTGTGGGGCTATGAGTGTAGAAGGCGTGTGCTTTTAATAATAAAAATCTATGGAGTGGATAATTGGAATGTTCCAAGCAAAATTAGACGTAACAACGCCGGCCGGGCGGAATTAGCATAAATTCTATTTACGAAGCAAACTGCCCGCCTATACAATTACTTCAAACAGTTAATTCGTGTCTAATTAGAAGCGTGTATAAAGCATAATAACGTATTCATGTGTTGCGTGTAAGGGTCACGAAATTATTGGTGAATTACTCGTGTGCTTAGACTTCGAACAATGTTGCTGCGATAATACTTACATGCAATACAAGTGGTCTCCGTACGTCTGTCGGGTTGTTCATCGTTACCCGATCGCGTTAGACGAATGGTACTGTTTTTTTCGACTGTTTTTACATAATTGCATTACTTTTGCATGCTTTACAGTCACAAGGACTTGACAAATTTCATCACATAAGCTGTTACATTGGATTTGTCTCAGTTGTGGGAGTGTCTATATATATAATTTTAATTAGGTAGGTGCATCAACAAACATAAAGAGCGCGGATTATTTAATAATATGCATATCGATGTATGCTAGTAAATATACTACATATTACCAAAGTAGGTATATGATAACACTAATGTAACTAGTAACTACATGTTTCAAGTGACGGAAACTAACGTCTTTTAATAAATTAAATTCGGTGTTATCAAAGCGTAAAATCCCAAAGGCCTAAACATAATTAACTGAAAATGGAAAAAAAACAACAAGTCCACCAATAATGAATTTGTCATTACTGTATTGTTTTTATAATAAGTTTAAAAATTATTGATAACGGTATCGTTCGCAATATTTTATACAGTATTTTGCATTATGATGAATATGGACTATCTTAAGCATTACTTTACAATACAAGGTCACGATAGCTATCAGACCAATAAATAGTCCGACATTGTTTTAACGTCACTGATAATGCCTCAATTTATAACAGGTACTGATCTGAAATCATAAATCTTTTACACTGCTATATCAACCTAAAAGAAGTGTATCTGATATTTTGGAGATGAGTAAGTACCATTTTACATAATAGTACCATTTTATATAGGTAAATATTTTAGTAAGCTGTCCTATTTTGTTTTATATGATAAAGACAAAGCCATAAGTAAACTAACTTACTAGTTTTTGGTGAGTAGGTGAGTAGGTCTCATGTGGGGCTATTTGCAGATGGCGAGTGAACACATTTGCCATTATAATTATGTAAACAAAAATAAAAAACCGGTCACAGGCGAACCGATTTTTAGGTGGACAAACCAGGAGATAAAACTAATAGCAAACATACACAATAACATATGGTAGAACTAGCGGAGAACTAGAATTTATATACTTTTTTTTTTCAGTGAAAGCAGCAAACGAGTATGCAGTCCACCTGATGGTAAGCGGTCACTGTCAGGTGGCATGGACATCTGTAAATTCTGTAAGCAACTTCATATAGAACGAGGATTCTATTTAAAGACAAGCGCATAGGTACTCCCGTAAGACTAAGATGGTCGGAACATATAAAGTGAGCGGTATGAAAGAAAGAAAGAAAGATCTTTATTTAGTCAATTTTTGGGTTACAATAATATTGATTACATAAGATGTTAAAAAACAAAAAAAAGAAATGGGCGCCAAAAATTGAATATGCCGGTTAAGGCGTTCTAAATGTATGGCACACACATACTCGTATTTATCATTAAAAGACTTACAATTAGACACTATATTACAATGCTGATAACTTTAGAAGATTAAATATTTTTTGTATTTTACATTTTTAAATCATCGTTTAAGAATTCGTCATACGTGTAATAGCATTTTTCTATATGTATTGGGAATCGCCAGTGAAAAGACTAGTGTCGCTGTAATAGCGGAGCGGGCAATGCGCGGACAATGAGAAAGAAAAATTTCACTTTTCACGAGAGAACGCGTCCGCGTCTTACTTAATCATGTTAATTGGTAATTAATGCGCTAATTGCGTGCGCGCCGGCCGTTCAGTTATGACATACTAGGCGCTGTCGCCGGCTTCACTGCCTGATTTTTTGCTGTCTCGTGTCTCGTCAGGTTGCTGTGTTGGCACGTTACGTGTGTAATGGACTTCAATACGTCTGTTATCGTCACAATTACTAGGGTCTTTAACCATGTTTTAGCATATCTGTATGTTGTATCAATAAAATGCGTATAAAGTATTCAGTCACCTATAAATTTTAAATAAATCTATGCTGTTATGGCCAAATAACTATCCAGTAAGTTTTGTGTTCATTAGCAATGTTGATTATAATTTACAGCTAGTTAACTACCTACTGAAACATCTTGAGTTCAGATTGTAAGCATCTTTAAAATTACTGTGTAATACAATTTGTTAAAAAGGGGAAGCCAAAGTAATGGACAGTTCCCATTTCCTTGTCCTTGTTTCCGTAGGCACCGCGCTGAAACGGGGTCTTTGTTCGGAAGAACAAGAAAAACGTTTGTTGTCAAGTAAAAAGTAAGGCGACGGGTTTTATAAAAGAAAATGGAGCAACGGGTCGGATCACTAGAATCTTTTAGTCGATAGCGGCGTAGTCGGTGTTCTATAGGTATTGAGTAGAAAGAACGCTTATACTGGGAATATACCCTGATTAGGTTAAAACATATGAAGAAACGAAACAAAAACACAGTTGGAAATTGTTAATTTAACTGCTTGCTGTAAAACAACAACAAGTATTAGAAAATTTGGAGTCTGCTACTCACTTTCATACTTTGAAATTATTACGCCAAAAAGGGGAACAAAGCGAGCATTTCGCATTTCCTCGTCCTTTTAAAATCGCCGCGCGCTAAAAACGTGCCCTTTGTTCGGAACTGAAAGGGAACGAAAAGAAATGCGTTTGTTGTAACGTAGAAAGCAGGGAGATGGTTTTAATGGGAAACCGGAGCGGGTCAAAGGTAGAAATCAAACGATACATTCTTAGCGCCGCCCGCGTGTAACCGCGCCGGCGAACTCCATCGGGGTCGGGTTACTACACCGCTTCTAGTGTTAAAGGTGACACTTTTATATAAAACGCAAGAAATTGAAGTTCAGTTCAAGTAGAGATCACTTAGTATGCAGCTCATAGACATTGTTGCGGACTATAAAGACTAAGAAAAAATTATCATGAATATAGGTGTACCTTACCACATACATCTCCATTAAACGAGTACCACTTATTGCTACTTCCCTGATATTGATGATGTGGCGTCGTCGCAATAAAACAGTAACGCCACAAGTTCGTAGTTTAAAATGAATGTTGAATATAAATAATTTTCATGCCTTATTAGTGACAGAATCCTTCCTGGTTCTATTCAGAGGCCCCGCCGGCAGACCTCTTTCTGCCTAATAACGCAATGCTGACTATTGTTGTGTTTTGGTTCAAAGAGCCTTGTGAGATATACTAACCCAGACATTCCATCTTAGTTCTCAGCGGTAGCAACGCATCTGCGACCAACCTCTGGTATGTCTTTTATCTCATTTGAGGTTGATTAGATGTTCATTGGTGGCAGTTGCCCCGTTGCATGCCGTTGCATCCCCGTTGCCATCACTTGGACAACATGATAGTTTGATACTACCACAAATCTTCTACTTGACAGTTATGCAACTTCACGAAATGAAATAGGTTGGAAGTACAATTAATCTAACATAACAACATGTACCTACGTACAGTAATGTATGAACACCTTTTTCCAAGAGTGTGTTGAAAGTGTTCACAATTCATTCCATGTCACTTTGGTTGATGACGGTAACAAGCGTTGAATTACGGGCGGGATATATATGTCACTCACACCTCGACAACACGAGGAACCACCCTCTGTGACACCGTGCCGAGCACTATACAAATAATCTCGACACCTCGTCACTACATAAATCATTTCCCTACGTTACAATTGTACCCCACACCCTCTTTACGAAATAACATCTGTAGCCCTGAGATTGAACGGTAAATAAAACGCGTTACTGGCTTAGGTAGTCAGTATCTATATATTAATACGTGAGACAAAAACTCTTGGTGCATTTTTAAGTAATATGCCGCGGACGAATCAGTATGAAATTTTGCACGGTTATAGTGGACGTAGAGGAGGAGTGCAGAATGTTAATATTTTTTCAAATAATGCATATACCACACATAAAATCAACTAAAAACACATTACACACACTACCGTGCATTTACCACAAACACATACATAATAAACGATATAGGTAGAACATTACTTCTCTTACTACGAAAATACATACCGTCGAAAATGTCAGATGTCTTTGTCAAAATACCGCTATTGCTTTTAAATGCGGCTTAGGTAATTTATTTGAATTTGAGAAATATTCGTACTACTACTTTGGACAATATGAAGTTCAGTTTTTTTAATTTAAATGATGGTCGAATTTCGACGGGTGCGACGGGGTACTAGTATTTAAAATTTAACAAGTAAAACGTTTGTGTTATTATTATATCCATCGACTGGGCCTAGGTGCAAGGAATTAACATTGATGTACAGTGATTTCGTTTCATTACTTATACCTATTTAAATACATATGAACTATGGTTCCTAGTTACTTAGTGACCTTGAAGAAAGTTTCTATGGATGTCATGTGAGCACAGTAGTTGAAACTTGATGTTAGCAATTTACTGGGGAAAGGTAGAGCTAAGTATCACGCGGGAAATGCGATACGACCAATGCAATTGAGATTTCTTTTTCTCTTAAAGTCCTATCATATGTACTTTGATATACCTATATGTACCTTGTATATACTTATACCTATATATACTTTGATATACCTATATGTGATTTACTTTAAATTACTAATTCTAGTAATTTAAAGTAAATCATAAAGAATACTTTAAAGTAACATTTACCTTTTAAATAAATTGAACTGACAGAAATGACAAAACCCGACCTGATTAAACATCTAATTTACTGCAAAAACTCTTTCCTTTTTTTACTATTTTCTTATTTTGACATAGCCTATATCAATCTAATGTCAACCCATAAAACCACATATGTTGAAGTTCGTTAAGCCCTAATTGTTGTAGAGTGTGCCTAAGAATAAGTCATAGGTACATAGAGTGCTGGAAAGTCATTATCCTCCTTCCGCAATCGGCTAAAAAAACAAAGACAAACAATAAACAACGACCAACAAGCAACATTACTCAAATTCATTCAACTTGACATAGCGCAGAGATCAAAGCGTCGCTTCGTAAACATTCGTACGCACACAAACAATGTTTGTGTGACCGTCTGCAACGTCACGGAGCCGGGAACAATAGGAGCGGTCGTTAATCTTGCAGCATCACTCCGTTGCCGGTTCCTGGTCATCCGTCATATCGCGGGCATACGGGGCAACTATTATTTAATCTGTGATCGAACCTAATTGGAGCTATGTATGTAGTTGTCGAACGTAGCTGTGTAGCTTTCATAACGAACCATCGTTAGATTTTTTTAGCTTACTAGTCCTTAAGACAAATGGTATTGAAAAATTTTAGAACTATACAGAGGTACAGTATAGTGAATGCTGTTTTTGATGAACATTTAGATTTCTTTTGGGTCTGCGTGTTTGTGTATTTGTCTCTGTGGCTACGAGTGTAGAAAGTGTTATTATTATTGTGTTATTGTAGTTGATTCCCCGTTTCTCTTATGTGTGAAGTGGCAGTAGTTCAATATTTGAAAATAATACTGTAAACTTTGAATAAATTATTTTTATTTGATTTCAAAATCCTTTCGGTCCCTTACATCTGTTTGTACAGAACCATGCTTCTATTACCAAATGTTCGCATTTATCGAAACAATTTCTCAAGTTGCACCCAGTCGTTTATCTGTTACGAACTACCGCTTAGATTAAAGTGCTCTTGTTGAGGCCGACTCTTGCCACTAATTACCAACCGTTGCCTCCGGACGGTAATTGCCTGTACGTACTAATTGTAAAATGGCTGTTTCTAGCATACAACGTAAGAGATCAGTGAACCTAAACAATTATACTGCGGAGACGATCACAATAGAAGTGAATCATCAATCTTCGAATCTCAAGTCTTGTCTGTGACTGAAACTTTTTGTTCCGCAATTCCCGACAATTTGTCAAATTGCGACTGGGGGCGTCACTAACATGCAGTTAATAAACTTAAAGGTGCTATTGTCTAAGTTTAATTGTACAGTAAGGTTTCTCTAAAATACTTTCTTACTACAAAGTATACTATGCATAAGAAACTTATGGTTGCATCCCTACATGTGTATCAAGGCGAGACCTAGACCAAATTTCAGCACACCTGTCCGATGTTGATTGAGCTCATCTAATGAAGATAATAACACGAAAATAGCGGAACATGCTTTTAAAATTCCCATAGCAAAACTTCCAAGGTGTCTATGGTGTTTGGCAGGACGCCACGGGCGCTCCCGGCGTGCTGCACTGCGGTCGCGGCCCTGGCCAACTTACTCGAGTCCGCATCTATCTACACCTACAGTTGATAAAAATTATAGATGGTTCATGGCATCGAGGTCAAAGTTAAACTTAGTTGTTATTGTCAAGTGCACTTGGTGACGTGATTCCGGCGACAAGTTCATCCGCGTGCCAACAATGTTCCGCGAACGAGTCTAACTTCGACGAACGCTTGACAACTTTCAGCTGCGCATAAACGGAAATCAAATTTCATGAAGAGAATTCTACTTCAGACGAGAGAATATTACTTCAGAGGAAAACAAGAATCTAAGTATTTAAGCGATCAGCTCGTTTAGTAAGTAATGCTTTAGTGCGAAGCATTTACGAAAACAAGGAAGCGGTACATTCCAAAACAAAAAGCAACAACAATCACTGGGAACATACGAATTGTAAACAACAAAGGGATGCGATTCAAAAATAGCCAGCCACAAATAGAAACACTCAACTTTGTTCCCGGCACTGAGCATGTACAATACGAATTTTAATTGGCAGTCATTATGTAATTTTAATTGCATACTACTAGATATAACGCATTTGGTAATCCAATTAAAGAAAGAATTCTCATTAAATGGATTTTACTATAAATATTTTATAAAGTATAATGTTGTACACGAGGAAGGATTTTATCGTATGCGTATATCAGGTTCAAAATAGTAATTACTAAAGATTGCTTCAAGTATGCCTTAATTCCTGTTTATACGTGATCAAAACTTACAATCCCATTCTTAAAAGGCATACAAAAAAGTCTGGAATTGTATTGAATATTACTAAGGAAAAGAATTATTCCCTTCATACTGGAAGCCTGAAGGGATATATAACTCAAGCTTAATTAAATTGTGCTGGCAACGTAGTTGCTTCCATTTCCTTAACCAAAATCCGATTGTATCAATTCTGCCTCGGCTTCTTTGAAAACCTTTTTATATAAAACCTTCATAGGAATGTATTCTAGCTAACTAAAGAACGTTAAACATATTGGGAGCCGGAACGGATAATAAGACCTACGTAAGAATGTTTATATTAAACAATCGTCAAAAAACACTTCAGTTAGTAACTTATAGGAAGTAATATAAAAACATATTATATTTTTTTTTTACCTCCTTTATATGTACACATAATTCCTATGTATTTATTTTATTAAAAGTAAGAACATAACTATAGCTATTTGAAGCTTTAAGTCATCAATCAATCACATCACTCTAGCTAGACCAAGAGATATCAAAACTAATATTGCATAATGTCTGCATATAAATAAAAGATTTGACATAATATTTTCAAAAGTGGTTAAACAGTATGTGTGTACGGAATGTACAGAGGTTAGTTATAAAAGTGAGTGCAATTTTAAAACAACAGTAAAACTGTCACAGCGGCAACTACACTCGTAAAGTGTGACAGCGCGATACACCCGGGCGTCCGTTTACGTGTGTTGCTGACCTAAAATTAACAGCAGGATGTTGTGTTCGAATTTTATTTTAGAGGAAGATATGCCCGTTTTGGGTCGCAGTCGTAAAATACAAGACATTTGTTTTTTTTTTTCATTTCAAAAGTTTATACAAACATTTCGTTCTAAGGAAAACGTGTTGCCTCAACTTCTAGTGTATTTCATGATCTCGTTTCATTGCCAGAACGCAAATGAAATCTGTCGCTATCAAATATCGTCTACTGTCTCTGTACAATAACATTATCCGATTTTATATTTATTATAATGTAGTTGTTTCATGTTAAAAAAAACTGAATTTAACGCGGGTTTTTTACAGGCAAATGATGATCTTGAACCGTGATAGGGGTGTTATATAGCAACACCTCTTAGAAAGGTTATTGTGTGTCTACAGTCTACATCAACCTAACCTCAAAAGTAAAATAAAGAAGAAGGTATTTCGACTTAGATGTCTAATTCATTGCCTGTCAAGGGACGACTTGACCCGCGGGGGTCAAGGGCAAGTCGTGCACACGTGGTCACGCTTTAAGAAGGTCGCAAGCTGCAAAATATCGAATACTATATGAAAACGTTGATGTATGAAAATATATTCAAATTGTAGCCTTTGCGACTCAGGTGGAACGCCTGATCGTAATTGTCTAGATTTTTATCTCCAGCTGCGTCCGCATAAAGAAACATTGAGACATTAATTTTTTTTTGATATTTTCAAGCATTTGACACCCTGGACGTCTTTTTAATACATTTCAGCAAGGTCACGAGGATCAACAATTCGGGCATTCCTGTTCATTGTTGAGGCAGTCCGCAGCGGCTTACGCAACGCGGAGTGCGACCGGACGCCTCCGCATTCCAGCGCGCCCCTCCCGCTAACTACCCACATCCCATCTGGACGCGGCTGATGCCTGTCGAGGGTCCAACTCGGATACTTCGGCGTGCTCCATTGAGATTGATGAGCGCGAATCGCACGGCACAACTGCATCTACCATCAGCTAATTTCGTCAGTATTCCCACTACATATGAAATTACAATATAATGTTTTCTTATTGATCATAACAAATAATAATCCAAAATTGTTATTACATAAAAGTTACCGAGCCTCCTCTAACAAAGACCGAAAGCTCAACATTACTTCTAAATAACGAAAGTGTTCAGAGGATATCACAAGAGTTCACCTATTGTAACCACCTAACTTCACCGGATTGTAAAAACAAAACACAGCAAAATGCCTGCCTATTCCACCTTTGAGCGTCCACTCAAGATTTGTAGCAACGATTTCTCTAACATTTTTAATATTTCAACATCACTTCGCATTATATATAATATTGATTTAAATATAATACCGATGGAATCGGCAAGATCGCAGGCACCAAATCGAACCTGCCACGAGGGCGGGGCCGTAACATGATTGACGATATAAATGACTGCGCGAGATGTAATCTTTGCGCCTGTCCGTTGCCAGTTAATTACTCATCGTGCTCGTTATCTGCACTGTTAAATAAAAGAACTCAACGAACAAAATTGATAATGAAGTTCTAAAATATCTAGTGAAATGGAATCTTTCCTTTCACCAAATGGAACACTGTTATCTCGTGCAGAAAAATAGCACAAAGCCGTGAACTAGCTAAGTAGAAATACTCTTACTAATTTAGGTTTCTCGTAACTTATTTCTAATCTATCTTTGGTATTGCAATCCCATGATTCAGTTTTTTTTATTGATACAAAAAGTTGCAATAACTATTATTTCCAATAGTACTTATTTTACCTTTACTTATCAATCAACCTTATAGGTCTACGCGATACGTCGTCAATGACATATTAAACAGTTCGTTCGACGACATTGAATGCCGGCGCCACTCCCACTGCTTTCTCGGAAGCCGGTCGGTTGAAGGCGACCCAATTAACAGCCGCTTTGAGGAAAGTTCATATGAGCATTTTCCACTGGAGGCGCGGCCGCGGAACGGGGAGTTACGCAAGTGACACCAGTGCCGCCTGACAGACTTGACTACTACACTAACTTGTATAAATTAAACCATTTCAGTTTTTTTACGTTTCTTAGTGCTACGCTGTACGTTATATGTAAATGTTGTAACCTAATGTATTCAATCGTTTTTTTTAATGATTGAAGTAGCAAACTAGCAAGCAGTCCATCTGATGGTAAGTGGTCACTGTCGCCCATGGATATCTGTAAGCAACTTCAAATAAAACGTGGGTTCTATCTGAAGTCAATCACAGATGCGTTGCTACTCCCGAGGCCTATGATGGTCGCCTCATATAGAAGTGTGCCGGCAACCACACCCTTCCATCGAAACGAAAACAAGTTTTCTCCAACAAAACGTATTCAAGTAGTGTAGTTTTGGGTAGACTCTAAGAGTTGTTTTCCATTGTGGTAAGAAATTAGTGTTTTGTGATAAGAAATAAGGAGGATTTCAGATAACGAATATTTTTATAATGTCTTTTTTTGTTAATCACATCTATTGTGATGTAAAAGACGTCATTTTGTTTATAAAGATCTGTTAGGAAATACTTTTTGTCATAATCAATGACAGCAAATTTCCGCCCTTTATCTTACTACGATCGGGGTTTGCCTCAGTTTTAAAACAACCCTATAACATGCTTTGATCCTCATCTGGACGCGACATCGCTTCCTCTCAGTGACAACCTATTCATTACCATGACCCGCGTCAAATAAACATCGCGATTAAACTGTCATTTAAGATTTCCGGAACACTTCATACAGTAATATTTATTTAAGCTTTCAAACGAATTTAAGATATAAGATTAATGCTTGGCTTAGTTTCTATAAATTCTTACAAATTTATATTTACTAAAGTGTCCCAAGATAGGTAAGGTGTACCTAATTCAATATATCGCACTCTCGGTGGGACGAGGGCACAAGTGCATGTTTTACAGATTTTGAATACAAGAATTTTACGATGATGTTGCACCAATATTGACAAAAAACGAACGAATTGGACAAAAGCACTATCGACTTCTTTTGAAATGAGATGGAACTGAATGGCTGACTTTGTTCTACCAGACAGTAGGATGTTTTAAAACACTTTGGCATTTTTAAGCCTGTTGCGTATTTTATATTATTGTCCTGCCGAAGGTGCGATATGTATTTGTAATTTCGGTGCAACAGTGTTCATCGATCGGACATTCGGTATAAAGTTTCAGTTTTATTAAAACACCTTAACAACAAACAAGTTAAACTTGAAATAAAATTGGTTAAAATATGTTGAATTAAACTTGAAGTTTGCGACCTCGTGGTCGAGCCACCGTGACGGCGAGCGATTAAGACAATGAGAAGAAATATCGTTTTTGTGTCCCTGACAAAATTTTATTTTGTCGGCCACGTTTATTTTCGAGTACCGGATTCCGAAGATCGCTACCTACTTTAACTTTTAAACATACACAAAGTGTGGCAGATTGTCTGCTGCAAGTTAAGTAAACATAACGTCCTCATGTATGAATGAGTGAAGAATGTTCGTAGCAAAGTAGGTATATAAAAATACCAACATGAGAATTGATACAAACTTTACAGTGGAGAATTCTAGCAGGAAGCACGAACGTGACATTAAAGCCGTCTCCGTTCAGCTTTGTGTTCCTAGCTTCCGCATGAGCGGAGAACAAAAAGTTTAAATTCACTGTCGCAAATAACAAGCATTCGTAGAATTTAGAACGCAATAAAATAACAAAACTGTGAAAAAACTCGGACACGTCGTAAAAAAAACTTTTTAAGCACTTATCATAGAAGTTAACGGACAGTTATAAACATTTCATAAAATTTACTTGTCACAAAGTGGGAATTTAAAAACAAGTTTGTCATAATCAAGTAAATCGCACGTTTAGAGTTAGTAAATTGAAATGTTACAATTAAAGGACCGAATATAAGTTGTAAAGTTGTACGAATTTAACAAAAAAATTGTAAGAATATATTTACGATAAAAAAAAACAAAAATAAGTTAAACATGTCGTTTCGACCGGATTCTCATGACCATTGACGAACCCGAACCCTTCTTTAATTTTTAACTTAGGGCAAAATTTATATAGATATTTGTAGGCAAAACAATTAGCTACAAATTATCACTTAACATTATTTTATGTATGACGCATAGTTTCCGAGATATCGCGAAAAATTGTTTTCACCCCTTTTTCCAAGATGGCGACCGGGGGACAAGGGTGGCGACCCCACAAACTTGAGGTTAAGCTTCTATTGACCCCCACACATGTCCCAAAAATAAAATTGCGTCCTCTAAAAAATGCAAAGTAAAATTTCAATGGACTAAGTAGATATTTGACGTAGATATTTGGTTGTAAAGTGTTTACTTATCCATTCAATTTTAATCAATGGCAGAAGACAACATCTTAACATAAGGTATCCCATACTATTCCCAGACCAAATGTTTAACAATCCATTACACATTCATAGTATGTATATTAACCGACCTGCTCGAGTGGTCCTGGAAGTTGCCGCCGTCGCGCAGGCGCACCTTGGCGAATAGCACCGCGGAGACGAACGGCACCTCCGTCAGCTCCTCGAGCACCACCTGCACCTCGAACTTGTATCGCTTCTTCTTCGTCGTCGTCATGAACTCCATGACGCCGCCAACATCGGGCCCGAGCCGCCCGAGCCACCCGAGCCACCGGCACTAGCGCGACCGCGCGCCCGTCCACACCGGTGCGAGCCGGTTCGAGCCGGTCCGCGGCGGTTCACTCGACACTACAACACTCGCACTTCACTGCCACTTCACTTCACATGTGTGTCGCTACAACGCACGTGTAAATGAACCGATTCGGGTTAACGGAAGCACGAAACATTCAAACTCCTATCTACGTAGATAAGTAAAGCGTTGGAGCGATTAGTTTGGCATCAACGTCGTCGGGTCTGCGGTCCGGCGCGGAGACACGGATCACTCTCATATCGGCTGATGTCGTTAGCCTGGAAACAAAATTGATTGTTAGACACATTAAGATAAGCCGGGCACCTAAAATTATTTCTAAATAGTCATGCATCATTATTGATAATGTGAAGCCCTTTGAAACATTTTAAGATTGTATCCACTATTTATCTTTATGATTATCCTATTAATATTTGTTAACCAATACCGTCTATTCAATAATTCATATCCGTTGTGAAAACTCGTGTTGAAAGTAAATTTAGAGTTCTTTGTAATAAACTTATTCAGTGATCCGCTAGACTGCACTTGGTTACATATAAATAGGTTCCCGTAGCAAATCCGTTCACGCTTAAGCCAACAGCGCAACAAATCTTGTTACGGAAATTCATCAGCCGGGTAATCCGGCGGGACCGGAGACGGCCACGTGCAAAGCCTGTGCCACGATGTCATTTACAATTTTGATACCCACTTTAGTATGACTTAAGAGACTGCAAATTTGATGAATCGCTCGTAATATGACCTTCAATATTTTCGCTACTAATAGCAATTACTCCTTCAATCTTTGGACCGGATAATACGTCCTTTTAAAAACTACTCAGTATGTATGAGTCTATCCTAATAGTATCACATAACAGACAGATAATAGATAACATTCCTATTTCTGAATACATAATGAATCTTTGTGCAATTAGCAACAACAATTGTAAAACATCTGTCTAGCTAAACTAGTAAGGTTTTGAAATTTCCTATAGACATAGAAATTATAGACATTCTATAATTTTGTATTCATTTCTGAAATTGAAACTTCAACTAGCATGTGACTGAACGAAGTGGGGAGATTAACCAGCTTTATGAAGCCGACTAAGTGCAATCGTGGTTTTTACGACTCGCTTTCCATTTCAGCAATTTTATGGAGATAGCGGGCAATATTGCTAAGCCGACTCTTTTATAAACTGATAGGCTATCTGTAGGCATATTTTATTTTAGCAGTAATGAAGTAACAACCTTCAATTATATTACTTAGTCATAAAAGATAAAAAAATGACTAATATTGATAAAGTAAAAGGCAGATAATAATGGGACATTGGTTACTTACACAGACCATTATACCAAAGTAGAATACCAAAGAATATTCAATAGAAAACATTCTGCAGTCGAAAAAATTTTAAGGAAAACAAAAAAGGAGAATATATCTATCAAAGAATATAAGATGAAAAATGTACATTGAGGATTGATCTGTATATTGAGGATTCTCAATCCTCAATAGTCATGGTTGTCTTGCTAAGGTGATTTTTAGGTTATCAAATAAAAATAACGAACAAAGACAAGACAAGTACTATTACGTAGTAAAATTGCGGAAAAGAAGTGGATTACTCTTTATCATACACAACTAAGATAACGTTTAGCAGGGATAATAGTGGATTACAAAAGATAATGCGAATTTTAACAACATAATGCGTTCGTTATAAGCTTTCAATATGGAGCTATCACATGATACGATTACAATATGCTATGTTCGCACCTCGATAATGTTCAAGGTCCATGAAAACTGAAAAAAAAAAATGTACACTCACAACTGGATTGTAGACAAGTATAAAAGATTTTTAATTACAGGTGAACCGGTGACCGGGGAAGTACCACCCCCACACGTATTTCTAGCGTGAAGTATTTCTTGCGTTTTGATGGAAGGGTGTGGTTGCCGGCACATTTTTATATGATGCGACCAACATATTCCTCGGGAATAGCAACGCATCTGTGATTGATTTCAGATAGAACCCTGTTCTATTTGAAGTTGGTTACAGTTGTCCAAGGGCGGCGGTGACCACTTACCAATAGGTGGACTGTATGCTCGTTTGCTACTTCAATCAGATAAAAATAAGCAAAGTTGCGAGATGGCAGATTAGATCAGGTAAGTATCAAAATTGGAATTGCAATATCTATTTACAACATATTACGTTGTTTTTATAATTGTCAGTTTCGACATTCTAGTGACTGGCCTACGATTGGCAAGCTAATAAATAGAAACAGGGCGTTCGAAAGGATGTAATTAAGTGGTGAGCGTTGTTTGGAGAGCTAAATCTGCAGTAATCGCGTTGATTGCTGGTATTACACGAACGAGATCGACCTTCGCGTGCTCCCAATCTGCGCTTGCGCAACCAGCATTGACTTATTACAATTACTCGTCATATAGGCATTTACTGTGAAACTTCTGGTAAATACCTCCAAGCACATGAGCTATATGTGTTTAAGTAGTCATAACCTAACATGAAACTTACAATAATCACGTTTTAAATTTTATCCTAACACCAACGGATCGGAATTCAGCAAATTATACTAAAAACTGGGTCTAACGCACGGAGAGGCAAGTAATGGCATGACAGGCGCTGCTAAGCGTAGGCATCTCTTTGTGTTAACTGTGTCTGACATAAAACAGCGAACGAGTGCCCATTCCGGATAATGTTTACCCATACTTCGCAGCTGGCCGCCTGCCAAACGCGAGGCTGATTCGGCATCACCTTGGAAGTTTGACGGAAATTGTACAGGGAGGCCGTGGCGCTTACTCGCCAGGAATGCAAATGGCGATGAGTATTATGAATCCAACGCGTGTGTTACAGGAGTATAATTTACGACCTTTTAGTTAAAGTCTGGATCGAATATAAATAACATACGTGTACGTGTACATGTACAGTAAGTTTTGTAAGTTTGACGCGATCAAATGTAACGATGACGTTAATCAGACGAGACGGAATTATCCAAAATATTGTTATGCATTACACTTGAGGACAAACAAATCCATTAAAATGCTTCTCAAAATTCTAATCCAAAACAAACAAATGGAATATTATAACGATCACAAATATGTAAACTAGGTGTAGCGAGCGCGGTGGTGGCTGGGGTCGTTATCGCGGTGCCGGGTGGCGCCGGCAGCGGCAGATAACATGCAAATGGATGGTCGCATTCGCACGCCAAATTACACGCCATCGCCACTTTCCACGCTTTACGACCTCATCCTACCCGACTACCCACCGAGCCCCTCCATGTGGAATTAAGTCGTATAAATGAAGATACAAGGGATCGAAACCCAAATACTATTTTCTACACGCACGGGGATTTTCCAGTGAGACTGAGGTGAAATATGAAATATCTATGAATAATGGTTTTAATTAATAGTCACTGAAATTGTTTTGTAAAGTTTCTAGTACCTACTATAGATGGAATAAATTCAATTTACTCAATACTAATATTTAAAGGCACATTATTAAAGCATTTACGCGATTTTTTGTGTTTTATACACTACTAAAACGACGCCTACGGTGGATTAAAATGCTCATATTATTTAATTTATTTGTACTACTATAAGTGGGAGCTAGATCGAAATAGAAAACCATATTTAAAAAAAAATTGTTTCATTACGTTGGAGCAAAAAAATCTCCGTTACTTAAATTTTTAACCCATATAATTAACTGAATTAGTCCCAAAAAGTCCTTTTAGTACATATTAGTTAAACTCTACATAGAATACTTCCTATCAAAAATCGCTTAAATTGAAACCCTTAAAAAAACTCGACTCCGTTAAACTTTACTTACAGAGAAAGGTTATACTAAATTTAAAATAATGCATTTTATATTGCGACAAAGAGCGGCGCGGGTAATAAGATATTAAATCTGCAATTTTCTCTCCAGCTGGCGGCAGGGGTTGTATAATAGTTGGCAGCAATGCAAGACGAAAAATAAGCAACTTATGCAACTGGAAGAATTGCAAATGTCATTTGTATATTTCTACTAAAATGAAACTGTAACTAAAACAAAGAGCAAATGTATAAGTCATTAAAATTACAAATTTACGAAATCCTTTGCGATGGCTACAATTGAGATATTCATTTTCTATTTCTAATGCAAAATGCTGCAATATCAACATAGTATATGTACATTATTTATAAATAGTCTCGACAAGTATTTTTTTCGCTGCTATAAATTGCTAATTAGCCGTATATTTAAAGTCATATTAGCATTGTTACCACTATTCAATAACTCATAAGCAGGATGGGCTATGGACGTTTCCTCTACGCCGCCACGGCTTGGTGGTCAGTTGTCAATCAATAAATCACTCGTTATCGGCAATTCCGTAGACCAAGTGACGCAATCACCGCCGACCATTAGGCGAGGAAGATCAATTCTGCATGCTATGAATGAAAATCCATGTTGTAATTATGAACCTGATTGTTACATTATGAAAATGAACTGACTGAGCACAATAGTTTCGAAAAAATGAAATTTTCCACGAAATACTTACATAATAGTGTTCTTAAGTTTGGCGAAATATTTTTGCATGGGCGGCCTCTGGTATCTCATTTGTAAGTTCCTTTTAAAATTTATCATGAAGTCACAAGTTCGCAACCTACAGCTGCAATAATTGCAATTCAAGAGAACCTCGTTATAGAAGTGAAAAGCGATTGGAACTTGGCGATCCGAAAAATATCTTTCATGGAAATATTTGGTGCATAATAAATCTTTAAAATTATTTAACTCCATGCGATAATGGATGTCTTTCTAAAGTGGACTCAGAATCTTTCTAAAGTGGACGTACTTATGTACCTACATTTTTTTTTTTTTATTCCACTGAAGTAGCAAACGAGCATGCAGTCCACCTGATGGTAAGTGGTCACTGCCGCCCATGGACATCTGTAATCAACTTCATACAGAACATGGGTTCTATCTGAAGTCAATCACAGATGTGTTGCTACTCCCGAGGACTATGATGGTCGCCTCATATAAAAGTGTACCGGCAACCACACCCTTCCATCGAAACGCAAGAAATTCTTCACGCTAGAAATAGGTGTGGCGGTGGTACCTCCCCGGTCGAACGACACTGGTTCTCCCACCTGTTAAACTACATATCATTAAAACCTAAAAGCACCGGGAATGTGCTTACTTAGAGAATTTAGATTTAAATATTTTCGGCGAGTTACGCAAACCTCTTTATGTTATATCTAACGTAATTAATGACGTCGAGGATGGGTTAGCTCGTTCATGATCCGAGCGGTTTGTCTGTGGACCAACGAAGCCAATTTTGGTCATTAACCGTCGGCGGCGGCGTGACGGTGCCTCGTTCCATCTCGCCTTTTTATTTGTGCAATACCCTACGTTGTGGTAACGACACCAGCAATTTCAGTAATGATTTCTTTGTCTTCTCGTGATTACATATTTTTTATGTAAGATTAAAGGAGCAAACAAGCATGCAGTCCACCTGATGTTAAGTGGTCACTGCCGCCCATTGCATCTGAAAGCAATTTCATTTAGAACAGAGGCTCTATCTGAAGTCAATCACAGATGCGTTACTACTTGAGAGGATATAAAAGTGAGAGTTGCTTCACATCATACTTCATACTATAATATTATAAAGGCGAAAGTTTTAGAGTGTGTATGTTTGTTACTTCTTCACGTCTAAACGGCTGGAGCGATTTTTATAAAAATTGGTAGGGAGTTAGCTGATACTCTGGATTAACATACAGGCCACTTTTTAATGTGGGAAAATATCTTATTCCCACGGGACAATCGATTTTAGTTAACGCGGGCGAAACTGCGGGATTTAACTAGTTAGAAATAAGTGTGGCGGTAGTACCTCTCCGGTCAAACTACTTATTCTGGAAAGTGTTCAGGTTACATTATGTTCGGGGCTCACTTATTCGGTTATCGACAAGTTGTCAGTCAGTTGGAACGCACGTAATGGCCGCTTTTATTTAGATGCGGAAATAATTCTTAATCGGATTTTTTGGGCAACTTAGACGATAATTCAACATTTTATTTCTTTAGCACGAAAAGTAGTTTAACAAACGTTTAATTTGGGTGGGAAATAATTCGTGCGGAAAAATATTTATGTTCATTTATTACATGTTTAATCAAAAAAAGGTTAAATCGGGCTAGTTTAAACAAAGGTAGGTGAACTGTAAAACTTACGGGAATTTCCCCTTTTCAATATTATACCCCAACGTATAAATTGCTAAAATCGAAATCGTTGCCAAGTAACGAAGCATGATATTTGTCAAGGGGTATTTTTACAAACTTGCAATATTAGTAACTAAGTATTAAGCAGGAATGTCTGACTCAATATGGCAGCTTATATATTTTTGTAACACTCTCCCAATATGGATATCAAACAAGAGTAATGCACCTGGAAGTCAGAGATATTCACACAGACAGAAACTTGGATAAATCTAATCTGGAAATTCTCACCAAAAAGCTTTTGTGTATGTTTTAAAATGTTTGTATGATATAAAATTGTATGATGTAACAAAATAATGGACAACAAAATTTATTTTCTCCTCTTCAGTGTATTAAAAAAACATGTATTTTTAGTGCACGGAAAAGTAAAAAATAAATCTTATAGGCTTGTCTTTAAAAATCACTTATTCAAACTTTAAATGTGTAAAAACTTACAAAAGTATATAAAATTGTTTTTTAATATAATTTATAATAAGGTTCTGTTAATTTCTATCTCTGTATTTAATTTTTTTTCCATGTCATCGCAATCATTAAAATTAAGATACGGTAAAGTAGAGTGAATTAAATGTACATGTTACGTCCCATATATATTAATTTGCCAAATGTTCAGCCCGTAGTTGAGTGGCGGCAAGCTCATAAACCTGCCGAAAAGATTACTCTTATTGCGCTCCAGATATTTCGATGGGTTTCTTTTGCAAAACATGTTTTTCGATAACCCTGGCTGAATTTCAAAGTGCATACCTATGTATTTGTCAAAAGTTTTTAGTATTTGAAATCACCAACTAGCCACCCGTCGCAACGGTCGAAATTCGACCGAAATTAAAATTAAAAACTAAACTTCATATTGTCTAAAGTAGCACCAATGTTTCTCTAATTTCTCTCATTTAAATAAATTTTAATGATTTTCCAGTTATATTGAACGTAAAAGTAAAAAAAAAAAGGTTTATTTTACTAAGCTGCATTTAAAAGCAATAGCTGGTATTTTGACAAAGACGTTTGTGTGTAATTTTTGACGTTATGTGTTTTCATAGTAAGACGTTGAATTTCTATTTCGTTTATTATGTATGTGTTTGTATCAAATGCAAAGTAGTGTGTGTATTGGGTTTTTAGTTGATGTATGTTTTATGCAATATTTGAACAAAAAAAATAGCATTGCGCAATCCTCCTCTACATCAACTATGACAGTGCGTAATTTCATAGTCCTCTGTCTGCGGCAAGTATCTTAAAAACGAATCAAGTTTTTGCTTCACGTATTAATATATAGAAGATGTGTTAAATTAGACAAATAGTTAAATTTATGCTTAAAGAATTCCAAAACCACTTGAAAACAGAAATTACAGCTATTAAATAATACATTTCTTGAGTGGTATTCATTAGCATCTATTTATAAATAACCTTAGCTATCTTTTTTCTCATAAATAACGTACCTATAATTTATTTAATACCCACTAAATATATCAGAAAACCTTCCAAATTTGGTTATAAATGGTAACTATCTAACGTTTCAAGTACAGTCTCATAAAATTAATTGCTGGACGTTAAAATTGGCACAAGGGTTATAAATATAACGGATCGTAAAACAATCAGAATATTCGCCGTACTAACTGCGACTACGTTAATTTTCCCTTCCCTGCTTGGCTGTTACATAATGTCATCAATGTAGGAACTGGGAAGTAATCAGTGTCGAGTATTTTCATTAACTATTTTATTACCTGGTGAGATTACATCCTATACTATGTTTAACTGTGTCTTCATATATACAGGCATACATGAAAGCAGGCAAATTTTTACAGGTGGTAGAACAAATGTAATTCGACATTTCTTGCGTTTCGATATAAGGGTGTGGTTGCCGGCACACTTTCACATGACGCTACCATCATAGTCCTCGGGAGTAACAACGCATCTGTGATTAACTTCAGATGGAACCCATGTTCTGTATGAAGTTGATTACAGGTGACCATGGGCGGTAGTGACCACTTACCATCAGGTGGACTGCATGCTCGTTTGTTACTTCAGTCACATAAAAAAATCATATGTGTCCCAGGACAGAAACAATTTCTGTGCCAATTCGCAGCGAAATACGACCAGTCGTTTTTTCGTGAAAGAATAATACATACATACATCCCCACAAACTTTCGCCCTTAATTACAATGACTAATATAGAAATTCCTACGGAATGAACTAATTTATTTTACCTAAGTTATATTGAAGCGATCACGAGTCACGAACGTATTTTAGTGAATCACGGAAAACGAATAACCGAAAGCCCATAAATATTCGTTTAACTAAACAATGTTCTGATAGCGCGATAGAAAACTCGTAAAAGAAAACGTGGCGGACATTGCAGCCATGTTGGCTTTATTGGCGCGTAAGACTTTAGAATGAAACTCTTATTTTATTTTGTTGCTTACCCACTGTTAAATATCGTTGTCGTTCAGAAAACGAGTTATCATAAATGTATAAAACATCAGTTCAATCCAAGAACAATGTAACGAAAACTCAATTGTTAGATAATAATTAATTTAAAATTCCATTATTGAAATTAAAAAAAAAACTATTTTTGAAATGAATTTAAAATTAATTACATATAAATTTTTTTAGCGTTAAAAATATAAAACGCTACTTAGAACAATTTCAACTACATACGATGAATGAATGAGGTGATTTGTCATTCAAATTCCGAATAAATATTCAGCGATTCAATCGCAAACCATAAATATGGGCGTATAATAGTGCAAAATATGGTGAATGCAAATTACTTATTACGACATTCCGTTTACGCGTATTAAGTTTTTCGTCATCGGTGGCCACCAAAAGCACAGAGAATAACGGGAATGCTTACTTTATAGGAATTTTATTACTCTGGTAGAACAATTAAGGCCCATCCAGTACTTATTACTGCGTAAAGATTATAAATACACATATAGCTATTTTTTAATTAGACAACACTTTGTGGTCTGACTGTTTTGATAACAAGATCAATGTTTCTTTTTTAAAACATCAGTTAACATTGATATACTCTGGTTTGAAGGATATTTGAACACTCATCCAAGCTGGTTAACGCTACAATTAGAGCGAGGACTATGGCTTTAGGAATAACTACGCATGTTTCCGATGATGATCTGCTTGATTTAACAGGCCTGGCATGCAGGGTTGCCAAGTTAGGGGTTTTTCCCCCAAATCTAGGGGATGGGAAATTTCCCGCTAGGCTACATGATCATGCCTGACGACGAAAAAAACAGGTCATGCACTACACCCGATCACCTTTTTTATCGTCGTCAGGGAAAATCCTACGACCTGATGCATGCAGGAATTCCAATTGATTGTGAGGATTTTAGGGTTTTTTTAAGGACCGGGGTTGCGGGCGGCTAGAGTGGGAGCTTGAACCGTCCAGCCAGGCGATCCCGGGAAGGACGGCGGTATGTGTGGTCGCATATCGTCGTATAGACTAGACGGAGCGGTGGGCCCAGCCGCCCATCTGGGAGGAGCCCGATGGGGCAACACGCTTAGAGGATTCCGGTGGTGTTTGTTGGAGATTCCGGAGTCCTTTTTTTAGCGCCGAGGATGGCCACCGGGGGGGGTTTTAGTGCGGTAAAAATCCCACATAACCCTTCGTCGCTCCCACGGCGTCGGGTACCTTTTGAAGGTTTCCCCCTCGAAAACAAAAAAAAAAGGGTTTTTTTAAGGAGGCTTTAGGGGATTCATTTTTTAGAGTTGGTTACTCTGCTGGCATGTCTTCAGTCAGTCTTCTTCGGTCATTATAAGTCGTGTTCTATGAATGGGGAATACACGGTCCGGATAGACCACGATTTACTGGAAGTCATTGGAATTAATGGTGACTACAAACACGTGTTGTGTTTGTAGTCACCATTGTAGACTTTCCAATGGTAGATTACTAACTGTTTTTCTAGGTACTTAAAATTTTATAATACAAAATTGGTGTATTATTGTCCACGATGATCCACAACCTATAACACATGAAACGACAACGTCATACAATATATCAACATGACACCAACATGCAATTCATAGTTATTCATAATCCTACTCGACTGTTTCGACTATTAGTGCAAACATTTAATACATCAGTGAAACTTCCCACGAGCCGCCAGCGTCACCCCGCGCGGTCACCACCCACATGTTATATTGTTTTAACGATTTCAACACATGGCTTAAACGTTTGTGTACGAGTGCTTTACTAATTAGCGCATCTTAAAATGATTGAAATGTCACATTGAGCAATATATTAGGTAGTATTACAAAATATGTTATTATAGGTACCTATTAGAACATTTGTCTCTACTTCTTCTAAAACTTCATTTATCTATGCATATATTTATTTGTCGATATACGATGCCTATGCAAACGTGTACCCATGTGGGTGTTAACCATAACTTCGAGACTCTGCCGCCTTCATGGCTGCAAATGCAAATGGAGTACCGACGCATCTATGACTGACTTCAGATAATTCTGTTTTGTATGTAGTTGCTTACATATGTGTTTTTTTTTTTTGTTTTCGAGGGGGAAACTTTCCAAAAGTACCCAAAGTCGTGGGAACGACGCGGGTTATGTGGGATTCTTACCGCATTAAAACCCCCCCGGTGGCCGACCTCGACGCAGCGAAGAGGACTCCGGGAACTCCAATTGACCGCCGCCGGTGACCTCAGCGTATTGCCACATCGGGCTCTTCCCTGGTGAGCGTGAACTGCTCACCGCACCTTCTGGTTTTTACGGCAGCAAGCAACGACACATGCCGCCGTCCTTCCCGGGGTCGCTTAGCCGGACGGTTCGAGCTCCCACTCTTCCCGCCCGCAACCCCGGAGGCCCCTTTTAGTCGCCTCTTACGACAGGCAGAGGGTACCGTAGTCCTATTCTGGTCCCGGAACTACAGGGACAGCTTATGTCCTATAGACAGACTTACCGTGGACTGCATGCTCGTTTGATACTAACAAAAACTATTTTAATTGAACTTATGGTTAAAATATTTTAATATATTAGCAATTACGACGCATGCCAACAAACCATTTTTCAAATAATCCGAGTACGCGAACCGCATTAAAATATCGCCCATACAGAATTGTCACGGTCCGACCGTTTTCGTTTCGCTGACGACACGTGAAGCGTGGCCTCAGAGCTAGCAACAAGTAGAACTGGCGTGCCCATCTCTATATGACACGGGCGGTTGTATTTATAAATACTAGTCACCCGTCGCAACGGTCGAAATTCGACCGTAATTTAAATTAATAACTAAACTTTATATTGTCCAAAGCAGTACGATTTTCAAGTTAGTTTGAACGCACCCGTTAAATATAAAAAGAAGTTTAATTAGCTAAGCTGATTTTAAAAGCAATAGCGGGTTATTTGACACAGACATCGGACATTATGACGTTTTATGTTTTCATAATAACACGTTGAATGTTCTATATCGTTCATTATGTATGTGTTTATGTTAAACGCAAGGTAGTGAGGCGTAATGTGTGTTTAGTCGATTTTATGTATGTTTTATGCATTATTTGAAAAAATATTAGCATTGCGCATCCTTCTCTACATCAACTATAACCGTGCGTAATTTCATACTCCTCCGTCTGCGGCAAGTATCTTAAAAACGAATCACAAATGCTTCCGGTATTAATATTTACAAATATAAATATAATAGGTTACAGGTATAAAATTTTACGTGCCACGTTCAAAAACAGTTATGTTTCTAGGCTGACACTTTGAATTTAGCGATGAACCTCTACCAGACTTCAGGAGATAACAGAAATAATGTTATTGGAGTTGTATTTTAAGCCTTAGCATGCATATAATCTACGAATACAGATCTACTTTACCAATCTTTTTTGTATTAGGTGTCATTTTACACATTTGCATATTTTTAACACTTCTGTTAGCCATCTATTCTGTGAAAGTACCGCGCATTAATTTTCATCGGATCAGCATATGTGCAGCTCGGCGGCGTTTAAGCCAGCGATATTAATTTAACTTGAGCCTTAACACACATGGATATAGTATGAGAGTAATGAAAAATATTAAAGTACATTTACGGAAAACGGATTATAATTAGGTTGTTAAACGTGAAAGCGAAGCAGAAAACGGAATATTATGTAGATTTCTATTCATAACATTATTTAGTTATATAATCATGTTTATCATATTTTTTATACAGCTGGAGTTATTCAAATATACAGTGGGTCAAATAAGTATTTGTACACCTCGTTTTTTACCCATAACTTTAATCAAACGAACGTTGCATGAACGAAATTTGGGTGGTCAGTACTTCACAAAGTATAAAAACACTGTGTATATGTATTTATTTTTAATAAAGAGTTATAAAACAGTTATACGGAAAAAAACAAGAATTGAGTGGTCAAAAAAGTATTTGTACAATTACGACAACCTTGTAAAACATAAAAATTTTACACCCGACATTATAATTGAAATGAAATATGCATGTCTCTAGCATCAATAATAGCTTGTTATATTTTTGGCATGGATTCATCCAATTTTAAGATGGGTTTTCAGGTATTATTCCCACTGTTATATGATTATTCGTTGCTGATTATGTATATTTGGGATTTTTTCTATTGTGCACTTTATATCTAAATTATGCCCAAGATTTTCAATAGAATTATTATCTGGAGATTGGTGGTGTGTGGTGTCAATCAACTATCCAAAGTGTGGTGGCATACATAACCGATAGGTAATTTTATAGAGTAACTATTCTCTTGTTATTCGTGCAGTGTGCTTAGGGTCATTGTTATGCTAAAAGTGATATTGACCACAAAGGCATAATTTGACTGCACTTTCATTCAAATTATCGCTCTACACTTTGATATATTTGCGTGCATTTATATTCCCTTCGAAAAAAGCAAACATTTCAAGGCCATCGTAAGCCATACAGGCCCAAAACGTAACGTTCTGTTCAACATGTTAAACCGTTATTTAGCGGTTGCAACTCAGCAATCGGTTTTCACCAAACGATTTTTTTTTATATTTTGGTTGAGTGCAGAACATCATGCACAATTTGTGATCATACGGACTTGCTATATGTTGATGCGATGTGATTGATCAGCGTTTGAACACTGGAAAACGGTTTTTCTGAAGCTTTTCTAAGGGAAGTACGGCGCTCTCTCGTCATAAGTATCTTCGGTTGACCTGATCGGGTTTCGTTTTACATTTGTATGAGCCATTCTTTCGAATTTTTTTACAATGTACTGCATTGTCATGATGTTTACCTTCAGCTCTTTTCCATTTTTCTGATATTTTTTTCTTTGTTTCCGAAAAATAATAACGCAATCTTGTCGAGACTTACATATTTTACTTTTTTTATTTTCTTTGATTGTTTGATACTCATTGTAAACTGAATTGGTAATTAAATAATCGAAGAATAGTCTAAAAAAGGTTTATGAAACATTTAAGGACGCTTTGTCTTCATTAAATACTTATTTCGATAGTTTAAAGATATACACGTAAGTGTACAAATACTTTTTTGACCCCTCAATTCTTGTTTTTTTTAATAACATTTTTTTTACTCTTTATTAAAAGTTAATATACATACACAACGTTTTTATGCTTCGTTAAGTACTAACCACCCAAATTTTGTTCACCTGACATTCGTCTAATTGAAGTTATTGGTAAAAAACGAGGTGTACAAATACTTTTTTGAGTCACGGTATGTATTCAGTTTAGGAATGGAATCCGATTGTTGCATATTTGTAAATATGTGTAAACCTATACATTTAGTGAACAATAATTAAATTCTGGTGTTGCATGTATTGTAGTATATCGCTGCTTTGCATTAATAATACCACACAAAAACGCCAATTTTACGGAACAGCCTAAAATAGAAACAGTGCTTTTTATTTTTGTTATCTTTTTATTGAATGAGATTAAAAAGTAAAAAAAAAAATAAAGTGAAGTTAGAACACCGAGTCTTCAGTAACGTTTAAACAGTATTACAGTTAAAGCATCGAGTTTTTAAAAAGGATTAAACTGTATCATTGGCTTAAAATTGGTAAATTTTGAATTGCGCGGATCCGACACTACGCAGTAAAGACCAGACCACATGAATCTTATTTGTTTGAGGTTAAAGAATCTTTATTTCCAAAAAGAACATTGTTCACTTACATGGAAACTTAAATAATTTACTTAAATGCTAATTAACACTTTTGAGCATGCATGAGCGTATTTAGTAGGTACTTAACAATTTCTATAATTTAAAATATAAGAATCGAATACATGTACTTAAGTAGGGTAGACAGCATAAAGTTATGATAAACAAGCACATAGTAAAATTTTTGCGTGTTGAACATTGTCGGTAGGCAGATAAGCATACCGCTTCGCACAAATAAAAGATGTAATATGGATAAGCCTATCAGAAACAATTATTTTGTTATATTTTATGATTCACTTTTCTACTATTTAAGTATATTTATTGTTATTTTAATATAATAGGTTAAAATATTTTTGATTTTATTGATGGTGCAGGAAATTTTAATATACGAAAGAAAAATCCGAAAGTAGGTATTTTAACTAGGACTATATGGAAGGGTCCTGTGAAATATAGATTTTTAGAAGTTTTTTAAATTGTATGAGTGATGTGCTTTCTTTAATATTTCTCGGTAGATTGTTAAAAAACTGTGCACCTTCATATAATATTGTCCTTTTACCGTATTTAGTTCTAGGAAATGGTAGGTAAATATTATGCGCATTTCTAGTATTTAATTTATGTACCTCGATTTTTTTGTGGAAAATTATGTCGGAATTTACTTCTTTGTTTATGATCTTTCTTATTAGAATGCATGTATTAGAGATGTTTAACATGGATTGTCATAAAAATATATACATGACAAACAGATAACCTCTTTCCTTTGGAGAGTCAAGTTAAAATTAAACTAACAGTCGTAAATTCAACTACATACGCCCAGGTTTCAGTATTTAGTATATTTAAATTTCTAAGTCTAAATGTACGTGTGCAAAAAGTACGTGCACACTACTCGTATTACCTATTTGTTTTTGAAGCCATAAAACTTTTCCTCGCCCCGTCCGCTTCGATATGCTGCCGGCTTCGTCAACGATTTATTAATCTCTGGATTAAGCCGATCGTGATTGGATTTGAATTAACTATAAATAAAATACAGCCCAGGCCTAATGCCGTCGTTAATCATAAATGGTTGGACGTGTAATGGTTGGTAAAACTAGCAGGTGCATTAAATATGAAAGCAAAAATATTTATTTAGTGCTCTGGAGTATTTTTTAATGTTTTGTAAGTGCAGATATAAATTTAAAAGCATATAGGTTTGGTTCGGTCTTTAAGCAAAAATATATTATTGCACCTTACCTATTCTTGTTTTTATTCCCACTTTAACTCCGCACTGTAAGGTTGTCTGGAAGAAATCGCTATTTAGCGATAAGACCACCTTTTGTATTGTTTTAAATTTGTATTTTCTATTGTAATTTTTGTTTTGTTGGGTACAATTAGGTGTATTGTTATTATTATTATTATTTTGTCTGTGGAGACAGTTACTAAAGCAACTATTGTATGGAGTGCTGTTGAAATGTAAGTAAGCTAGACTATATTTTCGGCAACACGGGCAACATAGTAGCTACATAAGGTAGAGACGAGCTGCATTCACAAATACTACATGAAATATGTCAATCAGTTGTCTAACAAGGATAAAACAGCGAAAAAAAAACGGTCCACATGAAGACCTGCAAAGGTCTGCAAGGAAAGGGTCCCACATGTCGCCCGTGAGCAGCGGGTTGCCGACCGCTGTATTAGAGAAAAGAGATAGTAAGGAAAGTGTTGGTAAGCGGGCGGCGGTCAGCGGGGAAAGCAACGAGACGATGCAACGAGCGACCGGTAGCTGCAACATTGAACGGTTTGACTAAATCGTCGCTATATGTCTCTTACGAGGTTTTCTAAGACGAATAGAGGCGAATAACACATGTAAAATGTTTTAATGATGAGATTAAGATTTTGAAGCCTATACAATTAAGTTAACAATATATCGCATATATTCATATAATGAAATAACTCAAAATTTATGTTTCGCGAGTTTACACCATAAAATGAATGAACTTGGTGATACACTTGCATATCGAAAATTTAAAGATGTTTATTTTTATCAATAAAGGTGCGATACATCTACACGTGATTTAATAGAAAAAAAATCTTTTTATACTTAAAATTTGTCGAAATACAACAACTTATGACTGCGCAATACTATAATTATTTAATGACACTTTTAAATCATTTATATATAAGTAAGTAAAGTATCTACCTACTTATATATGATTTAAAAGTGATAAAATCGTTTCATTTTAAATAAATATTTCGCTCGTAATTTGGTATCGTAGAATTGTTCTGTAGTGATTAATTATAATTTCAAATTAATGAATAAATATTAATTACTATACAGGATGTGCTAATTAAATTTTAGTAATTAATGTTTTTTCGATGTATAACCAAACAAAACAACCAACCTGATATCACTGAACATGCATGGTTAAAACAACTTCAGTTGAATATTTGTAAATACGCTATTTATTAATTAGTTATTATTTATTAACATTCCAAGACCTGCTACACTCAAAAAATTGAAAAATGTCTTATGATAAGTACAGAGTGTAAAACCTGTGGATGAAACTCTATTAAATATCCGATTATAAAAAGCGAAGGAGTCGAAAATGCTAACAAGCTAAACATATTGTTAAAAGAATTGAAAATTATAATGATTTCAAATTGGAACACTTATACATATATAGATGTACATACAACACGATGGAAGCAAAGAAAGAAGACCTTAGAACAATACAAAACAAGTAACTGAATTTTATTTGATTTTGTTAACCTGTTTCACACTAATAAACTAATCAATAATAACCTAAAAATGCAATGCTATATGTACAATGAATTAAAATAATATGCGAACATCGTTTGCATACCACCATACCATCACAATATTTAAAGTACCTATATAAATCGCTATACATGCCATTATTTGGTCACAAAATATTGACGGGTGATAACAGTTAGTTTGAGCAGTTAATTTGAGCGTTTTATCAGCAACGTGTCACTTAGACTACTTGCTTCCAGTGCCGTTCATTGACATCACATGACCACACGTAATCATTTAAGAACACAACCACAACAGATGTATAAGAATTGTTTATAAATAACATTAGGAGAGAGATAAGCAACTTTTTCCTAATAAAATAAATTGCAGTAATTTATCGATAATCATCAAAATGGCCTTCATTTCTAGAAAATAAAATTATTATCATATCTACAATTATGTAATTAAACATAAAAATTCAAACTTTATTATACTTTAATAACCCCATGATGCACTTATTAATAATAATTGCTTAATTACGTATTACCTATTTATTTTAAATTCTATTACTCATATCAGAATTAAATATAAGTAGGATTCCCAAAGTTAATTATTTATAACCAGTTTGAAGTGCCTACATAACTACAATTATTAATTAATATTAACTGTTTATTTAGCAGTTTCGAGTTATATTTGTGCAGTTAGAGAAATCTAAATAAATATTTACAAAAGTTATGTGTATATCTTACCTAAAAATACAAATATAAATAATTTAGTAATTAAGTAATTGAATATATTAAATACACAACATTCCAATAACATCTCAATCGAAACATTTACTAAGTGGACATTAATATACTCATCAAATGCAAATAAAAAACCATTATAAAATATATACATACAAAAACACTTTAGACTGTGTTCTTGCGAGCTATGTAGGAGTGCGTTAATATGCAACATCACTTGCACTTAAGATAGCACAATAATACGAGAGATAAGAGTGACGCGGCACTCCCGACGTTATCATTAACCGAGGACTTGTGAGCTCGGCGCAGTCGGTGCCTACACTAATCCGCAATATTTCATTTCTTGACGCACATCACAACTTGGAGCATAACATATGAATCATATTCACTTACACTTTAGTTTTAACGTGAAATATTTCTATAATATTTTGATGAGGCCAAGCTGCTAGGAGCTCACGGAGGGCTTATTATTATTCTAATTTATATCTAAATAAATAAATATAAACAAAACATAAGTCATACTTTAATAATAGATAACATGTGAACTAAAGTAGTAAATTGCGAGTGTGCATGATATATACTACGGTCAAATTACTTTGTTCCTGTATCCTATTTAAGGTGACTTGTCCTTTTTATTCATTAATGTTGTTTAATTCATTTTTTTATTTACTTGTTGTTTAATTCATTTTTACATACAAAATTGGTGGTTTAATCATTATGTTAATACGTGAAGCAAAAATTTGTGACGGATTTTTAAGTAATATGCCGCGGACGGATTAGTATGAAATTTTGCACGGTTATAGTGGACGTAGAGAAGGAGTGCAGAATGTTAATATTTTTTTCAAATAATGCATTTTTCATACATAAAATCAACTAAAAACACATTACACACACTGCCTTGCATTTGTCACAAACACATATGTACTTAGTAAATGAAAATGAAAAGACACAACGTCAAGAATGTCAGATGACATTTGATTTTTAATTTAAATTACGGTCGAATTTCGGCCGATGCTACGGGTGACTAGTAATTATAAATATTCAGTATACTTAAAGACCAAGCTAATAAGAACTAATTGCTTCACCAAAGCCTGATACTACCATACCTATAAAGTGGTAGTAGATCAAAACTACCTAAATTATTATCCAAAATTAATTATTTATAAGGAAGGTTATAAAGAACACAGAAGAAAATAAAATTCTCCGTAGGTAACGTCCAATTAACGTAGAAGTATCAAAACGATACGATAGTGGATTAATAAACTTTATCGCTTTACAATACAGATAAGACTATATTAAAATAAAGTTACGATATGAATATTTGCAGGAAATGTATTATTGATTCGGTAAAAAATCATTTATCTACGAGTAATATACCATAGCAATTCATACGCTGGAAATCACAGATATTCATGAATAATTCAAATTCAATACGTTTTGTTGTTGTACTGGAGTAATATTTCATTCAAAACATAACGTAATGGTTGTTATGGAGGAGCACTTGGGAACGAGTATACTTTTTCGATTATCGAGTACCTACTACACGGATAATTGGCCTATACCGTGCGTATAAGTACGTGTCGAGCTCTGACACGTAGGGTTCCGTAGCACCAAATTTCAACATCATTTCATTTTTAGCATTTATAATTACAGTACCTTTGACAGCACACGCAATAGAAATGTTATAGACTAATGTATTCAGTCTTACTTATGTATCCATCCATCAGCCCTTTGAGGTCCACTGCTGGACATAGACCTCCCCTAAATGACGCCATTTCAACCGGTCCTGTGCCCTCTGAATTCAACGGTTTATATGTATACTCTTCTATTTTCAATTTTTAAGATATGTACATATTGTTCATTCGCAACCAATGGAAACAGATTTAGATACTGTGTCAAGACAGAGGGAAATACTCAAGTATTTTAGCATAATCTTGATTACTTGAAAATTTAAATATACTGTAATTAAATGTGTCAAGCTTAAAACATCCATTATGGCACATAATGCCAGTCGTTTATGAATGGAATGTACGAGAAATATTGCGTAGGAAAGCCCACTGGACCGTGACCGTATACATTCTCGATCGGATATTTATTGCAGTGTTACAATCAACTGCTCACTACCACACTTACCAGAATATTCGATGTTTAATCTGCAGCAAACGTTTAAGATTGCTCGCCAGACACAATGTTATTTAAATTTATCAGTCGGTACCAAAAAGACATTTGCATAATTACTGACATTCACGTAGTTAGCATAGATCAAAAACAAGATAATTATAAAACACACAAATAAAAAAAAATTGTAAAGTATTGACTAACATACTATTGAACGGAATCAGGAGTGGATCAAACATTTCTAACTAAAATAGCTATAATCAAATACATCCGCAAATTCTAGACTAGATATTCTTAAAACACGCTTTCTACACTCATAGCCCCACACTAGGATTTTCTCTCGCGTCGTGGGTATCTTGGACACACACAAGACGAATACACAAACACCCAGACCCATGAATCTAAACCCATTGCGCGTCAGACCGGTATGGTAACCGGTCCGGCACGCGGGTCGTCATTAAGTCTGTCTATTTATTTATTTAGATATACCATCGCCTTATCACTATACATTGTTAAAAAAAATACAATTCGTTTTGTTCAGTGTGAATCGTCATTACCGGTATATACAACTCACCTTATGTATACGAAGTGTAATCTCTATCGACGAGATATCCTCAAAGTCTGTTTCGCTCCATTGCGCAATATATTCTACTGTGGTGTAAACTCATCTCATCTCTTGATAAGAAACCTGCGACTAGCAATGGATCTTGTTCGTGAAGCAACGACATAATAAAATATTGCGTCCGTGTCATTCCTTTGTAGGCTTTAATTTTGTCGCTTTATGTGTCAATCCTGATGGTTGGTCTAATATCTGTTTACGTGTACTTTACGGCTTTAATTCCAAAGTTAGAAAAAAAATGTTAGCATTAAAAATAAAGACTAAGTGTCCTACCACAACCTAGAAAACTTGTCATATTCATATTTTATTTAACTATTTTAATGTTCGAGGTGAACAAAGATTTCATAATAGACACATTGTTCTCAGACTAGGTGATAGCGAATGCAGACGATCGCAATTATTATACGAACGGAGAGCACAAGTTCATTGACACGGCACACGCGATTTGACTGCAAACAAAGACACCACTCGTCGGCGCAAGAACACGAATTACTCTTTACTCTTAATTCCTAAACAACTAAATGTCGTCTGGACTCACAAGGACAAACTATACGTAGCTGGGTCTCTAAATAGTGCTTATATTACTTCCAATAGAACGCTCTTTGATTGAGACATTTATGTCAATAGAGATATCAAATGTAATGTTTACGACAACCGATACTGTTGTGAGTTGGATATATTGTATCAATAAATTACATCGCTTCTTTGTAAAAAATAATCGCACAATTCAAAATTCATTTAGATTTTAAGTTAAAAATGCACACTTTTGTCCAAAAAAGACGTAGAATTGAAAAATGTTATGCTTTAGCAACATCATCGTTAATGGCCTTTAAATGTATTTTTAGTATTTTAATTTCATTAAAAAGACAAGCCAGATAGGAATAAAACAAAGAACACTGTTCAAATTGGTCTCTTATAAAATGAGTGTTTTTGTATTGTGTTAATTCAACCCAAGCAACATTTCACGCAACCTTATCCTAGTGGTATTCTAATATCTACAATGATGAATGTTTTGGAGTAGCGCAGCGAGAACGGCCAGTTGCCGCAATCGAGGTCAGTAACTCAGCACTCAGGGTCAACCGAAACTTCGGCCAAACTAGTCCGGTTGTATAACGGTTGCGTGCATTCTATCTCCTCTGCAGCCGCGCTACATCTTCGCATCACGTTTGTCGTGCGTCGTGACAGGTTGAAGAGTGCATGGAATTTAACGAAAATACCTTTGAGATTGGCTGATAGAAAAGTAGCGTAGTTAAATGTATTCAATAAACATTATACGGAAAAAGAGCAAGTCGTCTACCTGGTGGTAAATAACCACGGACATCCGTAATCAAATCCAGATAAAGTAAGTCTCATCTGAGATTGAACACAGATACGTTGCTATCCTTAGAGGACTGAGTTATAACGCCTCGGATGAGTGTGTTTCTTTGACCTCATTCCTTACAGAAACACAGCAACGCTTAATACTGCTGTAATTAGACGGAAAACGGTGTGATGGTGCTACTGAAGACAAATCACAGAAAGCTCGACCGCCTTCTTAGCGAAATAACTGCAATATCCATAAAATAAATTATTCAGAAAGAAACCAAGAACAAGAGCAACAAAACAATACACTTACGCTTCATTTATAGGTAATAATATATGCAGAATAAAGAATATGAAAGTGATATACGTTGTGAATGAAGAATCTGTAAAAGGAATGGTATTCTCAGCGGCGAACAATACGGTGGCAATTGATGCGAAGACGCATTCAGATCAAGGGCGATTGACTACTTGTCTCTGAGGGCAATAAATTGAATAGCCTCACCTTGCTCGCGCGGTGGTTGGAAGCGGTTAAATCTCACTTAAATCACAATCTCGTTATAATTGAAACTAGACTAGACACTAGAAATAGGTGGTGTATCACACCATAATACTTATTTCTTAGTAACCACTAAGAAATAAGTATTATGGTGTGATAATTGCAATAAGACATATATTTAATCTAAAAACACATGTTTTCATCATATTGAATCATTATTTAGAAAAATTAGTGAGCAAAAAATGTAAACTTTTTTATTTTTATTTTCAACTTCATATTGGTGCTGTTGCCAAATTGCTTTTGAGTTCCAATATTTTCTAGCAACTAACGACTTCCAACCAACTGTGTGGCCAAACATAAAGAAATTACATTTTCACAAAAGACTTCACGTTTGTGCAAGATTCTCCGTTTATGCAATTGAACTCAATGCGGGGCCGTTCCAAAAACGTATCTCTCATAACATCAACGATGAATTGCATAAAGCAGAGACACGTTTTCATACTTTTACCACACCACATTACGCGTTCCATTATAAGGATGATATTACAGAAACAACATTATGGATCTTACTAAAGATACTACGAGAGTGTGAAATTGTGAGTTTATATAATATCATACATGGAGGAACAACAAAATAATGTACCACCAAATAGGTATCGACGGGCCCTATCCAATCGCCAATAAATGGGATTACGGACGTCGGATAGGTACTTACAGAAAATTAAGTTTGGGTTGTGCGGATCCCAGACAGGCTCTAAAGATATTAGGTAATATTATGTTATAAAATGGATGTAGCATGAATGACTATACTGGAAACAAAAATGTCGATCAAATGAGAAAAAAATCAATAGGAAAATAAAACGGATTAGAAAATAATACGACAATAATAGTAAACAATGAACGTTTAAAAATAGTTGACATGTACAAATTAGATTCAGGTATAGAACAGGGAGCTGGCAGTGACTTTGACCGGCGACGCGCCGCGGAGTCTGCCGACACAATGGCAAGGCCGTGGTAATTCACTCCACACGTTTACGTGCCCATTTCCGACTGATTTTTTTACGAAATGTTTATTGCGTTTTATTGTAATAAACCGACAGGAAATGAAGTTTTGCGCGCAAATCGAAACCCACGTCTTTGCGATTTCATGCTCCTGTTTCGTACCGAGACGAATTTTGGAACGTTGACCCTGAGCCCGCTCGCCGGCGCCGAAATGTACAAGCCGAGATCTTTCTAGATTTCTGACGTGTTCAAATTGTCCAGTCAATGTAGGTCTTGATTAGTGTAATCATGTATCCAGGTCGAATGATCGATAGATTTGATTGGCCTTAATAAGGCAGAATGTACGGTGTAATGTCAAGATCTCCTAATTTTTTATTGACAGTCATTAAAATTAAGTGATAATGATACTAACGGCGTAGATTTTTCTAACAATTATAATTACAAATGTGTATTCCTCATACATACATTAACATTCCAATACCATGTGTGAATTCGGCACATGATGTAAGAATGATCAGTCGGTTCCATTGTTAGCTTAGTGGTTAAAGCAGCTAATAGAGAAAGTTTAACTTCCTCAACTCGTTCAGATACATGCACGTTCAGTTAAATAATAAAATCAAACAGAAACAAGTGTTTGTTATATAACATACTGACGGAATATGTGATTCATCTATCACACATAGATATTAGTGAGTACATGTAAAGAACGTACATGTAAAGAACTTTTGAAGACCCGCGTGGCGGAGCGGTTACCATATCCGTCTGACGCGCAAGTGGTCCCGGGGTCGATTCCCGGCCAGACAGGTATCTGAAAATCCTAGTGTGGGGCTATGAGTGTAGAAAGCGTGAATTCTTATTTACTTTAGGTTTTATTTAAATTCAAAATTGGCATTCGTTTGCTGTTTCGCTGTGGTTATTTAACTTTATTATTGGAACTGTAATAAATGGAAAACCACTAAAATATTTTAATAAGCTAAACTGATACCGCAAAAGATAATGCGGAGTTGAATAACCAACAGAAAAATCGAATCATTCTAAGGATCACCAATGCTAAGACTGACATTACTTAATGATCAGAAAATGATTATACAATTTACAATGCTAATTGAAGCTTCACGAAACTGAACATCGCTACAAGTGGAGCCAGCCTTCGAAACGCTATTATCAAATAGTAAAGTAGATTACACACAACACGATATCTGGTATATAATATACACTGCCGGTTTAAACAACAACAACGACAAATGAAAAGAATCAGAATACGTTAATTAAAAGTATTTAACAAACAGTTTTCTCATACATAGGGCATGAAATTTATATATGAATCAATCTGACACATTTTTAACCGACTTCCCAAAGGAAAGTGGTTATCTTATATCACGTCAAGTCGCGATGAATGTACAAACCTATTGAAATCTGATACAGAAGGCAGTTTTCGACCATATCACGGATGGATGGTGCGTAAGCCGCCATAACACGATCGCACAAAAACAATAAGAAGTTTTTGTCTGCTCAAGGCATTGGACACTTGTTTTGTTCACGTCACAATGGAGTGTTTGGCGCAGTTTACTCAAGTGTCGCATATACCTACGATTGTTTGCAAGAAGAGTCAACTTGAGCCAGGCAACGGGGGAATTTGATCAACGACAATATCGTGATACCGATACGTTGATTTAAACATAACGTGTTAAAGTCTATGTGATGTCAATAGGACTCTTCATTTGGTTTTCATGAACCAACACAGATTTATAGAAAATAATTCCTTTATCTCTCTTTGTCGTCAACCTGTTATTGTCTTACTGCTGGGCACGGGTCTTCTCTCAGAATGCGAGAGTTTAGATCCACCGCGCTGGCCAAGTACGAATTGGTGAACCTTTATCTCTCTTTACTGAACTGGATATAACAAAAATATTCTGCAGTGACAAGAGATATAAAATCGTAGTAGGTGTTCGTTTTCAGTAATCAGTTTGATACACGCAAGCACCGATGCCATTGTAACATTATCGAATTTATCATAACGATAGGCGTGCAAGTGGAGTGGTTATTGTGCAGCGGCGATAAGACGCAAGGTTGCGCGACCCCGCTCCGCTTGTCGAAACGCAATAAAAACACATTGGGCAATTACCCGGCAGGTACCTTGTATCTATGTCAGGTTGTACCTTGAAAGAGAGAAAATTTCATAATAAAAGTTATCATCAACTTGCCCGCCCGTTTGACCGGTTTCTTTATAAATAAACGTAGGTTAACAGCGAGGTCGACCTCACGCGGCCGTAGCCCGGTGCATGCAGACGGATACTCCACAAGCCAGGTACGCAAATACGTCCGATGTAACATATCGTGATCCGACCATTATCATTATATTAGTGTGGATAAGGAGGTTCTAATGCGCCAATGATCGATAGCTAAGTTGTACAATGAATCCAGTCGTAAATGACTCTTCATACTCTACTCTAATAGGTATTCAAATACAAGTGCGAAATCGGAACAGAATTTTGCAATATCTTAATTGCTAAGTTAGGTATTACTTTAATTAAAACACGCACTCATCATTGCAAAAGTAAATGAAAGTACTATCACGAGCAATTTCGCACAACTTTACACGTCCGACGAGTAACTTTAATTCGTCGAAAGGCCATTAAATAAACAAGATAATTGCGTAATTACTTGCACTGGCAATAAGGACAGCTATACACGATTAACAGGTATTTCTGAATTTCTCAGAATTTTAGACTAACAAAATATGTAAAGAAGTTATAGTGCCAATGATAAAGCGGTTTGTTTTGAAAAATAAGCCCGTAAGTGAACGGCTTTGGCAAGGACAGTCGTTTTCGTGGCTAGCTTGGCATCTTTCTTAGATAAGATTTTTTTTATCTGACTAAAGTAGCAAACGAGCATGCAGTGTACCTGATGGTAAGTGGTCATCGCCGCTCATGGACATCTGTAATCAACTTCATACAGAACATGGGTTCTATCTGAAGTCAATCACATATGCGTTGCTACTCCCGAGGAATATGATGGTCGCCTCATGTGAAAGTATGCCGGCAACCACACCCTTTTATCAAAACGCAAGAAACACTTCACGCTAGAAATAGATGTGGCGGTGGTGGCGGTGGTACTTCCCCGGTCGAATTACACTGGTTCTTCCACCTTGACTTTTGATAAAAATAGAGGATTGATAAAAGGAAAACGCCGATCAAAACAATGAAAATTCATGCATGAGATAATTCAGCGAAAATGTAGTTTTATGACAACAAAAGGGGAAAGAAACGCGCAATTCGTGTTCAAACACTTGTAGGACAAAAAATATTTACCAAATGATTCACCAATGTTCACTCCGTTTAGTGTTGACGCTGGAAATGATGTTATGCTAATGCTATGCTTGATTTTGCAGCTAAATGGGAGTTACATTGTATTTGTAACTTCCGCGTGCATGTACCTACTTCGGTATCATCAGACAATGCAATCACCGTACAGAGTCCGACAGAAAAAATCTTAATACTCGCTGCGTCGCAACCACACAGCGACATAAATGGGAATAAAGGCGTATTATTGCCTTTTTAGCGCCGAATCCGCAAACAGATTCACACATGTACAAGTCTCATTATTTCTGTAATTAGAGATACTCATTACGCGAGCTTCACGGCCGACGCAACGCAAAGGTAAAAATAAATACGTAAATGTACGCGATTGCCACAGCTATTGTTTTGTAGAGTGCTAGCTCGGAGACGAATGTAAATTGTAATAACACACATTATCTTACTGATATTTTAAAGGCGAATATTTGTGGGAATGTACGTGTTACCGTTTCGCACAGAAACTACTGATTGGATTTGGATTAAAATTGGCACTTTGATAACTTGATTAACACACAGGATAATAACCCGAGCGCGCCAAATGGATGGTAATGTTTTTCGAATGTATGTAGGTAGGTGTAGGACTAGTGATGTTAAATTCAAGTTGCAAGATTTGACCTAAACAGACATACTTGCCCACAAACATTGCAATAAATTTGAGATCCGTATCCGCGGATCTATGATTTTGACGATCCGGCACATCACTAGTAGGTACGTCCATTTATTTTGCATGCGCTACAGCTAGGGATTGCAATCCGGCCTCATTTTCAATCCGGCCGTTTTTTTCTCAATGTAGCCGGATCCGACCGGATCCCACGTGATTAATCGAACGGTTAAAACAGTGTAAATAAAGGATCGATTTCTAACGGTAATTATTTTTGTGATGTGAAATCTTTGTCAAAATATACAATCACCGGATCCGGTGGAGGTCCGGATCCGCCGGATTACCGGATCCGGTTTTCCAGATTGCAATCCCTAGCTACAGCCCAAACGGCTTGACGGATTGTAACGTCATATCACTTGAAAGGACTCAGTTGTGGTAATTATATAACTTTTAAATTATATAGCCTCGTCATAAAATTGCTTAAATACGACAAAAAATGCCACGAAATACATACCAAAGAATTAAATGATTTTTTCCTACCTTCTTCAAGGTTACACTTGGCAACAATTTATGTTTTCATAGATAACAATAGCACGTTTTTTCGTTTAGTTGTTATTAAAACAATACTTGGTAATAAGTATATTGTTCTACTTTGTTTTTATCGGGATGGCCGCCATTCCAACTGTCTTGTAACGCGACGCTAACCTCCAAACGACAGAGTACATTCAATTATAGAAATCCCTTTAACATAAAGAAGAAATTGTAGTAATTACAATACTTTCAAGTGAGGTAGAACGAGTACGATTTGACCACCACCACACCTATTGCTAAGGTGAAGCGGTTCTTGCGTTTCCGTCGAAGAATGTGGAACTCATAACTTTTATATGGCCATGGAGACTAATCCCCAAAAGTAGGTACACATTTGTGATTTCTAGATAGAAACCCTCTGAAATAAAAAAGTGGAATGTTTTTATAATAACAATACGCGAATATAATATCCATCACAACGGATTCATCAGTTCGGGTTAACTTTGTTTTTATGTATAATTTAATATACACTACCATTTTACAGGCTGTGTAATTAAAAATAATAAGAGGTGGTATATGTGGCCGTTGCGTAGGGCTTACGTAATTATATTGTATGTACGTAAATACCTATATTGTACAGTAGCGATTAATTTGCGAAGTGGATGAGGCAATATTGTAAAATAATGGACGCTCCTTTCGGCAGCTGCGCCTATGTTTCTATGTTGTTATCATTAATCAACCGCGATGGGCTTCTTTGGTTAAAATTAATTACTGTTGCTATATTTTTTGATACAAAAAGAGCTTAATTGTAAATAACCTTTATACGAACTACCTATAAATTAATAACGTTATATCATTAATTATATTAACCTTGAACATTTTTAAACATTTTTTTATCATTGAAACTATAAATAACTTTATCGTCCATCCATCTATCCATCATTGAGGTCTATTGCTGGACATAGGTCTCTTCTAAAAGGCGACACTCCAATCGGTCCCTTACAAAGATAATAATAAGTAATTCAGAGTATTTTAAAGACTTGCAAACAATGTCAACGGTGCATCATCTATATCTGTGAGCTCTCAAAGTCTCCATACCAAAACTAAAGGTCCCCTCGCAGTTGTCCGATATTATAATAACAATAATGACGAAGCAATGAGTTGAGATTTTGATGTAAAAATTGTGTAATAGCAGAGAATTACGAGAATTTTTTGGGCGAACGCACACGGTAACATCTTTCAAATTACCACTCGAATCACATTGGTAAACTAATTATTATTCCGGCGTAGGGCCGCGGCCGGGCACGAGCCGCGCTGATGAAATCAACCTTCGATTACTTCCCCGGCTCCTTGTAGAGAACCTTGGCGCGAGCACTCCTCTGAATCAAAAATGTGTTACAATCTTCGTAGATGTATAGGGAAACATAATCATCTATGTGGCCCCGATTGAGCAGCAATATACCAATCTTAAATCTACTATCTATACGTAGAGCTACGTAGAGATTAGGAAGAGGAAAGAATTTCAAGTTTTCATCATTTAATTTCATGTCTAAACACATGAAATTAAATAAGCATGACTGCTTCAAAATAGTTTTAGTTTCCTGGAAACCAAGTTGAAGCGTCTTGTCATTAAATGTTTACACTTTTCTTTTTTATGACAAAAAACGTGTATTTTAATTTATAAAAAGCACTCTTTGTGCACGTCTTGAAATATGTTCAAACCGGGGTTCATTCACACTGCCTTCTAATTAAAAACTTGTTTGACGATTAAGTAATTCACAATATTTCATAGGGCCTCGTGTCGCCGCGCTGTCGAAATCAACCTTTTGGTATTTTCCCAGGTGCATCGGACCTTGTCATGCATAATTATCTATACAAATATACGAGATTGAAGGGTATCTTAGGTGAATTCGAAATAAGTGGCATTGCTCCACGTGATTTCAAAATAATACAATTTCTTAAGTTACGCCTCTTTACACGCATTTTTGTCGTTTCAAGAAGAAACGGTTAATTTCCGAGATGCCTGAACCGACTTTTATGAGTAGAGCTTTAAATTAAACTGTTTCTAACGGTCTACATTTTTACAATTTGCAAATGTCATCACCATCTTAGCTATAAAATAACTGTATAATAGAATATTTGCTTCGTTACCGTCATTTCGTCGAAAATTTATATGCTTTGTAACGACATTACTTTTAATATATAATAATAATTATACATTTCTTTGATAGAAGACGCGTAAGGCAGATTGTAAATAAATAACTTAACAATATACAAGTATTTATATTATGAAATATAAAACATATAGTTGTCCAGTTATTTAAGTCATGTATTAAAATTCATCTTCCTGGTAAACTATTCAATGATTCCATAGATACGAATGTGGAACTACAATAAATAAAACGAAAAACAAAATAAACAAGAAAAGTGATGTATCCCATTATTTAATTGAAATAAAAAATGTTACAAAAATAAATATACATATGTATATCAACAGATTAATCAGATATTTTCAACTGTACATTACATCCTTCATGTAACAAAATTGACCAAGAAGAGGAAACTAGAATTTCTCTAGCTACAAAAACTAGAATTAGAAATAGTTTTTAATGGGAATTGATTATCTGAATTCGTGCGTTTTTGCTGCCACCATTCAGAAAAACAAAAAAAACTTTATAAATTTCGGACGTACTAAATCATAGACATTCACATAAATATGTTATGAATTACGAGTAACCAAGCCGAGTTTAACATTATCCTGCTTACTTCACAGTATGAGAAAGGATTTTAACACTATAATTCTCAGTACAAGAAAGGACTCAAGGAGTCAAGAATCTTCTCAAACACCTCATTACCAACTAAACTAAATAAACAACTAAGCATCGAGACAGCATACCTCTGTCACGAACCGTTAACGCTCCACGAGAGCAAACATGGCGACCAACGGTCAGCCCAAGGTCGCGCCGGTCCGCGAGCACTCGCGCCGAATACAAAGCATCCTTACCACCGCCAGTATCGAGATCGAGTAATGAGGTAATTAATCGCTTCAATGTGATTTTAACCATTGGCTCGTTTTTAACTTCAGAAAGGAGGTGGTTCTCAATTCGGCCGGTATATTTTTAGATTTGAGATTCGTTTTTTTTTTGTGGCAGTGCTTTAATAATTTTTATAACATTAAAGGCAAATGGCCAGTTTATCAGATGTAAAGTGGTCGTAAAGCGTAATTACTTAATATAATATTATTTTGCTATGCTTCATTCGATTTTTTTTATTATATCACTATTAAATTTTACGATTTTCTTATTGTTTCTCTGTGAGGGTGTTGAGTTTAACGTCGGGTTGACTTTAATTAGTGTCTTAAAACAGCTATTTGATACGGTAGCGGTACACCACGAGAGGTACGGGAATAAAACATTTGTAAACAATTAAAAACACAAGCTTTTGTGACCTCTCACAGGGGAACAAATCGTGAGTTTGGAGAGCACGAGACACAGAGCTACTAATGTTCTTTGAAAGATGATGTTCTACACCATGCCTTGGACCTTTCTCAAATGCGCGAATGTATGCCCGGGGAATAACAGGAGTTACAATTAAAAACTACGGAAAGACGACGTCGAAAAGTAAATTCGCCACAACCATCCAATGATCCAACCATAGCACAAAAGCACGGTCAAGGTATTGCTATATCACAGTTTTTTACTTTGTGTGTATACACACTTTGTGTGTAGTACACGTGTACTTGGACGGCAATGACCACTTATAAATCATCAAATGAATTGCACGCCCTTAACTACTTCTATAAAATAAGTATATAGGTAAAATAGGCGGCTAAAATAAATGCCGTAAAATCCTATAAAACAGCTAATTTAGCTTGACGTAGCATATTTTAACAACCGGTAAAGTTTAGCGCAGTAAATTATAATTAATGAACGGTTCCTTAAGGCGAATTGAGATACCAACAAAGATACTAGGTAGTTATTGAACGTATTTCACTTCCCTTTCAGTTACAATCAATACAGAGTGAGACCCAATTCTATTATTCATGTGATCCCAATGGATTCACAACGAGCACGTTCGGTTGGCATTCAAAGGCAAAAGCGACACGGCCTTTAAGAGGACCAGTTAATTCTGAACAATTGAGCCGTATGTCAAGGCTGGCAGTTATCACCGGACCCTTGCGACAAGGGCCGGGCAACATTCATAAGTCTTTCGATTCGATTCAGCGATAGTAGGCACTCCCACTTAGTAAATAAGCGACAGGCGAGTGTAATTTGTTGCGACTTTAATCTGAACGAAGCTAGTCAAATCTTCAAGCTTTCTACTAAATTTTCTACTCATAATCAGTGTAACGATTGTGCCGATACACTATCTTGCGACATTCTGTGTACCTAGTAAAAACGATTAGGTACATGTATTGTTTTCCAACTTGACTTATTATGTCAAAATCGTAGATTTTTCAATTTTGTTTTTTAAGATTATAGTAGAAGTAACGAGAAAAGGCCACCTACGAGCCTTCTGGCATTTGAATTAACAAAACGTTTAAAAACAAATTAACGTTTCTGTTGCAAATTTAGTTTTACTTTTAAAAAAATACGGTATCTCTCAGAAGTTAATTTCTTTCCAATCAAAGACAAAAGGTAAGTTTGTTTTAATATGGAAAGTAAACATAATTAATTTCGAGTTACGAAACTGGATATATCTTATCTAGAATGGTAAGGCAACCTTAAGAGACCTTACTTGGACCCTTAAACGTGGTTGAGGCCGACTGACGCGCTGTGACATTGTCGACCGATTTCCCCTCCCGACCTACTTACTCTTTTAATTAGCGCAATTACGGAATACCGACCGTTATCGTAAAATATAAAGAGAGACTGGCATGCGACATCTACCACAATTGCCATGTTAAATCACTGCCTCTGGTGGAAATGGTCATAAGTTTTGATTTTTACCGAATATTATCAAGATTGTACGAAAAATGATGATTTTTCTACAGAATGATTTTTCTGCTTTTCTAACAAATTAGGTTGAAAAAGTCAATTTGGCAATTTGGTAAACGTCATATTTATACCCGTTTAACAAATTTATAAAGGATTTTTTTAATAATTCCAAAAGTACATATCGCACGATTCAATAATGTGAATTGCCGATCAAATTTTCATAGGTTGGCATTATTAGTGTTTATGAAATGATTGCATAGCAATAAACTTCAGTCAATCATAATAGAAACAATAAAACAACTGCAATATCGTGTAAAATCCGACTTCGCTAAGTAATAAAATAACGCTACAAGCATTATACATATTCATTATTTTTCCTTCCGTTTCATCATTGCACTATAGGTAAGGTTAAGAGTCCATTTCTGCCACGCGCATGCTTCCGTGCTGCATTAATTACTTATTGTATTGTTTGTAAGCTATATTTTAATAAATTTTAATTTGTTTTGTTAACCTTACATAGATTATAGTCGTGTTAGCTCGACTTAACTGTAGATCTACCTATTACTCTCGAAGTGTTGGTAAAGTAAGATGGGACCTTTATGTTGCCAATCATGTTACAACATTCCACCGTTCACAAATCAGAACAGCTGTAACACACGATTTTTAATTCAGAGATGTATCGCGAATTACTTCTGCTATTTATATAGGTATGATAAAGTATTACGGCTCAAAACTTGTCAGACTTATTGTAATAATTTATAACATATTTCAATCTGTTTAATCTTATGTTAACACTGCATAGCTGACAGTAAAACTATGAGCGTTAAATTTAAGGCGAGGATCAAGTTCCGGGATGTTCCTATAACGAGCCTGGCACGAGAGTTAAATATCTTGAAGATCTATCTAACAACTAGGGAAGCTGGCCCCGACGCGTGTTACTTTTATGCAACATAATTTATTCTACAAAATAAATTAATGAATGCTGGATCAAGTGACTTTTAAGCGAGAATCTGAAAGAAAATTTGCGACAATTGAGGCGTTCTTCTTACGGTACATAAGAATTGGAATAGTATAGATACTATGTTATAGAAACATCCTTGCTTAGTAAAATCCGTTTGTGTTATTGTAGATTCTTGCCTTGAGAAAGCTTGCTTAAGCCTTGCCTAATTTGTGTCTAATAACTGCAAAACGTTTTGTAATTGCACAGATCACTTTCTCTTTATTTATATACATAATATGTCGTAATGTATGAAATGTAATTGCATTGATTGTAATAGTAGACATTTTTATGGTTTTAAAAAACTGCACCGAGTTTCTCCAAGGAAAAGGGACGTTTCATGCAGAAATTTTAAAATTTATTACGCAATAATTTGTGAAACCGATATTCTAAATAGATACTGATACATATTTGAATGCTTGAATTGAATAAAAACATTAAAAAAAAAACAAATAAACACAAAAACGCAAATTTTACAAGAGAGACGTGTAAACATTAAACAATACTTTTTTTTTAATTAATGAATATAAAATTTACAATACACTGAAATACCATTAACGCAATGTATTACAGTTAAAACACCAAGTTTTTAATTATAAGCTTTTTTGGATAAAGCTGTATCTGTAAATTAACATTCATAAATCCTGGTTGCACGTTTATTCATGCAGAGCAGTATATAAATAGGCACATTATGTTTTAGCGTAAAAACTTCCACGCTCTCGGACGAAAGCGCGAGTGGAGAACAATTTTGATTATGCATATTCAAATAAATAGTAATAATTATTATTCATAAAACAAAATGCATTGCCCACCCATTCCGATAACAACAATAATCAGATACATTATAACCTCATTCAATAACGAGTCGTGTTATCGCGCTATAATTAACGAACACAATGAAAATTAAATTTATCGCACAATATAAATAAATTAATTTGCACACGCCCGCGATAACTGACGGGAGGTGGGACGTCACGGGTGATTCATATTTTAGTTTCGACTGGCTTCCTTCGCTCACATAGAAACACTAACCAAATGGTAAATTAGTGTAAATGCAAACTACTCATTCCCTAAAAGGATTTCAATAAGCTTTATTTTTCAATTTATTTAGTTGAATCGTCTATTGTTCTTTAGTTTTCCAGATACCTAAGATTATAAAGTATTTATAAAGTATATTGATATTAATAAGGAATGCAGGTAAATTGAAAAAGAGCAAATAATTTCTTCTGTATTTTTATACCCACAAGAAAAATCTAATTTAAAAAAGGCTTGACGAGCTGCACAGTTACAATCGTAAACTCGTCTGCCTGCATTAAACACGAAGTAATAAGTTGAACATACTTTACAAACTGTAATTGAGTGATAGGGTATTTAATTACTATTCAAAATAAATAAAAGTTAATGCGTTTCATAAAAATGACGATGCTTCGTGTCTCGAGTTCAGGCCGGAGGTAAATCCTCATGATGAATTATTTCAATGTAGGTATGTATTTGTATGTTATATTATTTTCGTATATGATACATAGATAATTCTACAGGTCGAGCGTGAAGCGAATATAAAACATATGCGTTCGACAATAAACATCAACAAAGTTCCTCTTGTGCTCGCGTAGCAACGGGGCCTACAGGAATAGGTATGAACCCAGGGTTGCCAACTATACTTTATAGTAACGTATACAATTTTTTTGATAAATATACTTTAAAACGAAACGTAAAACGAGTAAAAATAAATTATTTTCAATTTATATTGCGAACCGTAAAACAAAACCTTAAATAAGGGTTACTATCGATCTAAGTACGATACATAAATACATGTAACACAAGTCTAAAAATAAATCCTTTCAAATAATTAATTATTTGCTATCAAAAATATTACTTTGATTTTTTGAATAAATAAAAACAAGGTGGCTTCCCTATTGTGGAGGAGTAGCGGCGCTCGCTTCCGCCAGCAAGGTTACTCGCCACTCGCGTAACACATACCTGAGCTACAATAGGAAACCTCGCCCGAACCTTGCGATAAATGCCGCTAATTGGCTTGGTAAGCGCCTAATTTAATAGGTGAAGTGTGAAGCTTTGCTAAGATTATCTTGAGAGGTATTATACATACAAGCTTACAAAAATTCCATAACTCAATCTTTTGAAGACTGAATTATAAGAAGATATGTGTCAAGCTGTCTATATTGGACTAAAAGTATCATTAAAACCAATATAAGTAGTAACAGTTATATCTATTATCCATTATCCACATAGAAGAAGTTGTGGAAAAAAATTACCAATGTTTCAGTGTAAGGTAACATTATCAATGAATGCATTCCTGGGCATTACAATGTTATATGTATATTTAGATTTCTTCAAATTTTGACATCCTTGTCTCCCTTTAAGGCATAGAAAGCTAGAAGTAGGCAAGTTCTAAAGAATCATTTATATCCTTGCATGATTTAATCTGTATTATGTTTGAAATTTGGTAAACATATCCAATTAAGAATATTCACATCAATATAAATGATGACATGAAGATTTTGGGCTAAGTTAAAATTAATGTATGGTTACATACAAAAGAATAATTACACTAAATGAACCCCTTGATAAAATATTTGTGTATTTATAAACACTTGAGAAGTCTCTCATGCCAATATTGACTCTCTAAACTATCCTTTATTTTCCGCTTATCACATTATCAATACTTGAAATGATAAACATACCTAATCTAAATTGGATATTAGAAATGTAAGCTTATGAAAAAAATATGTCATAAATAATAAAGTGGCTTTTTATCGGCCAAATCTGATAAAACCATATTCTTCGCTTATTTAAGAGGAGACCCTGGCAAAATTTAATATGTTAAAAAGGTTACTTGCATTACTTGCAATATAATTTTACCACCAAGTATTCGAATCTAGGGCTTTTTTAATATAAACTTAAAGTTGATAAACTTTAAAGTGTGCTTATCCATACAAACAAGCAATACATCAATAAAAGAATGTTATGAATTTTTGATTATTTTAACTTACAACCCCTTTTCTACAACAGCAATATTGCACAACAAATGTATATAAGTAATGCTATGTCAATAAATTTTAATGAGGACGTATGTATTACTTTAAAATTTCAGTTTTACTCGTTCCTGGATATAGATAAAATAATTGTTCTATTTAACTTTACACTGTACTAACATAATTAGTTTCCATAAAATATTGGTAATTAAATCATAAATTATCAGTAATGAGATTTAAAGCAATCAAGATATTTTATAAGTTGATTTATGTTACACGTCCTTATTCATAAATACTGTTTAATTTACTTTATAATGGCTTTTCACATGTTCTTCATACACAACTGTTCATAAAATAATTTATATCTATTTATTCATATTGTTCAAACTGAAAAACAAACCTTTCATTTCATTTTATTGACCTGGAATTCAGGTTCATTTTTTGTAATTGACATGCGAGTATTATTTGTATTTATATGTATCATTAATTTTATTTAAATGATAAGTTTTCATGCTGTTACAAAATTTACATAACGTAATTTGCAATTACTTTAAACCATATCCAATTAGACAAATTTAAAGTACTTGTGTACTTGTGTAGCTATCAACTGATGAATGAAATTTGTATGTTTATTACGCACAAATTAACAATCAGATGATTTTATAGTAATATTTTTCTAGGAATATGTGTTTGTTTATATACAGTTACAATGTCAAATCGCATTTTCAATTATTGGGGTTCGATAGATATTTCGCGTCGTTGCTACTAGTGTGTGGGACGCCTGCTAGGTGCTACGAAGAAAAACGTGTGCTTACGAAAGGCATAAAGTCGTGCAACCACGAATTGGCACAAGTTGCGTGATGCGTACCCACTAAATGATTGTGTATCTGTTGCCAGAGCCTCGCACGGTTGGAGAACATTCCGAATACTCTCTACACATGATCACAAACATCACAATGGCCATTGTATGTTTCTATTTGTTCGAGCTGAACAATCCGACACACTCAAATACAACTTACCAATAACAAAATTTCACATGAAATCACACCACAATTCCACGGCCCCGTTCGCGCCAGCACAATATCCGGACCACAGTCTCAACACTGATTCGATTTTGCAACTTACACTAAAAAGCTACCCGGTATGTAATAAAGTTCTTTTGGAAGAACACAAAACGGCTCCGGGTCTGAGATACGCCACAGAGACGATCTAACTCAATCGGCCATTGCTCGTTACCGAACCACAGACTAACTAACGTCGTGTCGTCTGTCGACTCTGCTTTGTCAATCAGACAAATATTTCGTTGTAGTCGAAAAGGTTGCCAGTTAATGATTAAATTTACTACCATAATAAAAGAAGGAATTTGTTTGGTTACATTAAATTTGATTTAATTTTGGGCACGATTTTTGAAGACCGAAACTGATTAATGCAATTGTTGTGACGCTTAAGTTTAGCTGTAGCAACCTAACAGATTAGCTCTGATAAGAAATTAAACGTATCTGAGCTTACACGGATACGCACTTAAATTAAAATTACAGGAGAGAGTACTTTTACTGAAATAACTCTATCCCCTAAAATGACCTAAATGGATTTTAGTAAATAATTTTTGCTTGATGGAGAGGCATAAGACTTTAAAATTGAGGAGTTGCGTTCCTTTGGAGATCTTGAAGTCTTCTTTGTAGCGACGAGGATGGCCACTCTTTAGTGTGGTAAAAATCCCACATAACCCTGTGTCGCTCCCACGGCGTCGGATACCTTTGAAGGTTTCCATCTGAAGAAAAAAAGGGGCTTATGACAAAAAGGTGCATTTAACACGTGGTTACATAAAACTTAAAATATACTGATTTTTTAATAACATTGACCATAGTATATCAGCACTGAAATTATCATAATGATGAATGAATGTAATGATAATAAAATCATTTAGATATATATTTAAACTAACTAAATTTTTAATGGAACTATAATTGATAAGCAAATAATGTTATTTTCGTAAATATTTTCATAAGTATGCAAGGTCTATAATATAGTAGATTTTTAATAATTAGGAATTGAGAGTAATGTTTCGTACATACTTTAAATTAGTAGATTTTTATGAGAGTGGCAACTTAATACATATCTGTCAAAATTAAGTAACTAGACACAAAAAAAAAAGCACTTTGTCAAATGGAATCGTATTGCACTATTACAATGGATCAATTAATTGTTTATAATCAATAAATTTTTTTTTACCTTATAGCTTGAGACATTTATTTTTTTATTATGGACGTAAAGTCGATTACTCTTTGGTCGAAAATTCTTAATATTCTGTGTTACCTGTCATCACAATCATCACATCTGTCAAGTATTGATTGACTCATTGACGTTTGACAAATAATATTTACAAAACAAACCCATTACTAGAAATTTTGAATACTATATCGAAATAAATATGGTAAAGATTGAGAAAGCGTCTTGGGCATTCAAAGCTCTCAATGGACTTATCTGCGTGTATAAACCGCCATGCGTACCAGTACGGCAAGTTCAACACACGATCGTTACAAATCTGTGTAGAGGTTAGCATTTTCAGAATCAATTTCAATATAACTAAGTGCAATTTACGTGGTATCTATGTAATATCTTTATTATAAAGACTAGTAAGAGTATGCAATACTGTTTAGTAATTTGTAAAACTTGTTAAGTTCATGTTATTAAAATAATTCCATTACACTGAAAGTTCTTCGCATGTTTTTGTAGACCTTAATGCGTTACCGCGTGGTCCACAAGAGCAAAGAGTGGAGATCGTGGGAGCAACCAATGCACCAATGACAGTGAAGGTAGTGCCCAACTACGCGGATGATCCTCGTGTGTCTGGTCCCAGTTTCATCCACGATGACTTCAGATGCAGCTGGGCGACACACTTGGGGCTGTTTAGCAGCGGTGTTTTGTGTAAGGAAAAGATTAAATCCACCTTTATAGTATTTAAATCTCTTGTTTATTTACCTCTTGTTTATAAATAGACTACATACTGTTGAAAATGATAAAAGATATGAGGCATAGCAAATTTTTAGTTATTTATAAGTATTGCAGTATGTCTAAGTAATTTTTGAACATGGGTCTCCTCTAACAACGAGATGGGTTTACATGTCACAGTAGTTGTAAATCCAAATTGGTAGTCTTCACACAATTTTCAGAACTTTATTTTATTATTTCAAAATGTTATATTTTACAGTTTTTAAATATATTTCAGTGTTAGGGATTAATGATGGAAGCAAGTTGACATCATACATAAACACAGCACGGCCAACAAGAGCATTCAAGGTGCATGGGCAGTTGGGCAAGGCCACGGACACATATTTCTGGAATGGTAAAACTATTGAGAGGGCCACCTTTAGCCACGTTACTAGGGAGAAGATAGACAGAGTGGTGGCACACATGCAGGCTGCACACCAGAAGACTATGTATGAGTAAGTATGTTTTTATTTTATAAACAAGTAAACAAATGATTTTTTTCTTTGGAAATTATTATAATAAGGTTTAACAAGATATCTGAAAAAATATACCGGCCGAATTGAGAACCTTCTCCTTTTTGAAGTCAGTTAAAAATAAAAGTATTTCTTTCTTTTTTTATGGTAGTCAAAATAAAATTTATTGGTACAACTTTATGTTGTGGTTTTACATATAAATGTTTCACATTTACACAAACATTACAAATCCAAAGAATGGGACATGTCTTATCCATCCAATTAGTTTAATGTTAGCATTACTACTTAACTCTTGTTCAATATTTATAATGAATTGGTAAGAAACAAATTTAATAAAAAAGGTGTTGTTTTACAATTTAGAGAAATTACTATTAGCAATAAGTAAATACAAATTATAGTTAAATTTTTTAACAATATGTTTGTTTGTTAAAAGTATATTTTATTGTACAGATTATCAGGAGTTCACATGGAGTCTCAAACAATGTACGAGCTGGCTTCACAGGGTGTGATCCGACCAGCAAACAGCAAACTTCCTGTGCTATATGGAATTAAGTGTGTGCATTTTCAACCACCTAACTTTACATTAGGTAGGGAAAATATAGATTTATAAGGTTTTTATGGGTGGTATAACCAGTGTAGTTCGACTAGGGAAGTATCACCGCCACACCTATTTCCAGGGTGTAGCAGCTCTTGCGTTTCGATGGAAAGGTGTGGTTGCTGGTACACTTTTATATGATGCAACCATCATAGTCCTTGGGAGCAGCAAAGCATCTGTGATTGACTTCAGATAGAACCCATGTTATTTTTGAAGTTGCTTACAGATGTCCATGGGTAGCAGTAAACACCATCAGGGGAATTGCTTGTTTACTGTTACATGGCATCATGTGCATGTCATCATTGGCTGTTTGCTCGTAAGCTGTTTTATTTAGATAAATAAAATATACAACTTAAAGAAAGATTAAGAAAATGACAAGTTTGGTACCAATTACTAGATTGCTAGTATGCACAAAACACATTATACTTAATGTTAGGTATCAGGTGTTTATATACACAGTATGTATGAATAATATAAATTTAAATAAAATTGGTTGCAATGTATCTTAATATGGCAAATAACATTATGTATGTACGTTTATATATTACTTGGGTACACTATTTTTATACTTTGATGCTAATGTCTTGCTATGGCATTGTGAATAATATAATAAGGCATAACATTTTGTATTGATTTTATTGACTTCCCTTTATTTCCAGAGGTGCAGTCAATAAATGAGTATGACAAGTATTTATGGACACTCATCCATGACTTGGGAGTACAGTTGAAAACCTCAGCACATTGCACAGGGGTGCAATGCATCAGACAAGGCAAGTTCGACCTGGAGTGTGCACTGCTGCGGAAACACTGGAAACTGGAGCACATCATAGACAATATAGAACGGTGTCGGGAATTGCTTGAATGCAATGAAAATTTGTTGCAACCCAAATCTGCACATTTAAGCCTGTAATTAAATATTGTTGTAACTGTTTATAAATACAAAGTAAATTAGCTTTATAATGTTATGTCATGTGTTTTTTTTTGTTATGTATACTTATACTGAGATTATGAAATATATACACAAAGCTTTAAAGAAGCAAATTAATAACATGCTCAACACTCATTCGAAATTTACTTAAAATCATTGGATAAAGACAACATAAATATGAATATATTTTAAACTTGTCATGAAAGCCAAACAAATTACATTTTAATGCTGTTAAGGTTTTAAACTCACTTCCATATAGAGCACATATGGCTCTCTTATTGGGGTTTTAAGCCAATAGTCAAAGCCTTTCACATTCATGACTATGTTGGTTGTTGACATTAACACAGTAAGTGTTGCTGCCCTACTCCTCGATTTTGTTGCTGAGAAGGAGGCCACACAGCACATCTTATAATATACTACACATTAGTTAACACAAAAATGACCTCAACTATTGCTAGATGATGTATTAGGGCTGGTTGTAGTAGCCTGCTTTTCTAATTGTTCTATCCTCTTGTGTCTTATCATGTTGGACAAGATGCCATCAAAGGAAGTAGTTTTCTTCTTAGCGGATCCGCGTAAAGTGTCCTCCCCTTCTCTACGCACCCTTAACCGTAGAGAATTCACTTCATCCATGAAGTCAAAGTCCGACTTTTCTTCTCTAATAGGAGATACGGGGACTTCAGGTTGGTTTTCTTTACTCACGGGCACTGGGGACGGCGCTCGTCTGCCAGGACATTTCCATTCCAAATTCAAAGTGCCGCTTTTGTCGATGGTTTTATACAAATCCTCCAGTTCGGCGGGGTCCGGCATCCAACTCTTTCCTATGTAGACGCCGCATTTCGATAGCTCGTCATCCGAACAGCCTAGATCCCAATCGTCGCCTTGGAGTTCTGCACCCGACATGATATGAACTATTTTTTTAATTGTAGAAAGTGATTTATTAAAACAAAAATACTGTTATTTTATTATTAACATCATAATTTTATCCACCGACTATTAAATAGAATCTGACACTGACAGTCTACTTGACATTGACAATTCTGTCAATTTCGTTCAGAAAAGTTTATTTTCAATTTTGTCTTTTAAAAAATATCATAAAATAATACTTTTTTTGCATTTTATGTTCTGACAATATTATCACGTACCGTATTTTAACAAAACATATTTTACTGTAGTAAACTGTGCGTTATTTAAAGTTCAGCTATCATTTTTTGGCTAAGTGTCAGAGGGGTCAAGTTATCATTATCATATATCAACTGTCATATTGATTAGAAGCAAAAGCACGTTGTTTTTATGTTTACGTTATTTACAATTTTACACAATTATTATATTATTGTAAAAATGTCGTCTTCAGATAGCGAGGCTGATGATAAAACCGAAGTAGCTTCAAGGTGCAGTTACAAGATCAATTTGAATTGATACAAAATTCCTGTTACCAGAGTTTATCTGGACCTTAGAATTAATTGTTCCAGGCTGGGCGACTGTGAAGTATGCGGTGCGAACAAGGCCATGTACACATGTCCAAAATGCGAAGTGAAGACGTGTTGTCTGAACTGCGTTCGTATCCACAAGAAGGAGTTGGAGTGCGACGGCGTCCGGGACCGCACCAAGTTCATCCGGATGAAGGACTTTACGGATACTGACCTGCTCAGCGACTACCGGCTACTGGAGGAGTGCGCCAGGTTCGTGTACGCCGTGAAACGAGACGAGAAAAAGAAGTTTACCAGGATTGACAAGGACTTACCCATAGTATGTATATTGTTAGTCTTTACATTTTAAGATCATTATACTTATTTTTCCTTAGAGTGTCTCAATTATTTTTTTCTTAGTTGTGGTATTTTATTGTTTGATATTTTTGTTCTTTTGACAAGAATTTATAAAAATAAATCTTACTAAATAAGTTATTGTGGATTTTTGTCATTCCAGCATTTATTCAAATTAAAAATGGCAGCTCGAAAGAGAGGCACAGTGTTGCAACTGCTGGCACAAAACTTCACAAGGCATTCTGTTAACACCACAAGATACAATTTCAGGACCAATATTATACACTGGAGGATTGAATGGGTGTTTCCTAATGTGGAGACCACTCCCCTCAAATTTGTTGATGAGAAATGTTCTGAGCAAACAAAGTTGTCTCGTTTGCTGGATAAGTATCTTAATCCAGATGCCTTGCCTTTTGAAGGATCTAAATCATTAGAGTATTATAAGTCTGCTGGAATCAGTGGTGTTAAAATTTTGCTAAGAGGTGAGTTCAATTGTGTAGTGGTAAATATTGATATTTTATTAATAAATCTCTGAAAGAGCATCAGCTCTACCAATTGTTACATTTTTGTCACATCTATATATATAAGATATCTTCTTCTTCAACCCATTATTGTCCCACTGCTGGGCACGGGTCTTCTCTCAGAATGAGAGTTATAGGCCATACTCCACCACACTGCCAAGAGTGAATTGGTGGACTATGGCTATACTTATAGAATTTAAAAGACATAGTTTATGACAAAATAAACTGATTGCAGTAATATTTACTAGCTTATTTTACACAAATCCTTGTTATTAAAGTATTTCATTATCTTGTTTGTAGCTGAGAAGGTGAAGAGATCAGCAAAAAAGTTTTTTGAATTGGATGCATCTGAATCTTTAAGGGAAAATCTCTCGGGAAAATGTATTGTGGAATTTCCCATAATTTTTGTTGTGCTAAAAGATCATGCTTACAACTTTGAAATCATTACACCAGGTAAAAATTCAAAATAGTTTTCAGTGTGTTATCTTACACTAGTTTTAATAAAAGTTTTCTTAATTTTCTTTAATAACTCTGTTTCAGAAGAGGAATTTGGGTACGAAAAAGATGAAAAAACAAATACCAGTAGAGAAAATAATGTAAAAACTATACCTGATAACAAAGAAACTAACAACTCTGAAACAAATGGGACTCCTGAAATCAATGAAAGGACAGAGAGGCCTCCATGGAAGAAACAAAGAACATTACTTACAGAAAAGATAGCTGAACAGAAGAAAATCGAAATAGAAAAAGAAATCAAAGAAGAGAAGAAAAAGAGACCTAAGAATCTTCTTTTTACAACTGGTTACTCTTCTGAAGAGAGTATAGGAAGTGATAGTGATGATACGGAGGAAACATGAAAAATATATATAAGCATATAACAAATTTTGTGTTTTTATTGAACTTGTATAGCTGCCAATGTATTCTCAGTTAAGACAAACAGGAATTCATTGGTGGCGTTTATCCCCAATACTTCCTCTTGCTTCTCAATGTTGACTACATGTTGTTGTCCAACTTTTATGGGTTTCATCATACCTCCTGTCCTTTTTCTCAGTTGGCAGTTCTGAATACCTGCATTTTTGTAGATAAATATATGCCTAGTGGCTTCACAAACTACACTATAAGTGAAATTTGGTGGACAAGTTAGGAATTTGCGATTTTGCTTTGATGACTGGATGTATCCAAAAGCCATGAGTGTTCCTTGATGTACCATTGGCCAGCTTTCACTATTGACTACTTGTGCAAATGGTTGCCAGACGCATGCATCAACATCGTGCCTAAGCACCAGGGCAGGCACTTCCCATGTCTCCAGTTGGACATTGAACAGATAGTGATGAACGCTTAGTGGTGCTCTATGTGTGACTTGATGAGTAGACACTTCCATGCGAACTGTAATGAAATGAAAATATGTGTAGTAATATAACAATCTATGGATGCAAAAACCTCTGAAATAAAGATTATTATTATTATTATTATCATATATATTTAAACTGAAATAAAATTTACTTTGACAATACATATTTTACACAAAAGTTTTATTACCATTTTTTTCAAGTTAATGTATTTCTCAGAATCAAGTCAAACATACCTAACATAGTGTCCTCTTCAGATGCTGCATCACATTCCTCAAGTTCTTGATTGGACAGTCCAGGTACAGGCTTGTCCGGCAGGACTTCTGTTTCTGAACACAGGTGCGCTAGCCGCCTGTGTGCTTCCTCAACTAGACTAGCATCCATTATCTGCTCTCCTTTAGGGTCTCCCCCCTGGATCATTTCATCCCAGATCATGCTGTCACTCTTAGTCAGCAATATGTCTACCTGTCCAGAATCTTGAACATTCCAAGTTGTCAATTCACTGTCTATCTTGTGCTTTAACTTTCCATCCACAAAATCTTTTCCAGCATAGCTTATCTTTATTTCCAGAGGAGTTACTTTTACATCAAATAGTTCTCTGTTGAAGTCATTTTGCAATTTCAATGTCACTGTAATGTCCTCAGATGTTTGGAGCCAAGTGTAGATTATTTGTCTGGGCTCCACTGGCTTTTCTGTGATTTCTCTGTCAGAATCCATAATAAACTGAAATGGGTTATCTGATGCTATATATAATGCATTGCAATTAGTTTCCAAGGCGGCATAGTGGACTATACCTTTTCCCTTTAATTGTTTCATTGATGATTGCTTCCAGGTTTGACCATCATTTTCAAATGTCACCCAAGATAACAGAGAATAAAAGTGGCTATCATTCTGTTCAACAGATTGTAACAGGCAGTGTATTAACTCAATGTTGTCCCTTTCCTGTGCTCTGGCATCAACTATGATGAAATATTTGCCCTCGCCTAGCACCAAACTGGAATGCAAAGTCTGCCAGGTAGGCTTTTCTGCTGCTGGTTTATTGCGTGCACCTGTATCAGCTATATGCAAGTATCCTGTGCCATCGCTTGTGACAGCTCTGTTACAAGACGGAAAAACGAGGCAAAGGTTGAAATGCCCCGATTGTCTTTCTACGTGAGCTGGAACATCATATACAATGGCGGTTTGGAAAGTATTATTAATATTCTCAAATGTAACATTACGTACTTGCTGCTTCTTGTCGATGTAATAGTAGTTATAAGCATGGTCCCAATAGTCGAGTACGAGGTGGTTATGAAGCGCGAAGAGCTTTGCGTGTACGAACGAATACTGTATTTCGTCGGGATACAGCCTATCCACAGGTGTTTCTAATTTGAACGTATGATGAGGTAGTGCTTGTAAGTTTAATTTATATCCCTCAAAGTCGTGGTCCAGTAAGCGACGGTTCGGCCGAAAATCAACTAGAGTTGACGTCATTGCGTATATACTCTCACAAAATAAATACTTATCCCTTTAATCTTTCTCAATTGCGATGGCAATCGATTGAATGATTTTAATACTTATTTCAGCAATTATTTTATGCATTGGAAGCGGTAATTCTCTGATTTTTGATATATTTATCAAATTCTTGAAAATGTCAATTTTGACATTGTCATATTAACGTAAATATTTTTTTTCTCGTATTAATATTGTTTTAAACACAGAGTACATTTGTATATATGTTTTAAATTCTTTGCTTTTCAGTATAACTTTATAAAATTTCAAAACTGTTACTGCTATGAGTATAAATTTATCAATTTTATCCTTTTAATCAAAAGGGTGTAGGATTAAAAGCTTAGTGCTTTATCTACACAGTAGTTAAAGGCTTTTCAGTTTATTTCTATTAATTAAAATTAATTTCTTATGAAGATAAAAACATAAAATTTTTGAGTTGAGTTATTAGTCAAAGTAAGCAGAAGCAGCAATATGCATAATCATAAACGTAGACGATTTTGGGACAGCAGCACACGAGATGATATTAATTTACTTTGAGGATTGAAATGAAGGTGGCAATAGCTCCTAAATGTCAACACTTATTCAACCTTCACAATTACCTTTTGTGACAGTTTTGAAATCCAAGTTTGAATTGGTTTTAAAGTTTTTGAATTTTATTATCCTTCTAATTTATTATATTATCTATTTATTACTATCATAACACACATTAATTAGTAAATTCTTGAGATGTATATCAACTCAGGGCTAAATACGTTATATCCGATGAAGAGCGAATGAATTTAAGTTTATGTTTGCCAACTTTTAATTTAATTATGTGCTTAGTTTATCCTAAATTGTTTGACCTTGCATTGCCTTATTGCTTGATCAATGCCGTATTTAAAGAACCATTCTTACCGCGGTATCCCATTTTCAATTGAAACTCCACTAGTAAGTGTTTACATAATAATTTGTTTAGTTGATGCCCCATGTAATATTGTCACGTATATTAAATATGTTTTAATTAAATGCAGGAGGATTTTATCATATACGACGTTGTTAGCAAGTTATACGACAGATGTGTGAGCAACAAGGGAGAAATTATAAAAATCCGCACAGTTGGATTACTAAAAAGTAAACATGGGTGTTTTTTAATTAAGGAAGTATGTTTTTTTTAATTAATTTAATTACGGCCTTTCAAGGCATGATGCTTTGAAAGGCCTATCCATAGTAAATTTCTTTCTAAAGTTCCCAAATCCCAATGTTGTATTGACTATGATTTATCTGAAACAAGTTACTAAACTCGAGAACCACCTCTACGAATTTTTCTTTGTGCTTTGTTTTTATGGAATATTATTTTGTTATTGTATATTTTGCAAAGCGGAATATCTGTCTTTCGTATTTTTATATAAACCTAAATGAAATCTTTGTAATACTTTTTAAAATAATTTTGCATGATTATTTTATATAATTGCTGGATACACCATATTATGGTACCTGTTAAATCCAATAAAAAGTAGTTCCACACTTTGTTTTAAGTTTAATACGTCTGTAATAAATATTGATTACTTTTTGTGTATTTTAGATGACAGCAACGCATGATGCTTTTGCCCCGCCAAACATCAAACAATGTATTCATGTGTCCATGGCTTACATGCATGCACCATTAAACACTTTGGGCTTACCTTACCCAGTCCAAATCATTGGCAAGATGCAGTGGAAAGGCCGTCCTGTTATCTTTGCACAAATTATACAGGTACCTTCTGTTAGAGCTGAACATTAAATATTTTCATTACCCGTATATGTACAACTAGTGTATGACCGAAACTGGTTTTTCGACCGAAACCGAATTTCGGCAACGGTCTGAGTTTCGGCCGAAACCGAGACTTCCTTACAAGGATCAAGTTTTGAGGAAAAAAGAAAAAACCTTTATAAAATCATCAGTCTTTTGTTTTTCATTTTTAAATCATTATCTGTTCAGTCTTCGACATTTTCACTTAAGCATAATTTAAGAAATAAACGTACGGTATTCAATGCACCGAAGTTCCGAGTTTGGTCATAGTTTCGGCAACTTTTCCTCCAAAACCGAAACTAAACCGAAACCTAACCTGTATTTGTGCCGAAACTCAACCGAAATCGAAACCGAATATTCGGTCGGACACTATGTACAACATTGATGAAGTGGAAGTTCTTTATTTTTTACTGATGACCCACACCGCGCAGCAGGAGAAAATCTTACTGTAGGGCTTTTTAAGTGTAGAAATAATGTGTGTGTTTTATTCTCACTATGAGAGTGAAAAATATTGGTGTTATAATTGTAAGCAATATGTTACAATACTGTATGATATGGTATGAACCAATAATTTTGTGATTTTTTGCACTAATTTCACCACTGCTTGAATAATAATAATTTTGCACTAATTTCACCACAGACAGATGCACTTTTTTAACCAATTTGTCCTACGTATTTTTTTCATTATCAATATTATTTTGTTTCCTTGCTTTTTATACATTTGCATATACATTAGGAAATATTTTAAGGTTTTCTCTTGTAAGTTGTACCTACATAAAAATATGCTTTTAATTTGATACAAATGTGATTCTTTTTTCAGGCTCTCAATGTGTCGGTGGCGGCAATGATTCACGACACTATGCTAAAAGTATCTACTACACACGCATGTGAACATGCAATTGATCTAGATGAACTCGACAATAACACAGAAACAAACTTATGACATAAGTAATTTGAACGAAAAAGTATGAATGTAAATTGTGTACCTTTTATGAGGTCACATTCTGATCTGATAGTAGTGTAAGGAAACTTTTGTAAGTGCCTTTGTTGGTCCTGTAAAGACACTTTATTACATTCCATAAAATATTTATTAAATATTGTTATACATGTTAGGTATTAGTTATAAACACTTAAAACATTCCATGATTATGCTACTTATACATTTACTGTATGCTGTCCATTAATAACATGTAAAATATGGTGTTGATACATTCCTTTTAGATATAATAGAAATAGAGAAAATAATATTAAACTTACTTGTTATTGTTTGTTTTTACTATTTATGAGTTTTATTGAATAATTTCAACAGATATAGCTTTCGACGTAATCTTTTTGTAATATAGAACATGTAACGTCAATAGTATGTGTTAAATAATGATAGAAAAGTAAGAACTTTTACTTGCATCAATCTTTCAATTGGGTTTTGAATCAATACGAAGATATCTGTTAAGCTTGCATTTGATGCTCCTACCACACGCCTCCATGATTGTGATAGCAGCATCAAATGCACTGCTTGTCTTATTACAGGGTTTTTTTCAACTGGATCATTACAGGAACATATGAAAATAATTTGTAATGTTTATGACTGATGAAATAAATAAAACAAAGTGGATTATATCAAAAAGAATGCATATTTATTACATCTTAAATAAATATAATAATTGTAACATTTACAACATTCCGTCACCGTCCACTCTTATAAAAAATATGTTGACGACAATGACTGACAAAGTATTGTTCAAAAATCATAGGAAAGGGTTGGACTTCCAGGACAGTTACAAAACTCTTATTTTGTTTAAAATAAACGAGTCAAACTTCGGTTTACTGAAAGTTATAAGAACAAACTTAGATTTGAGATTATTGTACAACTTCACACACCAAACCATTTATCCTCTATCCCATAACCATAAGTTCCTTATTTATTCACTCTAATTTAAGTGAATCTACATTTATAACAAACATATAAATATATTTCAAAGGCTCCCTAAATTGTACATATAGAGTACTTATTGCAAGTTTAATATTATTGCGATGGAATGCATTTTTAAATATAATGTATGTTACAAAGTACATTATGTGATAGCAGTAAATGGGCATGACGTCCATTGATGTTAGGCCACTGCAGTCCATAAACATCTGTAACTTTAAATAGATGCCTTACTGAAGATGATTATAGAATACAATTATTTTTTGATGAATTATATATTAATATTAGCTTCGCATATAACGTAGCAGGGCAGTGTAAAAAATAGTTTAGGTATTTTTGCGTATCTAAGGTACTCAATCGTCTAAAAGTAGGTTGAAAATACATTTCAGGAATCACTAAAAATTAAGAAAATAATTACATAGGTATTTTCAAACTCAGGTTTAAACAGTATCGACATTTGACTGATATTGATTTAAAAATGAAAGTTATCTTGATATACAGTTGAAGTTCCTTTTTCGCGTTGGTTATGTTCCGCCCATAGGCCGCGAACAGAAGCAAGGAATGACCAGCATTATTCAAAACGGAGGCGTAAACAGAGGGCGCCGAATGTTTTTAGTTGTACCCACTGAATCAGCGAATATTTTCTTTTGCCGTAAATACTGAAAACGTTTCGGCGAAAACCGTGCATAAGGAGCTATTACAAAGTCAATATTAAGAAATATCAATACCGATTGAATGTCGACACAGTTGGGACCAATAGCAGACAAGTACTAGGCATAAATAAGGTTGATAGTTCAACTTGATTGGACTAATTATAAACTGCGATCACCCTTCGTGGCAAAAAATAATGAATTCTATCAGATTTTTTCCTTAACAAGTTTACATCCGATTGGCACAACTCAGCTTTGAGTTTAAATTATGAGTTGAAATTTATACTTTAATGTTATGTGAATTTTTTATTTTCATGTTCGCTGAATTCATTATTAAACGTAAAAAAGAATGTATCATTTGGTAGAAATAAACACATTGCCTTCCATTTTGAAAATCATTATAGGAAGCAATACTAAATCTGTAGCTCCAAGAGGGTCCATCACACGCTTTGGGTAGCTAAAGCACCCAGAAGTATAAAACGAATACCAGCAGTATGACGGCACCGGCAGTCACCTTCACCAGCATGGACTTGGTGTTGAGGTACGTCGCGTCCTTCTTGTACTTCTGCGACATCATTGATAGGTTCTGTGTTTTTGTGTCCAGTTCTGAAAGTATATATAAAGGAGTTACTAATCTTACAGAAATTATAAAGACGAAACTTTTTTTTTTTATAATATTGAAGTTGCAAACGAGCATGCAGTCCTCCTGATGGTTAGTTGTCACTGCCGCCCATGGATATCTGTAATAAACTTCATACAGAACATGGGTTCTATCTGGAGTCAAACTCAGATGCGCTGCCGCTCCCGAGGACCATGATAGTCTCCTCATATAAAAGTGTGCCGGCAACCACACCCTTTTATCGAAACGCAAGAACTTCTTCACGCTAGAAATAGGTGTGGCGGTGGTACTTCCCCGGTCGAACTACACTGGTTCTACCACCTTCAAAAAAACTTTGGATGACTGGATCTTTGACCGAGATAAAATATATATAAAAGTGTGTATACCGGAGAGCACGGCCCCGCGCTGCAGCACGTCGTCGATGTTCTGCATCATGATGCGCTGCACGTCGCCGAGCTGGCCGCCCAGCTGCGCGGTGGCGCCGGCGCGGCGGGCGCGCGCGCCGCCCTCCGCGTACTGCTTGCGCGTGCGCTGCATCCACGTGTCGAACTCGATGAACGTGTACGGACGGGTCACTGTGTTCACCTGCGATATCAACTCTGTATTAAAGTACGCTTAAATATATCTAAAGTGCTTAGAATTAGTGTTGTTGAACTGGGAAGGTTCCACTGCTGCACCTATTGCACAATTTATCAGTTATGTCAAAGACCATGGATACAATAGATATTCAAATAAAACGAATGTCGCATTTTTCTTAGTGTACAATGAGTGCATCTAATATTAAGAGATTGCTTCCGTTTATGAATAAATGTAATCACATCACATACTTAATAAATCTGTACTGACAGAAGTAAGTGTGACAGAGTTAACATAAAAATAAGTAACATTTACATAAGGAGCACCACAGCAACTCCTATTTCTATCTCTAAATTGCTGGGTAATAGTGGTATATTTTGGGTATACATATATTTTAGGCATTCCATACTCTGCTCTAAAATTATTTATGTGTTCTTTATCCAATGAAGTAGAAAACGAGCATGCAGTCCATCTAATGTCAAGTGGTTACTGCCACCCATGGATAACTGTAAGCAACTGCAAATAGAACATGGGTTCTATCTGAAGTCAACCACAGTTGTGTTGCTACCCCCGAGGACTATGATGGTTGCCTCATAAAAGTGTGCTGGCAACCACATCCTTCCATCAAAATGCAAGAAATGCTTCAAACTAGAAGTAATTGCGGCGGTGCTACACTGGTTCTACCACACAGGATGTATCTTTTATAAGACATAAATAAGGAGTACACAGCCACACCTATTTTTATCTCTAATTGCTGTGTAACATTGCTGCATTTAGATTACAAAGGTAATCGGGGCATTCTATACTCTGCTCTAGGACTAATTACAGGCACTTGGCAAGGTTTTCTTATCACATTGATGGTGGCAGAAGTAGTATGGTTTGACCAGGGAGGTATCACCTCCACACCTGTTCTTAGTTTTAAGTATTTCTTGCACATTAGTATTAGGGTGTTGTTGCCAGCCTACTTTCATATAACACAACCATCTTAGAATCTCTACGGCAGCAACACATCTATAATTGATTTATAATGGAACCCCGGTGCTATGTAAAGTTGACATCAGACGTCCATGGGTGGCAGTGACCAGTTACTGCAGCCGCTCCATCTGCATCTACAATCTCCATTGTTACTTCAACTTATTAACTTCAAGTTACTTGTACATACACATTTGCATAAAAAATTTACTTATGCGTATGAAAGGCCAGATTATACTTAGTGTTGCAGTGCAATTGAATGTTATAGTCCGTAAAATGTAAATCAGTAATTGGGTAAATAGTTTAAGACAGAAAGTATTTTATATATCCTTTTAGAAGCTGTGGATTTTGTTAAATAAATAAATTAATCAAAAAAATTGACATATATACATTGACAGTAGAAATCCCTTACAATCAGGTGTGTGGTACCGTCATTTACCATTCATTTTGCTTAAAATTAATGATTAACTAACCCTCTTTCCGTACTGTTGATAAAACTCCTGTGCAATTTCTTCTAGGTAGCTGAACGCAAGCCGTTTGCTGTAATTGCGCTCACAGAGTACCAGGTAGCAAATTTCATTCTCTATCAAATAACTGGAACAAGAAAATCAGAACACATTACCTTGTGTTGCATCATTACTTGTTTCACAAAGTGAATGAGTAATTTGGCTTCCACATTAAGCAAGTTTAATTAATGTTCAAATTCATTGTAATATTACGAAGCAGTTCACAATTGATGATTAGATAAAAATAGGGTCATAGACAAAACCCATTTTAAAATATTTTTGTGAGAATATTTGTTAAAGAAAAATGTCTGGAAAAAACATTAATGATACAATAATATGAATTACAGCAATATAATTTACCAATTCTAAAAATATTTATATCTGATGTAATAAAAAATAAATGCCACAACATAAAAGGTTTGGTACCTACAGAAAGATGACTCTTCTAGAGAGAAGTTTGAAAACATATCTAACATCATACTTATTACTTTTCATGTTCATGGCAGGACATCTACAGAAAATAAGCAAAAGGAAAGCATAAATAAAACAAAACAAGCGTTGGGACTCACTGGAAGAGATAGGGCGGAGTTTCGATCGAGCAGCGGTTGGGCGCCTGCCGCCCTAGCTTCCTAAACAGCATTTTTGCCTGGTTTTGGTACTCCAAAATATTGCATCCGCTCTGCAAACCACCAGCAAATAAAAATTAAGTACAGAATATAAACAAACGAAAATAAATTAACAAAAAAATTTGCGCACGGAGGTGACATATATAAATCTACAGTTTAATGTAAGGAAAATAGGTAAGTAGCCGTTAGGAGAGGTCCACGTCCAGTAATGGAACCCAGATGGCTGAGGGATGGATGTGTGGATAGGTCATTTGGTAAAATTGCTAATTCCAATAGGTAGATACATTAGCATATGTCTGTGAGACGTGCAATTGTTGGAGAATTGATTACCTGCTCATCTTCTTGCATGGTTGCGGCTAGCGGCAGGCCGTCCACCACTCGGGCGATCATAGTCATTAACACCATCTTGTTATTTTAAATGTCCTAAATTAAAATAAAAAATATATGTACTCTGTCTATTTGGTCACGGATCACTTATTTTTCTTCTTCTCATCATTTTACACTGAAAACAATTCTGCTGAATATCGACAGCTGTGCTTACACGTCAAGACATTGACAATTTCAAATTGACAGAACGACACGTCAGCTTGTCTTTGGCGTAGAATATGACGCGTTCACTGCTAAGTAAATTTTACCTTGATTCTAAGTTTTTTGGCAAAATGTTTCGTTATGAACTTTTTCGAATAAATGCAGTATCAGTCGATATCCACTCATACATTTAAATCATAATTTATAAAAAATGGTAAGTTATATAGTGCACAGTATGTAACGTAGGTATCACGTCCCTGTAGTTCCGGGATTAGAATAGGGCTACGGTATCTCCTGCCTGTTGTAAGAGGCGACTAAAAGGGGCTTCCGGGGTGGCGATCAGCTAGAGTGGGAGCTCGAACCGTTCGGTCTGCGACCCCGCAAAGAACGGCGGTATGTGTGGTCACTTATCGTCGTAAAGACCAGGCGGAGCGGTGGGCCCAGTCGCCCATTTGTGAGGAGCCGATGGGGCAACGCACTCAAAGGACTCCGGTTGCGTTCCTTTGGAGATCCCGGAGTCCTTTTTGTAGCGTCGAGGATAACCACCGGGAGGGCGGTTTTAGGGCGGTAAAAGTCCCACATCTCCGAGCGTCGCTCCCACGGCGTCGGGTACCTTTTGAAGGTTTCCCACTCGAGAGGAAAAAAAAGGTTGTAGTACTAGTTATGCAAACTTAGTATTTAGGGTATCTACGACGTATTTCAGTGTTAAATGAAATCAAATCAATAGTATTAATGTTTAGCCGGTATAGGCTGATATTCGTACATTTATGACCTATTCTCTTTATAATATCGGGGTACGTGTTGAGATATTCCTGTTCAACAGATTATTTTTAAACGTACTTATAAGACAAGAGTTTTGTGGTGGTTCTTAGGAAGAATTATAAATTACAAACACAGACAAGGAACGCTCCCATAAGTAGATGTTCTGATAAACTAGCAATTAGGTATTACATTAAAGTAATCGTACGATGAGAAGAAATTATGATTTGTTATTTGTAAGAACTTAGAAATTCAAATTATATTGATATTTTTTTTGTGGTTCGCTTGCTGTGGGATCATCGTCATATCTATATTAGATTTGTATCAATAGAGTAGCCAATACATTGTAGTTTAAATAAAGCGCTCAAAAGTTCTACAGATTAGCAATTCAGATTGCAACTGTGACTTCTCATTTTATAAAAGAAATTATTAAGTTTTAAAAGTTCAAAACCCGTCGGATAGTTTTGTTATATAATGAAAACTATTATGGTATGTTTTTGTCTCTGTTGTATAATGTTTATTATGGTTTTGCATCTTATTAGATATTATGCAGAACCGTTGAGAGCTTTGCTGAGAGTTATTTTTGAAACCAGTTATAAAATTGTTACTTCTGCTCATTTAACTAAGCATTTTAAAAACTTATTTGAATATTATGTTTTTTTTATACTTTATCCTAACGATAAGGAAGACGGGCTACATGATGGAAAGTAGTCACCGTCGCCTATGGACATTCGTAACACCAGAGGAGTCGCAAATGCATCGCCGGCTTTGTAGGAGAGCTCTTTTCGCACCTTTCTTGAAGAACCCCATGTCATAGCGCTCTGTAGTTAGGTATTCTTATTTAGAATTAATGTACCACGAAATAAGTAGAATAATTATTTTATTTTCCACAAAACATTTAAACAATTTATTTGGTAATGATGATGAATTTATAAATACTTACTCCTAAGTTGTAATTTGGAAATTTACTAGTATTTTTATTATTAGATAATTTTATAAGACTATGTAGTTAACTAGATATAGAATGTACATTTATATTTGTGTAAATGTTGAAAGGTAAGTGTATTAGGTTTGCTGAATGACAAGACTTTTGTATTTTATTGTGGATATTTTATTAACATTATCATCATGCATCAAATTTATGTGCTAAATCATTTACACTTATAACTAACTATACATAGAAAAATAACTTAACTAGGGGGCAGAAAATACAGTATTTGTTAAATTAAACAACTAAAATTACAAGTAAAATATCGGACTTTAACTGCGTACATCTAAAAGCAAGTATTACGCAAAATCACTGTGTCTGTACCGCACATAACTCTCAGAACCTAAAAATAATTTCTCAATCAACACAGACGCCACCTAGCGCCGAGTAGGCGAAACTATACAAACTAAACCGATATACGCAAAAGATGTTGCCAAAACACAAACAGAACAAAAACGATGCACACCACTTTATCCAATTACGTATTTAATTATCATCGGACATTAATCAACGAAGAACGAACAAGAATACATTGAAATAGTAGACAAAACGTGTTTCGACTTCTATCTCCCCGCCCTCCCCCTTTATACCAAATTCACTAACCTTCTCATTGCTTCCTTGCATTATTTCAATTATCTCCTATCTAGCGACGCCAATCCTTCAAACTTGGGTCGAGGGTGTGCGTTCTGAATATAAATACGTTGTACCTATATACAATTTCGTGCAAACACCGGCGGCCGCGCAGAGACCGCGAAAAACGCCTTGTACCAATACGGCGTTCGATAATAATTTAAAATGAAATTTTATGATACTAAGACTAGGCTCAATTAAAATAATTTTTAACAATAATTTTCTCGAGGTGCTGTTAAAATTTACATTGAAAATTTAAGTACATTATTAATTAGAAACTTTGATTTTTCAACAACATCAATTCGACTAAAATTATTTAAAATTTCCGAGCATCTTTTTAAATGTTTGCTCAAACATTTTGCCTACTAACCGGTAACTCTTCATCTCACAGTATCGACATCGAGTAGCATCACACACTAGCCCAATTATAAATTCTGAGAGCACTCCTCTTCCATCGCGTGGTCCATTCATTACTTCTATTAAATTACTTTATATTATATATGTATATTACAATAAAATTTGTAACCTATAGAACGAAATTTCCTAAAAAGGAAAAAAAGTATGCGGTCACGAGATCTGCGCAGAGTTCGCGGCCGATTGCGAAACATTCATATCCCAACCGGCGGACCGATATCGATTCTAACAATAAAATTCAATATAAACTAACGTAGATCAAAACAATTTCATATAATTTTGAATTTCATAAAATTCTGATGTAATACTCTACAATAATTATTTACTACGTTTTGCGCAAACCAAGCGAACGCCATACTTTAACGAGAGACAAAATAAATAAGTTAAAACCTATATTTATATTTACAAAAGCAAGAAAGTGTCGAAAGAAAGAGTCAACTTGAGAATTCCGCCTACCTATATAAAAATACGATTAAAAATCCACATTTTATTAATATGTATAATGTTAAATCACATGAAACGGGCACTGGTTTGTTCGCAGAAGTTTGGACACTGAGATCGTTGAACTATACATGTATAAGTCCGTACCACTAAACGCACTGGGTGTATAATTTTATCTTAAACCTGTATCTCGGTTGGATCGGTCGAGCCACAGCGCACCCCTGCGTGCCCACGCGTGGGCCGCGCCCCACCCTCGGTCCCGCCGCTTAGCACCCATTTACTTGACATTTCGATTCGCTTAAGGCTCGGTAACCCTCATCAGTTTGTTTCCCGGGCCGGGGCGCGCAGCCCGATGCACGAGTAGTTATATTCTATTTTAAGAGACTTACTCGCTAATAAATTGATATATTTTACTTTTTATTATAAAAATATTGCATAATATAACATCAGGAATTAGAGTGAGTGCCGCGGCATGCGCGCCCGCCCGGGGGGCGCGCGCCCCGGAACGATTCCTTCACACTTTAAACAAATTTTATAAGGTATATTTTATTTATTTACGATACATCGATCAGTAACTGTATACATATAAAGATCATGCTCTGTCTTTGCATTGAAATATCGATTTAAACTCAACGTGAACTAGGCTACAGCTTAATCGACCTTTTTATCAACTATCTAGATAAAGTATTATGATTCATTAACATTGGACCACAAATCGTAATTAATTATTAATAATATTTATTCAGGTAACAAAAAATGGGGGCCCCGCGCTCTGTTATAAGAATGTATCACATAGCGTCTAACGATTGCGTATGGGACCGTCCTGATATGCAGCTTGCAGTACAGTAGGATATCGGCGTGTATATGAAAACTCTTTACATATTATTCTTGATATGTTAAAAAAGTATCGCGCGAGGTCCCTCCCAACAGGTTCACTATCTTTAATTTAAATAAACGAAATAAACTAGAACATGTCCACTTAAACGGCTCACTTAAAGTAAACATCTATTTATCATAATAATTAACACAATTAACGCACAAAACTTCATCCCTTAACTATTAATTTATCAGTTTCTAACAGAAAGTTGGCAGTAGGTTCAGTACTCGCGTAGAATTTAGACGAATTCCACAAATATAAAAACCTAAATAATATCAATTTAAAATTCGGTTTCAGCAAGATGGTGAGACTGAAAACTAACGACTAGGTGTCAGCCACCGGGACACCTGAGCGGCGCCGGCGCACGGCGCGCGGCTGCGTCCCTCTCTAATGGTTTGTGCCGCCGCGAGAGCGAGAGGGACGCCGCATGCGACGCAAGCCGCGCCCGGCGCCGGACGCCCGCACCGGATCATAACAAAGGAACGATAGCTAGAATCGAATGACATCAGATAAAGTGAAGAAATATATAGATATATCAACAGTAGTGAGGTCTTTCGTTTGTAACGACGTGTAAATATGCGAATGGCCATAAAAAGCACCAAATAAGTAGGTAATATATTTCATCTGAGGGTAATATTATACGATATTTTTGTATTTATATGTATAATAAACATTTTTTTACGTAAATATTTCTTTAATATAAACTCTTATTTAGACTATAATATTATACTTATTGCATATTGTAAAAACTGTTTTCGAATAAATTGTATATTCATATAATGTATTTTCGCATAGTTTTGAGGTAGGAAGTTTGTTTGAAGTCGCCGGCCGACGGGGTCGCGGACGCGGCGGACGTGAAATATATGCTATAGAAATTTCATTACAAACGTTAAAAATTCGTTTCAACATTATACAAAACCACTCCATCCCCATATAATATCTAGCAAATTTAGTGTTCCTTTCTGAAATTTCCCTAAAAATAGGTATATATAAACATTTGAGCAATCAATTTCGTCTCTCCTATTTTTGTATAAATATTAAATTCAATAATAAAGATTATATTAGTTCGATTTGAGAATAATATTTATCTTAATAACGTTATTAGAAGCGATCGGAAAAACGTAATGCATGATGACTTGAAAAATAGACGAATTTACTATTCAAAGTAGTTAGTGAAAAATGTACGTAAGAGCGAAACGTATAACGACTCTAGAGTAGTTACGTATGACATAGTCCGTCGGTCGCGGCCGAGTCCCGGCACTCACTGCACTGCGGCGTCTACGCGAGCGAGCAGTCGATCTCCACGATGTCCTTGGGCACGTCCACGAACTGGTACACCAGCCGCTGGCCGTCCACCTTGGCCAGGATGCCGCGCTGGTAGTAGTAGCGCAGCGCGCGCCCCATCGTCTCGTAGTTCATGTCCGGCTTGTTCTTGTGCAGCCCCCACAGCCGCGACACGGCCTTCGAGTCCACCAGCTTGAACACGCCCTTCTCGCGGTTCGTCCACTTGATGTAGCGCGGGCAGTACTCGCGGTCCTGCAGCAGCTTGAGCAGGAACTCCCAGAGGTAGGTGGTGGAGCCCTCGCGGGACTTGCGCTTCACGCCGGGGGTGGGCGGCGCGTCCGTGCGCGGCCTCTTCTTGGGCTTCAGCTTGTTGTGGTGGTGGTGTCGCTGGTAGTCGCCGAAGTCGAACACCGAGTAGGGGAGGTCGTCGTGCGGCAGCGGCGGCGGCGCGGGCGCCGCGAAGTGGTGCGCGCCGCCCCCGCCGCCGTAGCCGTACCCGTAAGCGTCGCGTTCGCCCACTGTGCCCACTGGAATATAAAAAACAACACTACGTCAGTTATGATACTATCAGTTTGGACAATAACTACTACAATCATTAAAATTTAAAATAGTATGCAATATGGAATAGAGAATATATACGAGTAAGATAAAACCGAAATGTCCTTACAACTTATGTATATAACTTATATACGAAATATATATATATATTTCGTAATTCTTTATTCCACTCTAATTTTAGTCATATAAGTGTAAACGTGAGTAAACATACTTGATACGAATTGGGAGCCAACATACTATCTATGTATATTAATCTAAATACTAAACAATTGTCCGATTAGACACGTACATTCCCACGGCTGTGAGAGCAGGTCTGCAGGACAATTACTATTTAAAAACTAACTTCAATATTTTGGCAACACATTTCAGCAGTAGTTTACAAAGATACTCCTAATAGATAGTCAAACTAATTCATATGAACTCGTATGTACTTTGAACTGATAGATAATTCGTGTCACACCATTATTTTTATGAAATACATAAGAACGATAACTGATTTTATTAAATGTCATTATTGTTTATCGAATTTTAATTATGCATGGAACATTGATGTATGGCCCTGTTATTGTGCACATTTCATATCGCGTGATGAATGCTATATTATTTTTAATAACATATCTCCGCTTTTTTCCGGAATGAGGGCGGATACATCCACATGTTACAATTTTTTATTTATACTATACTAGGTAAATTCGCGGCTACGCTCGCTTTGGTCCCATATACCACGATACTGTGTACATTGTGTGTTAACGTAGGTCATATACTAGGTGTACTAAATTTCAGCGAAATCTAATCGATAGTTTTTGCGTAATAGTGTTAAAAACACACGTACGTCCCCACAAACCTTCGCATTAACAAAATGTATGAATAAATTCTAGTCGTTATTTTCTTCAGTTATGTTAATATTTTTCGTTACCTTACTACAAAGGATATACCTATAAGGTATATATGGGATGGCAAAAGTAAATCAGAACCGTAATCGTATTTTTAATAACATGGTTGTATTAAAGGGATATTGCCCTCCCGAGAACACCGTAAAACATTTCGTGATTATTTTCACGATCGCAGTAATACACTCGTCGATTGATATTCATAACGTGGTGCGCGAGTAAAAACAATATTTATGGGGAAACGTGTCGAAGATACGGATAACACTTTATATCTAGTGCGAGTTTACGGTCAACTAAATACAACAGTTTGTAAAATACTGAATCTAGGAGATATACGTGATTTTAAGTGTGATCTTCAATCAACATGCTTTGATGAAATTATTTAAAAAAACATGATCTTAGATTTGTAGACTAAAATGCATTAATGAAATGATCTAAAGAACATGATCTTGAGTCCAAAAACATATTTTTCGCTACAAATACGTATAAATTGGACCTACTTTTGCAAAAAGGAACTAACGAGTTTTCCTCCTGTATTATTTAAAATGTTGATGATTTTCAATAATACTTGTACTTATACATAGAACAAATTATTTTGTGCAACTTTGTAAAGAGATTTTATTAAAAATAACCTAAAATTATACAGTATATAAAAAAAATATAAAAATGTTTTTTTCTCAAAACTGTCGATGTGGGGGTTGATTCTGTTTTGCATAAGTAGGTCCAATTATTAGTGCCGTATAAGTAATAATTCCTATCGTTTATGTAAAAGCAGACTGTTGGGGAAAGAAGGTTAATAATTGCTTCCCGAGAATATTGTTTTCCTGTTAGCTGTACGTCGGAAATCGGTTTGCTCGGTAATAGTTAAAATGTTTTTGATAAGAGCGTTGGAATAGATAAAGGCGCGCTAGATTGCGTAAACGTACGGCGAGTCTTCGCCTTGACCTCAATGCGGCCAGTCTCCGGCCATTTTCCTCCACCACATGTCACGACGTTTGTTTAAATCCAATTATGCGACATGTTGCATTACTTGGATATTATATCTCTATTTATAAACTGTACGCGGCTGTGCCTAAAGGAATGCGTGGATGGTATATAAACTACTTATAAAAGGGTTAAAACTATACTATACTGTTTTCTGTCACTTTGTTTTGCGTGTCATTGAAATGTAATAGTTGAAGATTACATCCAATTTTATAAAATGATTTAAAATTATTTGACGCGTCATATATCTACACGAAATAATAATGTTTGGTTTTAGTAACCTGTAATAGAAGAATCTATATTGTAAATGTTTACAAATAGAGTTAGTTTCCGTATATCTCGTCGATGCAATATTAAGATTGAGTCATTAAATATTATGTTCGGCAATGCGATACGTATTTTGTGATGTAGCGTTTTGATGACCTTACACGACTCGTGGAAATGTCATAAAAACGAATCGCGTCCGCATAGCGTGACCTAAAAACATCTGAGAAAATAAGCACAGACTTGTGCTGCGGAAACCAGTTAGGTCAATGACGTGGTTATTTTCCATCGGAATAACCTGGATATACCTGAAATTTTCACTGGTAGCAAAATTGTCAACAAGGAAGCGATATCGGCACAGGTACTTTATTTTTAGCGAATGTTTGCGAGATAAGGTATCACTGACACAACGTTCAAATCACAAAATTATGCTGCCGTATAAATAATGAGGCCGCTTGTTTTCTTCTTTAAGGCACGATTAGGCCGCGTCTACAGTTGTACAGTAATTATGTTAAGTAATAACGAAAACCTGGCGTTTAATTAGGCCCAAGTAATAAATTCGACTTTATACACAATTTTCTTTTCCATAGTGTTTTCTTAGAATTGTTTTCTTACAGGAATACAACAATTTACGTATGCAATTTCATTAGTAGCAAAATTATATTTTGTGATTCTCATCTCTAAAATATGATTTAAATCTTGCCATGGCGGAATCACAATATGAATCACGCCTGAGTTTAGCGTTCAGTGATCATTGACCGAACTGGCATACATAATGTAGCTTATTATATAACGTATGGCGGATACGAATTACTATTATTTTTAGTCTGTGCGCTGTAAACACGGGCGCCATGGACGCGTCCGCGGGCCGCCATTTTCTTTCTAATATTATCTAACTCGCGTATTTTCGCGCGGCTTATCGGCAGGTCGTTCACCTCGACACGTGTGACCGTTCTTGTCATGTTTGCTTGTCTTTAATTGCGTAAGGCACCAACAATGCATAACTTCCCCTTACAGGGTCCGAAAGAACAATCACTTCTTCCTACGAAGGATTTTCATTATGTGACGTTCGTTTTCACTATATAAACAAAGCAAGAATATTAATATTAGATTAATAATAATACAACACGAATGTAGTTGATATTTATAAAGACTTCCGGTTACATTGGTAAAAATATAATAATAGAAGATTGTGTAATTACAGTAAATACTTTAGCATTTATCAATAGTTATAAATTCAAACTGTTCAAATTAAAGTAGAACGTTTGCAGGTTAAACATAATTTAACGATGAAAAAGTTTACATTACTTTTATAGCAATGTGTAAAAAATATTGAAGCGTGTATTACATTAAGTCATAACACTTAATGTACCATAAATTTATAATATAGTTATGCTTAATATTGTTCTGTTGATTCAATATATACAATAGGTCCTTTAGTAGAGCATCCTTTGGAACCAAATCTATCCATAAGTTAATGCATAGGTACAACGCTTACCAAGCTCACATTGCCAGTAGCATGAAATCGCCCGATTCTATTTCTGTGAGTACCGGATATTTCGCGTCCGTTTGCCCGGACCGGATCCGCAGTCGCGTATTAAGGACCGGACGGGTCTAGGTGTCGATATCAGACTTTGCTCTTGTTTGCGAGCTGGACCTTTTTCGAGATTTTGTCTACCTAAAATGTTTTTTGTGTGTAACAAAGAGTACTGTTAGTCTATTTTTTAATAGAAATTCAGTTCAGTTCAGAATTACTGAGCTAAAATCTTAGTTTTGAAATTAATTCCTCCTACTTTTATGCAAAAAGTCTAGAAAAGATTAACCTTTCAACAAATAAACAATGTATTGTATTTCTAACTGTTCCAGTAACAATAAATAGGTACAATTTGTGATCCAAAGCACCAGAACATATATTTACGTGACACTGCCCCAGTGAAATGCCATGAAAAACTAGTACAAAGGTATTTATGGAAAAACCTGGGCTGCATGCCCATCAAATAGATAAATGCAGTCGATAACGGTCGCGAGCGGCGGACGGCTCCCCGATATTTACAATTTAATGAACCGATCCATGAACGCCACATAAAATCCCTTCGAGCCTGGGAACACTGGCAGAACATAACAAAAAAGAGCACATTTTATGCGCTGGCGGTTCTATTTTTAGCTGCGCTGGACGCATCCTACTGGTTTTACTGCTGCAGTATCAAGGTTACGCCGCCGTGTGCGCTCGTCCGTACCTCTAGAATGTCATCTTCGCTCGGCTACTTAGCGGAGTGTTTGACGCGAAAAAAAAATTACTCGTATCGGTACTTATGGGAAGATGGTGCTTGGAGGCGAGAGCGCAACGATCAAATTGGCGTGTCGAAAGGCGTGATGGATTCTTTTATTCCCGGATGCAAGCATGCGAAGTGCGTTAGAGGCGCGGCGCGGGGCGGCGGCGCGGGAACCGGTCGGCGCATCCCGCGATAAATGGGTTACCCCACAAACCTCTTGCGATACAAACGCAGTTGTTTGCGCGCTAATACTGAGACAAAAGCTGTTACTTGATGCATGTCAATACAGCGGGATTGTCTCGTTTATTGTGCCACGTCATGTTTATTAAATCCTCTGATATTCATAAGTAATTTTAATCTCAGCATTGTCAGTATTTGGCTTTTTATGGACAGCCATAATGATTGTTCTCTTAATATGGCTTGTATTTCGTTTATAAACTTTGTATATTAGTTAGTTTCTACTGGGGATTGAAGAATGTTTTGTCCGTTATAACAGAACAGAAGCTAAAAAATTACGAAGTGCGAGTTTTTACGAATTACAAAGTATGAGTTTTTTACGTTTCTTGAAAATGATCTTTGTTTATATTTCGGCCATACCAAGCAATATACTTGTAAACGTAAATTGCAATGATCGTTTTGAGGATATTTAAAATAAAAGACCTCAACTTAAATTCTGCTGAGAATCTGTATGATTGATTATAAAATAGTTTGTACTAAAACTCATGGGGTACAACCCAGTATCGTCCCACGAGTCTTCTCTCAGAACGAGAGAGTTTTAGGCCATAGTCCACCGAGCTGGCCAAGTGCGAATTAGTGGACTAAAACTCATACATCTACAAAATACAATCCGTTTGCGCTCTACATTACTACACTCAGCCCTAACAATACAGTACCTACAACAATAAATGTCATCGTATTGGTGTCAGTGCATGAGCATCGGGTGCACGTTATCTCTTCCGCCCAGCTCGGCGCGATAGCCGGTTGCCTGGAGGAAATGTGAATCTTATCTCCTAATTCTGCTTATCGCGATAACATTTTGCAAACTACCGCGTCATTACGCCGTGGATGTAAGATCGTAGGAAAATTTCCCTTTTATTAATAGTTTTTTGTTGATGTTCAAAATAGTCGTATATATAGTCAATTATTGTCACTTATGCGTATAGTGAAACAATGTATAAGTATAGGTACTTGTATTTTAGCAGCGTAGTAAAGTATCTTCTGAGTCTCAACCAAGTATGGTTAAAACAAGATAGAGACACAGCCTTCTGTTCTAGTAGTAAACTTCTTTCGTACATAATAATAAGATTGAGTATGCAACAGGCTAAGTATACCGAGAGCTAATATATAGTAAATAATATATATGCGCTTCGTTTGTTAGAACTATACAAACAAATGCCTAACATTAAAATTGGAACTTCGCATCGTATATGAAGCATACCCATTAGCTTAACCTTGTATAACATATGGCTATTTCAGAGAACAGAGTCCTATTTCCGTCCAACAAGCTCGTTTGCGAACCCGATTCAAACGATTAAATTTATATCTGACTTTTTATCCTTTAATCAAATAAGTACATTTAAAGCTATTCATGTTACAAATCTTTGTGTATTTAACATCAAATAGAAACTGCATATAATAAATGTGTTGGGATAATTGAATTAAAACTTATCTTTAAGTAAATAAAAAGAACTAATATTGCTACCTATAAGAGTTGTTAATATATCATTTATCGGATGTGATGCCATATTAATTACATGAAATATATTTTGAATATAAATTGAAGAACATATTTTATCGTAACTATCGTTTCGAATCTTAGTAATCATAAGAGCGTTTGGAATAAGATAAAGACCTGATAGTCTTTATTATTTAAGTGTATTCTTAATATCAACATCCGCTAACACAATAAATACACAACATTACCCATGTGTTTTATTTAATAACTGTCTTTCCTAATGTTGACTACATAGACAATATTTTTTTAATCATCCAAAAGTTACAAAGAAAATACTAAGTATCATACTTCCTTTGATAATAAAACAAAAAAAGCAACTCAGTCAAATCGCGGCTCTTATTGTACACGATACCTAACTACCTAACTATCCTAGTTTGATTGTCATGCATAAACAATGCAATTTTTATTCTGTCTCATATCCTTCCATAGAGGTGCACAATGGCGACATCTACGTTTTCCTGTGCGACCGGAAAGCGGCGCGGGCGCAGGGTGTGCATGTTCTAAGAGTGCAGCGTGTGTCGGTGTGAGTGCGCGGCGTCGGATGAGGCAGGCAATGACCAGGAAATGACGCCGCCGGTTGACCTTCACACACACAAACATACACATACGCGCACATAGCCTGCACGCATCCCTCTACTCCCGCTCGCTCCCGTCCCGCAAGATTTGCGCTATGCCACCTCACTCGTTTTCCTCAACTAGCCAACTTTTGCACGTCGTTTTGCTAATTTTATCATAACACCTGCCGCACACAGATATATATTCATTAACTTATCTCCCTAATTTATTGAAAAAGAAAGTTTGTTATCTGCCAAAATATTAACATTGTTACATACATTTTATCGACGATTATAAGGAAATAATAAAATTTTATGATGTGATAACCAACATCTAAATTATTACTTAAACGTATACCTACAATTGAAGTGAGTTTTAAAGTGCAAGTACTCTGTGTATAAAATATTCACAGTCGCGTAATTCCTCAGTTTCAGTGGACGTCTAATCTTGACAAATAAAAACAAACACGGCAGATCACGTGACTTGTTCGTCGCGTTGCACGCTACCTAATTCCAATAAGATATAAGTAACTGCTTGTGTAGCGAATATTTGAGACTTATGAATTACGTAGGTTTCAAAATTTTATACTATACCTAATAAAAACAATTTATATGACAACAAGAATATTTTGCGAGTGATATCTGAGAGTAGACGCGTTATCCGGGGCTGAAAGTTGAGGTGGGCTCACGATAAGTTTTTATGCAGTTTCTTATCAAGGTGACATTGCGCTCGCTAATTTGTTCGAGCTCGCGTCCGCGTTTGTGATAAGTGCACAATTTATAACAATTATGTAAGTTTATCTATGCCAGTTTTCATGTTTGTGAAATATATATAAATAAACTATTATCTATCTTGTTTGTGGCAGAGGCCGCGCAACTGCGCGACTCGTAGGTCATGCTCGCTGATATTCTACCAAATTTAATGTAGCCGCCGGATATCACGTTTCCTTTTTTTTACAACCGAATGTACACATTTAATGTATATCTGTATTTTGTTTTCTGTAGCGCAAATTATTAAAAAAAAAATAGTTATTTCTCATGTAAAATATAAACAGATACCAGTATGAAATTCTCTGATTTAAGTAAGTTATTAAGTAGTACTTAGCAGTGTATCTATGTACATGTATGCAGCGAAGAAAGTTATACTCAAGTTAAGGGAGGCCCAGCAGTGCAACATAAAAAGAAATACCACCATAGCAATATCAAGGGAAGATAGAAAAATATTAGAAAATATCAAAAAAAAGTATCAGTTTCAACAAATCCGAATGATAATCTAATCGGTCACAGTTCTATACAATATTTAACTTGATACGCGATATTGTGATAAGTAATGTAATTCTAAAAAGAACAATCATCATTGTTGTAGTTACATTATGTACACATAAATGTATGTTTCAGTTAATGAAGACATAGCGAAGTGAAAATAAAAGGAAATAAGGGCTTGAAAAAGGTTTTCCTCTTGTAAAAGTTATTCTAGAGCGTGAAGTGTCCAAATTAACTCTACCGGACTCTACTTGTATTTATTCTCTTCAGATTTTAATAACTAATACGATTTTTTGAATATATTGCAGTGATAAATTAATACTAAATCGACTACGTATTATGTAATTATGCTTTGGCACCACATCAAATGAAAATCATAAAAGCCTTAATGAATCCTCTTGCGTTTCACGCTTCAATTAACGCATTGTTTTACCAATTTTATTTAGATTCAGGAAAATAACCTTATTATATAATAACCGTGTCAATGTTGTTAATTTTATTGTTCATGTAGTCACATTCATGCATATTACATTATATCATTAGTAGATACGCAATTGACGTAAACAGAACTTTTGCTTGATCGTTTTAGATTGCATAATAGTCGAGTATCCACGATGCATTTCGTATAATATGCACGCATTAGTGCGTCAAATGAGATCTATGCGCGGAGAACCACGACTGCGTTAAGTAAGGTCAGCGCAACGCTGCAGCTTACGTAACAGATAACAGAGGGCGACACTCGTATTGAGGTACACTCGTATTGAGGTCACGTGGCTGACACGATATTTCTGGACGCTGGATTCTTTATGAAGCGGTTTCGCGCCATTTTGTTATAAAAAACAAAACGTGACCACGTTTGTTTTTTGAACTCTTGCACAACGTACTTGTATTTTGAGTATATAACAAAACGTTTTTCAAGTGCTGGAAATGAATGATAAATTATTAATTCTAGATGTTTTAGATTATATTATATTACACAATCAAAGTTACACCTTTTTCTTACCGGTTAGGTATTTCATATTTAAATTTAAATATAATTTAATATTTTTCTCTCTACCATTTAATAAATGTCATGACGTTTTTTCTAATTTGTGTGCAGAGGTCACGATAGCTATTAAACCTACGTAGAATGTTTACGTAATTCAGCTGACGACGCCGGCAACGCGGAAGGCTGAATTCGCGCATTCGTCCACGAGATGTCGAGCTGGAGAATTTGCATTCGAATGTCGAGCAACGGCCACTCGAGCCGCCATTGGCGCTTAAACTTCGCGGGCCGGTTATCGGTCGTGGTCCACTTTCCTTGCGTAACCGTTGTAATTGTTCTCGATGACGTCACGTTCGGATGTCGCATTGGTAACCTTTAGGATTACAGCACACTAGTTACAGCGCTGTTACAACAGGTTACAGATGAAACGCCTTTAAACACTACGTGGGGTGTAGTCTAGTTGACGCGGGTTTCGCAAGCGACACACTAAAGTGAAATGTTCTGTTTCCGAACGTGTTATGTCATATGTGTTACCATTTACTATCTATCGTTTAATACTTCATTGTTTTAAATTCTCCACGAGCGATAGTTAATTTTGGACTCTACTTAAATATAAATCGTTGCAATATTGTTTGATCAACAGTATTGTACTGCCTGCTCACATTATGTAACAAGCAAGTTTAATATATCGTGGTATGAGAATATTTGATAGTCGTATTTTTCACGCTGTAGATATGTCGTAGGTAGGCCCTGATATTATCAGTCGTGGTAAGGCTTTGCGCAACACGTATTGCAAAACCCTGCGTCTGCGCATGCTATCTTACACACATTATACTCGCAGTTGTTTCAAGTTTTTATTTATTCAATTGTAAATTAAGTTTATGAGTACTGTTGATAATTCTACACTCTCTTTTTTCTTGATAACGAATCATAACTAAAGTTTGACGTTGATTTCTTTGGAACAACATTTCCGATAGGGGAAATTTATAACAAATGGTAATAAATCATAATATTAGGCACGGAGCCAAGAAGTGTTGCAGCTAAATTTGATTTAATATAATATTGTTAAATTAAGTTATTCAATGTTATGAGCGTTAGTAAATTTTATTTGTTAAATAAATTATTTGATTATGCTACAGAAATAATATCAAATGATTGAATGTTGCACCGTGTAATAGATGACGTAACATTATATTTTTAAGTATTCCTTAATGGTAAATACATATTTAAGAACATACTTCCATTATTAACGTAGATAAAATAAAACGATACGTAAAGCAATTTGTTTAGCGTCTAATAAGCGAGCAAGAATTTTAATTGGCTAATGTTATCATAACCTGTAAAGAGGAAGTCGATCCGAAGTGATGTTATATTCACCACCTACGTCATCATACTCGTTTTGCATTAGATAAATAAATACTAGTAAGTAAATAGTACAAACTAGTTTTTTTTATCTAATCGAAGTAGCAAACGAGCATGCAGTCCACCTGATGGTAAGTGGTCACTGCCTCCCATGGACATCTGTAAACAACTTCATGTAGAACTTTGAAGTCCATCACGGATGCGTTGCTACTCCTGAGGACTAAGATGGTTGCCTCATATAAAAGTGTGCCGGCAACCACACTCTTCCACCGAAACGCAAAAATGCTTCACGCTCGAAATAGGTGGTCGGCGGTACTTCTTCGGTCGAACTATACTGGTTCTACAACCTTTAAAATAAATAATAACGTACGGCTTAACCGGGAAGGTAGCGCCGCAACGCCTATTTTAAGCATGAAGCAGTCCTTGCTTTCCGGTGGAAGAGTGTGGTTACTGGCTAACTTTCGTATGAGGCAATCATCTTAGTCCTCGAGAGTAAAAATGCATCTCTGGTTGACTTTGGATACAACCGTGTTCTATATGTTATGTGTAGTCTTATATACTATTCAAATGCAGCAATTCTTTAAATATTATACGAATTACGTACTATTTGTCAAGGATGTATGTCTAATTACCATAGAGTTGGATGCAAATAAATAGTAAAATATTAACATAAATATAAAAGAAGCGTACATTATGTTTGTCAGCCGCTCATTATCTAAATAGGAAGTTGCCAGTTATCTAATTCACATTTTGCCCGCTACGTTAACATAAATGTAACTACAAAATGTTCTTGACTGTTTGTTAATAAATTTGACTTTTAACTATCCAATGTTATATTTCAGTTATCTCTAAATATGTTTTGTGGTGTTATTACTAAATAAATATTGTACAGTGATACGAGTAAAAGATAAACATTATTGTTTTCATTGCTAAAGACTTTTTAGTTTATGAGAACTAACTTTTTCATATTTCCTTCTTGCGACTGTAAATGTTATATTACTACCGTTCTTAAAAATATAAACAGTGTTCATTTGCGAAATTGCGTGTATCTTGCACAACATGAAAGTACCTAGTGTCAAGTGCATTTCGATAGTGTGGTACCAACGAACGCAAGAACCAACAACACAGATAACTTTCATTTAGACGGGAACATAGGTGTCCACAGAAGTCCGATAACCCGCGATAAGGGGGCTATCGGTGCCTAAAACGTTCAACAAATGCAAATAGCGGCCGGATGCATTTATCGGCGAGTCGGTCTGTGCGTACTGTTTGTTTAGGTCGATCGTTGGGGAAGGTCAGGTTCACTATAGTTCAGGAGCCCTGTAGAAAGAGGGGATACATGTGTTTTATTGTACGTTATCTGTGAACAGGAAATATTTATCTTTGCTCATTTGCCAGGAACGCTACTTGAACACATTTTCCCTAAAATTTTGCTGAGCATCACTACATAGTATAAAACAAAATCGCTTCACGCTGACTGTCCCTATGTATGCTTAGATCTTTAAAACTACGCTACGGATTTAATGCAGTGTGTTTTAATAGATAGAGTGATTCAAAAGGAAGGTTTTTAGGTATAATACATATATAATATAGTGGAGAAACACTGATAATTTTAGATTTTTTTGACTTTTAGGCGGAACGAAGTTCGCCGGGTCAACTAGTAAGTAATGTGACACAGTGAAAATGTTATAAGTAAGCTAGAAAAATGTGTCCAGCAGTGTTTTAACCTTGTTTTAAGAAAAGTAACATATTATATTTTAATACAATAAGGGTTTTAAATTGTTTAAATTACATTTAGGACTTTTGTTTTGATTAGATTTTTACATTCAATTTTAGATACAGAAATTAGTTTTTACCTTATTAAACGTATTCTTAGTCCTTTAAATATATAATTTGGATTTTCATTTTTATTATTTTAATGGATTACAGTCCTTTATTTGTATATATTTTTGTAAAAGATTGTGGAACATCTTCAAATAAAGTTTTCCACTTCGGAGTAGGCTCTAACGAAATAACTCGATAAAAACGCGAGGCTCGTCACTAAATTTCATTAAATTAGTTACGTGTTGAAGATTGTGTCGGAGGCGAAACCCGTTTCGGATTGCTACTTGTATCAAGGAATGCGAATAACCGCGGCTGTAGTCAACATTTTTCCGTGGGAAAGACAAGCGTTAAAGATCTTATTCAATCATATCTGGTTATAATTATAAAATATATACGTCCCTCCATATCTCGATTTTAGATTGCATAATTCCGAAAATGTAAAATAACTTCATATAAGACATAATAGATACTTTGTTACATTCTAATTGCGTTTAGAAGCGCGTTTTTGTACGTTCTTAGTCGTTTTGTTTTAAATTCTAGGAAACATTATGATTTTATTGGCAGTAATTCCCGTGTTAGAAACTCGTTGTCCGCGCATCCTATTCGCACGTGTGGTCTTATTTTAATGCTTGTTTACGGCTACACTTTTGATTTTAATTCAACGAGAAAATATTGCTTTTTATATAGTTCAAATGATTGAAAGCTTAGGTGGAATTATCTAAAATTTAAAGTATGGTGCTAATATTTGAAGTAATGTCAAAAGATTAGGCTTTATGAAAAGCTAAAAAGTTTAGTAAAAAAAGTAAAGTATTGTCTTTGTCAAGTGACTCGATGCCAAGTGTCAACTTTCCCGCACGTTGCGAGCACAGAGCACGAAAGTCAACTTGTTTGTCGTTTCGGTATTATCGAAAACTACTTTTATTACCGATTCGACCTCAACCTGTATATTGGGACGAAGCGAAGGTGATTCGGAGCTGAGTTCGTGCACCCCGCTTACGTAAACATATGTAACTGAGAAATGTCGTCTTATGGGCTGCAAGTGTTTGCACAGCAATAATATAAGGTCAGGCGTCAAATAATGGAACCTAGAAGGTTCGATAGACGTTATAATCATGTAAAATATGCGGTTATTTTATGTAAAATTTATAGATACCCTGGCAGAGTTCTAAAAATATATATTTTATGTTTGTTATTTTATTTTCTAAATTAACACGAATAGACCAACCGTGCACGGGGTTAACAGTTTCTAATTATTGTTGTTAACATTCTCGACAACTCACTCGATACTCGATAATTGGCTGAAAACATGGATACTACAAGACAACATAATATAGTAAAGTAATGTATCCCGGTCGTAACGTGAAACGGAACGTGCAGGGGAGGGGTGGCGATAGAGCGGGTGTGGGGCGCGCGCGGGGGGCGGGGGAGTGCAACTGTTTGCGCGCGGCGCTGTGGTCAATGACACGGCGACATTGCATCAACGCGCGAAGGTCACACCGCCCCCTCCCTCGAACCACCCCGCGCCTCCTAACGCGCTTCGCGAATTCCTGCACTTCCTTGCAGGACGCCATCTTGCATCAATCACTCGAGCTTAGTTTATACTATTCAATCTATAGTCTATGTCCGTTTTACTCGTTTTATGCGACACAGAGAACGATTTTATAGATTTAAAATAATACATCTACCTATGTCATTTACTGTACATCACTTTTACTATATTATCTATGACGTTTAAATTGTATGAATATTAACAGTCGAAGTACATATGCAGCGAAATAAATCATGTTTTTTATTAGTTTGCCGTATTTAGGTACTCATAAATTTCATGTAGGTATCTATAAGAAGGATTTCTTAGATAATAGGACTGCGAATCTTAACGAAGTTCTTCATTTATGTTTGAGTTTACAGGTAATTAGGATTTCGCGCGGATGGAAAATTCCTACGAAGATTAGGTAACGCAAAAAGGTAGCGTAAATACCAGTATGTTTACTCGTAGCAAACTAAATATCTAACTGTTAACTGTAGGTACTAACACACCCGGACGGACCTGTTAAGGACAATGGTACCAGATGCTATTTCGGCGCATGGCTACTGCGATGCGCCGGCGCAGATTGCGTGACGAGAGCGAATTTTCGCCTTCCGTTCATCTCTAATACCGATTTCCGGCTGCTATCCGGTCCGTCCTGGATACATAGATTATTGCAAACACGTTTTATAACGAATGGGTTTTATAAGAGGGGTTTTTATTAGTTAATACTATAGGTCAATAGCATTAATCTATGTACATAACATTAGAGTAATATATAAATTACGAGAAGGCTTAGAGTTTGTTAAATAAGACTGATCTTCGTAAAAACAACCCACATGTCAAAGTCAGCCTAAATTGTGGCCAGAAATATATTTAATATAAGCCTACGTCATTTATGATATTATACATGATTTAATACATACACAACATACGACTGATAAAAAATAGGTAGGCGACATATATTATTATTTCTTTAGTGTTTTCCTGCTCATCTCTCTGCTTTATATAACTCGGGTGAAGTTATGCCGGGGACAGATTACCAACGTGTTGTCAATCTCTCGTCACGTTTCGCGCAAACTATTAAACAGTTCTGCATAACAGTCTCTGGGTGATCAGCAATAGACGCGGGTTGAGGGTCGCCGCTGCGGTCAAGGTCCACCCGATTTCCACAACACGTTGCCAAACTCGACCCTGACTCCGTAATCAGGCCGGAACGGTTTTTTTCGCCTAATTATCGATTTAAATTGTCAACTTCTATTGGTATTGTGCACTCGACGTCACCCGCTATGTAATCGGAACTTCTTTATTGTCTGATATTTTTATTTTATTGTCTGCACAGAGCGTTTTTGTGGCTACTCGAGTTTGGGACATTAAAATTGTAAATCAAAGGCGTCATTTAATTTGTTATTTTAGTTCCACATTGGATATTTATACCGTTAGCATTGTTATGAATTATGTTTTTGTTACTCTTTGAGGTTTTTATGAAATATTGAATTCAAGTCTTAAAACGGTTTAGTAAGATAATAGACTTGTAAAAGGGAAAATCGGGTATTAATTCATGGGTATAAAAACATACGGTTTTTTAGTAAGAGGTTGATTGGAAACGCTATGCTCCGCTGAGTCTGACGATACACGCTTTATATGTAGGCTGATCTTGTGTGAAACGGAACTATCACTAAGTATATATAGACTTTATATTAAGGGTTTTCGAAAGAAATAATGGAAAACTTAGCTTTTATCAAGCGGTCACTGTTTATATAATTGTAGTCATATGATTAGATGAGGTGGTCCTGTGATTATGTAGAGTATTGTAGAGAACTTATAATTTTTAATAATTAAAGTTGTAAATAAAAAAATAAAAACTTTAATTAATAAATTCGTCCCTTTTTTAAATTTTATGCTTCACTAGTTTTTTTACTGTCGACGGCTCGAAGACTTGATAGTCATATTCTCTATGTCAATTATAAAAAAGCTTTATCAAAATAACCAAATAATTATAATCAAAGAATAATAATTGAAATGTGGACACATTCTCCTCGTTTTTGGCCAAATATTAAAATAAAATCCACGTTCATTCATCTTTCTGAAATATTCGAGATTTCATGACGGATACATCTTTTGAGAGAATCCAGCTATTGACCCAATTATTATGTATTCATAAACTCAATATTTTAAATTTCTAAACGATTACAGTTGCACTTATACATTTATATGCAAAATTTAGTACTATTAATTATAAGATGAGTTTTAAAATAATTTTCAATGATGTTTATAGGTAATTACAGATCTTTAAGTGTGTGGAATGCCATATTTTTTTTATAAATTGTAATAAACATAAACATAACAATAGACATATCAATAAATAATTTATTATACTGATATCTATAAAATAGTAATTAAACATCTTTTCATTAGCTATTCAAAAATACAAATTAAAAAATGATAAACACTATAAAGATCTAAATAGAGAGAAGAATTTAATATTCTGCATCTTTTTAATGATAGACATTATATCCGGTGATATAGATAAAAAGTTCCATGATATTCACGACAGATTGACAAATATGTGAGCTGATTTTTCTTTAAATTAGTTCAACCTAATAGTAATTCGATAATGAGGACAACGCGACCGAATATTAATATAAACGCGTCAACAATTTCGAAAATGGCTTCTATATATAACCGACCCATATTCCACGGCACAGCATTCACATCGCATTTATACCTATACTGTTACAAAATCATCAGTCCTGTCTGCATGAGAATGATTCATTTAAAAAAAACAGTATCTTAGGAGGTCGTCGATTATTGATAGTCTTCAAAAGTAAGGTATACTAAGAATTGGGTTACTACAAATTATTTACTCTACGGTTTGGGTGTATCTGATAGTCAATGTTACCTGAACTGTACGTTGAAGGCCTATGCAGGTAAAGCAGCGGTATGAAGCTAGCAACGTATAGTTTTGCAACATCAGTGTTCGCTGGAATCCTCGGTTTGGCACGGCGCGTGTACGCGTAAACATATTGCGAAACTCAACTACTTATATGTTTTATATCCGACAACTCCTAGGGCTGGTCTTGACGCTAAAATTGATACATCTACACGAAATTTCTGCTTTTGTTATATTCCGATAGAAAATTGAGAAAAATAACGCCTACGCATTTTATAATTTTTCCATTCAACTTGCAAGCATTGAGTGGAAAAGCATTTAGTGGAAGTGGATATAACTTTTAGTTTTTTACAAGTATGTGATTACATACTTGTAAAAAACTACTTACTGTAAAAGTCAAAACATACTATACTTGTAAAAGTCAAAACATAATAACTAGAGAAAATCTCTAACAAGTACATTTCATTAACGAAATGACCGACCCCAGACAAAACCGATCAATGAAATTACGTTAATCTTATTTCCAAGAAAGTAACCTTTTACAGACGGAGGATTATGAAATTTATAAACTTATACTCAATAATATCGAACAACGGTATCCCAAATATACAATATCTTATCGTTTTCCTGAATTGACAGATTTCCTCTTTAAATTAAACACTACTGTTTAATTTAATTTTATGATATAATGATATAATAATATATCAAATCTGTGACGGCAACTACTTCTTACTACACCGGATGATCGCGGGGAAGCCCAAATAGCAACACATATTAATATTCTAGTCATAAAAACTTTTGGTGATCTTTTAATAGACATTCAACAATCGTATGGGAATTCGGATAAAAACACTTCGGTTTAAATTGTGATTTGTAGTTATGAATTATGTATAATTCTCAATATTGAGCAAATTTTCCGTGATACCTATTGTCTTATTCATTTGAACTTTCGAATTGCTAATATCCGGCATCGTATGATGCACGCGCGGGTTCGTCGGGACATCCCTATTCCGACTTCCACATGATGATCTTAGAGTGCACCGGAGTGGGGAGCGGAGCTATTTATGCAGTGCTATGCGGCCTAACACTGACCCCGTTAGATCTCGGCTCACGAACACAAGGATAGCCACTCCATCTCTCCCACTTACGTGACCGTCCACGCGACGTCCCTTGCGGGCTGCGGATATAATAGCGCACTTAATCTAACTGCCTCTCATGAAATTGAAAAGAGCTTTGTGCTCCATAAAGAATGAGTAACGTGATCGCTAAATGAAAGGGTACAGTTTCATTTTGTATGATCGGATTTTCAGCCCTTTCAAGGACTAATGAACTCGGTTGCTACGCTGACACATCGGTCGTAAAAAGAGCGAAGTGACTTCGCCATGAAGACGTACAAACGCCGATTAAAGCTAGTGAGTAATGCAATTTTCTTTTTCTCCTTTGCGATGTGCGGTCAGGGAAGTATCGGTCTATTTAGAGTGAAGGGGGGGCCGTGGTCCGTGAAGGGCGCGTTTTGCCGCTTCGCCGGGAGCGAGCGGATAATTTTAAAACGGGCAGGAAACCAGTGGAGCGCGTATGTAGGCCGCCTGGACTCCGACGCCCCTCTGTTTTTATACCTATCGTAAACGTAAAAGAAGCTCTCGCTCATATGAGGTTTCCGGGGAAGTGGAGCGCTGAGATTCGGAGCGGAATTAGGTCGTGATAAAGTTTCCGAGTTGTGGTCATATGCAGGTCGACGTAAATTTATTAAGGCGGCTCGAATAAATGTACTACATTGTGCTATAAATATATCAGTTAGTACACAAACAATGATATATCAACGGAACGTTGCAGAACGCTCTATTTCTAGTGATGAAACAATATGATATCGGGTTTTCCCAACCTCTGGAAGGAAATGGATAACTAAATCTATCGTAAGCTTTTAGGTGAGTGAACGAATAGTTTATTTCGGAAGGATTGCCTGCGGAGTTGCGAAATGCAAACGAAGGAAGCCGCGTAAAGCGAATGTCTCTGACGCATTGGCGTCAGCTCCCATCGCTCGTGATTCATGGCGAGGGAACTTCTATGTGGTTTTGCGATTGCACTGACTCCGGCGGTCGCGGGTCACGTACGCCAGGATCTTATCGTACTGATGAAGCATATTTACGTAGTGTCTTTCCTGAGGGTTTGATATGTGCCGTGACTATGATCGATGTACGTAGCCTCTTTCCTTCCCGTTAATGACGTGTACAGCAACTTGTATGATATATGATCGTGTATCTATTCGATGTTTGTGTAGGATATCAGAAATACTCATAGGCGGAACTCAAGGTTCAAGCGTTGAAGTATGATTGCGATTTGGCGTACGAGCGAGTATCCAAGGTGTAACGGTGCATTCGATGGGCGTTTCGCCAGAGCGTCCAATTAGTCTATGATGGCGCTGAATTCCGGGATCGCGGTCCTTTCGCTTTCGGTGCGCGTGCGCAACTCAAGGTCGGGCCGTTCAACTCGGATGCGACGGTTGCGGGTGTTGCGACACCGAAATATGTAATTGTAGAGGAGCCGTTTGGCAGCGGCCGCGGCGCAAGTGGGTCGCGGCTTGCGCAACTCGCCGACAGATGGCGTTCGTCTTCCTTGTATGGATGGACGAAACAAAGAGAGGAACGAGTTCAGCTCAACGAGTGATTATCGGTGACATGTAGCAATAGCCTAATAAGTGTGCAAAAGGAGTCATTAAGCCTCTTAATAATATTCTCGATCAATGTCTATATAGTGGTAATTGTAAAACAATATATGTTATACCACTAATTTCAAAGCCTACATAATTAAATGCAACAAATGTGTTATGTTTGCAACAATGAAACTGCGGTCTGTAACTAATGCAAAACTACAAAGACAGTAATGCATGATATACGTAGGTACGGCATAATTCGAGCTAAGAGCTGAAATTACAGAAGTGGTCAAACACGAATGAGTCAATCACAAAATGAGCGCACGAGTCCAATTAGAAAATAAGAAGTGGGCCGTAAAATTTCGTATGCGCCGAACGGGAGCCCACATCAAAGTGGAAAACAGGAAAAGGCGCGTGTGATGTAAGGCAGCTCGGTTTGGAAGTTCGCGAATGTCAATAATAACGTTCCGGTCCCCCAGCAGGCGGCGCGGCGAAAATAGTCGCCAACTATTAATATGAGCGCTAGCTGCACTGCCCTTGAAACGGGACGATCACCTCGCGCACACTCCCGCGCACACTCACACGCGGCCGCGCGTTAGACACGCACACGCGCGCGCCTTATCGCGATGCAGCGCTGCAGAATAGACGCACCGATTATTTTAATTTCAATTTCGTTTGTGCAAACATACCGCGTAACGCGTACATGCGTTCGCCGTACGCGACTGATAAACCACTACATTCCGCATCACATTAAGATTAATTAGTTTTCCTCGTTGCCACAATTTGCGTAGATATCGTTCGAACTAGCTCGATCTATCCGTAACCTGTCGCGCGCGGACACTAGACAGATTCAGGTCAATATAATAAATAGATAACCGACTGTAACCATATCACGCTCGGTATCCGCGAGAGGATATCGCGCAATCAGTGACCAATCAGAGTTGGTAATCGACTACTAGCATTAGTGTTATTGGCCAAGAAGGTTCATATCGCGTATTTCAATGTCTCTACGCCGTGAATACGGTAGGTACCCGCTGTCGTTGACCATTTTAGGTTATTCAGTCATCTGATTCACATTGCTTTATTTTCGTACCATTCTGTAAATGTGTGTTTCTCAATTCGTAGTACAATGCTGTGTATTCGTGTGTACACGATTCTCAGCTAAATACTGTTCACATCTGACGCAACGTGCATCACAATTCCTTCCAAAATTACCTCTCGGCGTCGTACATCTCGAAGAATGGTGTTTCGCATCGCCTGCGTCAGATATTGGCCAATCCGAAGCACCAGTCAAGGTTTTGATGATCGAGCTTGTGATATGAAACGTGTGATGCATTTTAATGGTCTCCGTTGTTTATACAGAAAATCTAGATTGGATAAGTAAGATTATTTACGAAGAATGTGAGAATATTTCAGGGTATTTAGTATTTATATATTTACTGGACTTTGAACCACTCTTTATTCATATATGTTTAATTGTGTAATAAAATGAGTATGTGTCGTTTTAATGGCGTTTCAAACCAGGATGGGCTAATTTATCGGAGTATCGGAATCCTCACATACGCTGCGTTAGTACGGCTCACACTTGAATCAGGTTTCGACTGCCCAATCCGAGTAGGAAGGTCGCGTGCGTTTCGCCAGCGACTGACAATGGCGGCGCCGGTACCGCGCTCTGTCGCAATCGGTTTGCAACACCGAAATTTCGTGTGTGTGTTACGGCAATACCGCGGCCGCTGCACGCCCCGCGGCCACCGATCCGCCATGACGTGCCCTACCAACCTCTCATATTCGCACTTACGCTTAACGATCCCCACATATGTGAATATTATGATTCTACCAATACATTTATGTCTTCTTGGAATCTTATAGGAGAATCGTATTAAAACTTCGTGAGTCCAACTGATAAGTTCACTATTGTTCTTGTGATGAAATTACCTAGAAATACCACTTAGTGCGGTTTCTGTTTGTTTATCAGAACGGTTTTATTCATTGATTGAATTGTTCTGACGTCTGACGTAACAGTTCCATATTAATTTTGTCAGACCGCAGTATAAGTCCACTGCATCATCACGGTCAACGTCACAGTTATCAACATTGTTAGTTTCACGCTTTGCTATTACTGCATAATTAAACGTTCCACTTGGATTAATAAAATGTGTATAAAATTTGAGTCACTTCAAATCGTTCCAGTATCGGCCATGTCGTCATCAAACATTTCCGCTGATCTTGAAAAATCTGTGTCAATCCGTCGAACTGTATCTTTCTCAGGAAGTCGCTTTATTTTGTGACTATTTTGAACATGGCGGGCCTTTTTAACGTCTATAACGTAAAGTTAAATTTAGTAAAGTAGGTTTTTAAACGTTTTACCAACTTGATACTTATTCGATTTCGATAGTCTAGCCAGAGTACCTACCTACTGTCCGTTTAAAACCAATACATATTATGACATATGAGGAACATTGCGTTGTTACATTTAATCTCTTTTGGGACTCATAATTTTCCCAACTTACAACGCGTTATATATTTTATTAGACTGTAGTAGCAAACAAGCTGTTCATCTGATGGTAAGTACTACTTGCCGCGCATGGTTGTCTGCAAACAACTTCATATAGGACGGACGTTCTATCTTAAGCCAACCACAGTTGCATTGCTACTCCCGAGGACTAAGATGGTCGCCTCTCATAAAAAAAACAACAGGCAGTCATAATGTTATAACGGTTTAGTCACGAAATTGTTGCTATTGACCAATATTCAAAATATATTTACAGTCCTAATTGACTTTGTGCATGTGGTGTCATAATTTCATGTATATGGACATTTATATGTGCGGTGAATAGCAATAAAGTACAAGCGCTAATCTTCGGTTACAATCTTATGCAACGAGAATTTTGATGCGCCTTCTCTGCATTCGTTGGCTTGTTGACATGCGATAAGGTAATGTTCTCTTTTAAAACAATCACATACAAATTCGCGAGTTGTAAATCTTATACATTCTGATTTTAAAGCTATAGCTGCGATTTTGGAAAAAACAATAGGATTTTGATTCAAAATGACAAGTTATTTACAGTTATTTGGGGAAATAACGAAAGAAATATGATGTAAGATATATATCATGATATATAAGATGATAGATATAAGTCGAGTTATAATTTTTTTTTATATAAACCTGCATGTTTCCGTATCTACACCTATATGCACGTATCAAAAAAAATGCAGTTATCTATTACGCATAGAGATCATTTCATTCTTTCAGGTGTTGTTTGCAACCAAATAAACATGTGATTGCATTTCAAATTTCCATTGGAACTGTTTAACATAGACAGGACATTCGCTTTTAATTGTGTCCGAGACAAAGAAGTCCGTGGAAGCATGCTTAGTACCTAGAAGGCATTTTTATATGCAGTACAATCGAAAGTGGTCGCTTCGCATGCGGCGGGCGCGCGGTACGCGGCTCGCATACTGCGACGGCGGTGGCCGCTTCAGATTTTTTGCATCTTTATATTAGGATCACTGACCTTGTGCAATGTCAAATAGCTGAGGATAGGCGTAAGTGAACGATGCACAAAGTCAACTGGTCCGCTAGGGATGCGCTTGGCGATATTTCCGCTCTTTAAGCGCTTTGTCTTTTTTAAAGGAGCAAAGAGTATAGAGAATTAAGTCCATTGAGTTCTGTAGTCTAGTCCACATAAGATCCTTCTTATCTGAAGTTAGTCAAAATTGCATTGCTACCTCTCAGGGCTAAGTTGGGACGCTTTGCGCTTTCGCTTTTAACCAGAACTCAGCAGCGCTTAACATGACTGATGCTTGAAGTCTTGTAAATTTTTAGCATAAGTAAAGAAGAAATCATTTGTATAATGAATACTATAATTATATGAATATTCGCTACATTGTTACGTAATTGTCATTTAAATTATTTATTTCCTTGATTTTATTTATAGCGATTTCCTATCGATTAATACCATGTAAATACTTAGATATATTATATTTAGACAAGTAAATAATTGGATTTTGTGGTTGCAGGCACAATAGTTGATTAATTTGATATCATATTAATTGCACAACAATAAGTATTTACAAAGTAACGTATCGTTAATCGAAATGTATTGTACTTCAGGAACGATTCGTACCGATTTTCGATTTTATGCACCTACTATTCTAATAAGATAAATCTTATTTTACATAGACATTAAAACTTTTACATAGATAAACCGGTTAATCATTCATTAACTCCTTACTCATTAAAAAGGAGTGAATAAATGAATGAAAGAATGAGTATTAAAATGTCCATCGAGTTTCCACACATCACTTGTCAGTGGTCACTAATCACACGGACAGACAGACACGTGTTACGGCGTAACGGAGACAGTTCCTCAGAGCGAGCTTAAATCGGTCGAAAATCCCGAAACGCATTCCTGTAGCTAATTCCGAGCCGCGGAATTGATCGCTTTGTTTATAAAAACGTAGCGGTCGCTGCAACGTGTTTTTCTCGTATTCTCGTACAAATTGAAACAAATGCAACGTAAATTATTAGCGTGCGGCCGGATAATTTGTGCTTTTAATGGGCCGATTTAAAATTTCGGAAGGAGGGCCAACTGGCTGGCGGCCAGCGGCGTAAATGTGGTACCGGAAGTTGATCCGGGAGAGATGCTTAGCGATAACTGTGTCCTTAGGCTTTAGTATGAGTTTATACGTTATATGTACGTTTCAAATTACGTTCGTTCATCAATTCGCACTTGGCCAGCGCGGTGGACTATGGCCTATACCTCTCTGATACTGAGAGAAGATCCGTGCCCTGCGGTGTGATAGTAATGGGTTGACAAAATGTTAAGACGTTTCCTTAAAATAATAATTGTTAACGTTTATGCCCATGTATCGAACGAAAACGTCGTCAAACCATTATTGTCCCACTGCTGGGCACGGGTCTTCTCTCAGAATGAGAGAGTTTAGGCCATAGTCCACCGCACTGGCCAAGTGCGAATTGGTGGACTTCACACACCTCCGAGAACTTTTTTTTTAAAGAACTCTCGGGTGTGTAGGTTTCCTCACGATGTTTTCCTTCGCCGAAAAGCAGTGATAATTTATGTATAATACGCACATAAATCAGTGGTGCGTGCCTGGGTTTGAACCTCGGACCTCCCGATTGAGAGGGCAAGTTTCGACCATTAGGCTATCACTGCTCTTCGTGCTCTGCATATCGTGAACGAAAACGTAAACGTGCAAAATTGAATAGTAAGGATGAAAACGTATACAATGATCGTTTCGTTCAACTCGTACTAAGGGCAGTGAAGATTGCAGTAGCAGACGATTGTTCTTGAGTATTCACACAGTTCGTTTGTTATTTCGTTTCGGTAATGCAACAATTGGAACGAATGAACGTGTAATTAGAGCATATGTACTAATGACACGCAGAATTTATCGAGATATACCTGTAAGAGCGTTGAAAATAAAAACCAAATGAGCCATTTGCTTCTATTTGTAAGTGGAATTGCAGCAGTTTTATCTTTGAAATGTACTCATAACATATCCACATTAAAATTTAATTACTCCTATATTTTAAATTTTTTGGTAATAAAGTTTTAATTAATTTCTATAAAAGTATTACGCTTTAATATCGCATTAACTGAAAATGACAAATTCGAGACAAGAAAAGTATTTTGCATAATATTATTTAAACGTTTTCCATCTTGACGAAGATAATTAATATTCGATGCAATGAAGTCAGAATATCAATATTCTAGGGCCAAAGGGCCAAGAAATATCGGGCGTCGTTTCCCCGAATCCACAGTAAGGTGACCTTCCGGGTGGGGCGTTCACCGCGGCGGTCACCTTACCACCGCCACCGCGCCAAACAATGCTATTGTTATTCCACCATCTTTAATTCTGCACGCCTAGCTTTTTACGCGACCTTGCCACTTGTCAGTGTCATCGAGACAATTATTGGTTACGTTTTGATTAAAAAGAAAGCTGTGAAATTATTTGTAATTTACTTTTTGAATTTCGAGCTCCGGGAAACAATGGATATATTTTTTAAAGCGTTGAAGGGAGATGATGACATTAGATGAAGCATAAACTAAGATTTTTTTTAATTTATAACGATTTTACACAGTCCTATCATATAACTTTTATTTGGCACATTTTGTTTTAAAGCAGCTGTAAATATCAATTGATCATTACAACGTAAAATATTACAACGAGAAGGTAAAATATTACAAAAACATAATAGATACTTTATATTCAACATAATAAGTAATATTAAATTTTTACTGGATTGCCAAAATATAGAAGATGGGTTTTCCTTCTTAAAAAGACACATGAATTGACACAATGGATTTTAAGAAATAAACTATTGAATAAATTGATAATATTGGACAAATTGACATTATAAATATGTTTCGTAAGTCTGTAAAGGCACGCGGACATGATCGGAAAATCCCAGCGTTGTGTATTCCGATCACAGCCATTCACGGACATAAATCTGCGACACACTAGCATCGGTACTTATCTTGCTCCAGGATTCGTTATTCATAGGATATACACCATGTCTGGTGTATAATTTCTAAGATTCTTTGAACAATTTTTAAGTTTCCGAATTCAAACCTAACTTATGTGCTGGCACCAAATATTTTATTGGCTGGATACCTCTCTTTTTACTCTTGTAATAAGGAGTCCAAGCCGTAGTCCACCACGTTGGACATGTGCGGGATTATAAAGACATTTCATGAGTATAGTTTCATAATTGTTATAGGATATGTTAAAATGTTTGAACGTCGGTAGAGTAATTGATGAAGTTATTTTATGATAAATGTTTTAGGCATTTACGCACTTATACTTCAAAAAATACTAAATTACGCTTTGGACTACGCGAGCACGGAGTTTCGTTGTCAAGTTAACCATCCATAGTAGAATATATAGTATTAGTACAATATACAATATACAATATACAATATACAATATACAATATACAATATACAATATACAATATACAATATACAATATACAATATTAGTACAATATACCTAAATATAAAAAAATCTAAACGATATGCAAAGTATATTAGAAACTATTCGATGGAAACCGATACAACATTGTTACTATTTCTACTAATGTAATTTCCAGTAAAATTAATTAGTTTCAGGTAGTAGTGTTATCGCGAGGACATGTAAATCTAGACATTAATATAACAATAACGGCTAATGCGCTGAACAACCTGCACCATAAAGTTTTTATCGTATGCAACGCTCATAAACGAAATCTTTATATTTCTCCTTACATAATATACAAGTAGCGAACGAGTGTGCAGCAGATCTGATCGTAAGTGACCACTGACCAGTACTGCTCTTATGTCCAAGACCAGTACTGGTCAGTGGTCAAACGTAATCAACCCGCAAATATATTTTATTTCATCTAATTAGAGATGTAATAAAATATATTTGCGGTCAGCAACAGATGTGTTCCCACCCATGTCCTTTGCTGCCACTGAGGAGTAAGTAGAAAGCTCTTAGGAGTGTTCTCTCTTACTACTTCTTCCAAACACGAGTCAGTTGTGGCGGTGGTGCCTTCGTAGCCAGAGAACGATGCGTTCTAACATGTACCTACAAAAGGTAAGTTTACAGTACTCACCGCCAGGTGGCCTTGGATGCGCTGCGGCGTGGTGCTGGAGCGAGGTGGCGATCTGGTGGTGCTGGTAGAAGGGCAGGAAGGGCGCGTGGAAGGGCGCCGGAGGGGGTGGCTGCAGCCGCGCCTTCAGGTCCTCGGCGGAGCCCGCCCCGGACGAGGAGGACTCCACGTCTGATACCCCGCTGTCGGCCGGCGAGGGCGGGAGGGAACCTGCAACAAGCATGTCACGTTAATTATGTTACACAGATTGAAGTCTGGACTAGATGAATAACAAAGAGTGGTATTGGTAAGATGACTTTGTGATTCTCAGAACCTAGCTTATAAGGTGATCTAACTAATAAAAAACTTCCGTATAATCAATGTTACACAGTAATACAAGTTGCAGAAACTTTTTAACCGTAGTATTTCTTTTTCTTTATCGGGATCCAGTCAAAATACTGGAAATTTCATTGTGATTATAAAAAAAAGTTATAAACCAAGAATACTTTAAATCATTGGACCGTCGGTCTTCCAACGGTTTCCAACGGCCACAAGCTTTTCAGTAGTGATTATGTCATTAGATGCCAAATAGGAAGATTTCAAAATTTCATTCCGGCTAGCCCAAATGGGTGCAAATGCTTGTGTATATATAAAAATGAGCATGAATGTCTGCGCTACAGTGTTGATGTGTAAATCCGTCTAAGACAGTGCCGCTAATAATAGCCGGCAACGCAAATAGACGAGAAGCTTCACTTATTAAACAAATTTATTATTAAACGGGATAGCTTACTCATACGTTGGTTCGGAGAATGTGACACTAATATACAAAACAATAGCTCCGTCTGTCAGTTAGCGATTAATGAGACAATATATTGCTTTTTACACCATATTGATGTGTTCCAGGAAATAGTGCAACACAACTGAGACGTAATAATTTAATTATATGTTTCTTAGTACGTATCACATTTTATTGGTAAACATAAGTTGTGGTTTATTATTAACAATATTGCTTATTTATTATTGGAGTGTTAGGTTATTCAAGAAGAATATAAAAGTCAATTGCATATTAATATCAATGAATTTGTTAGATTATCGCGTAACCATATTCATTTATTTCGTTAAATATTTCTATGTGTCTAAAAGCTTCATATTACATAAATAATTGTACCTAACATTTAAACATAATCATAACTAAATATTATGTAGTTTAGATGTTAATATTTTTTTATAATATGCTGAACAGACTAACTATTCATTAGTAAAGTTTTAACTACTACTACTACTATAATGGTTTTCTAAAACCCTTTAGAGCTTATTACATAACAAAATCATATAATAAATGTAAAAAATATATGTAAGCTGTGAGCAGCTGATTAAAATCCTTTGCTTTATACTGTACGTAGTAGAAGATATACTCATACCTAACCAAAGCATTCCAACTTAGTTCTTAGAGAGTAGCAACGCATTTAGCCAACCTCAGAGAAGACTAATCTTATCTGGATTTGGTTACATATGTCCGCGGACGGCAGATGCATTTACGATTAGATGAACTGTATGCTCGTTTGCCACTTCAATATTATAAAACGCTACAACAGTTTATCTTTTAAACTTTAATCAAATGTTAGTTATACTACGCAGTAGCTCTAACCGTTAAAATCACGAAGTATAAAAGCATGATAAATTACTCAGCATGTTTATTGTGTTTTATCTAACGGTCGTCCGATGCATAATAATTTGCATGCAACCCTGAGAAAGTGCGCTAATCCTGCGGTCTCTTAGACCAACGGTCAGTGCGACAATGCCTCATCTGCCGTAGAAGAAAGCCAAATCTTATGCACTTGCATTAACCTGTTTGAGTGTGGGAATTAATTCGGATGGTCAGCGCGTAATTGTTATGCAAAAATGCACGGTGTGTTTTTAATTTACGATTATGCAGATCTACGGGTCGAATAGGCCAGGGGTTACGGGGTTGCGCTTTTTTGCATCTCAAATGGGATGCTATTTAGGTATGTTTTGATTGTGATGAACGACCATTTGGTGAATTTTTATGTAAGTTGCTGTTAAAATTTGAATATGTATAATTTTAATTTCAATTGTTGAATTTGATCAACGTATTTTTGTGTAAACTTCTCATACATCTTGCAAATGGATTGGGTAGCATCGTAACAATTAGGTACAATATAATTTCAAGGTATAAGGGTTTGTAAATTGTGAGTACATTATAAATGAGTTTTGTTTCAAACATCTAAAAATCCTTCTCTGCGTTTATATCACCATCATGGAAATGAGAAGCCAGCCGAAACTTTCTCATGTCCGAGGGCTTCAATAAAAAGTTTGACGAATAACGGTTGTCCGGCATTTAAATAATATAATCGGGTATACTAGGAGGCAAAGAAAGCTGTTTATTCAACGTTTCCTTGTGCATTGAAACTATGACGGGGTATTAAGACCAGTGACCATTTGACCGGTGCGAGGACCGCTGTCCACACCCCTTTGTGGCCATTGTCAACCCTTCAATACGGCACAATGGGTATGGGAACCGGGAAGCGGCGACGGCCTCGCGGACCCCGCCGGCTTGACCATTTAAAAACTCAATGGAATAGTGTTACGTGTATAATCAACCAAATAGCGCAACGTCACGAATAATAAACTAGTAGCTTAAACCGTTCCACAAACTGGACGTGTTTTGTGTGAGCATAATGAAATCGAGACGAACCCGCCTGCGAGCTGCTGACCGGATATTATTTGGGCATTGTTTACTTATGAAAAGTATTAAATGCATACTTTTATTTCCTCATTTGTATAAACAAACGATTAATAACGACAAAAACGTTAATTTGAATTTTATTTTAATGCATTATTAATTTTAGTTTGAAGAGGTAAAATAAAATTGTTATTATGACATCGAAAACGTTTGAAGGGCGTTATTTGCTTTTATTTATTTATTTATTGCGCAGCTGAGCATACGAGCACATTATATAAAATGAATTCAATAGTTTTATGGCGCGGTATTACAGGTTCACCTCCAGACATTTGAAGGGTACGCAAACAGTGATAGGAGTCAACACTTGAAAACCGCATTTTCTAAATTATTTCAAGCATACTTTTTTATTTAATAAAATATATTTTTATTTTTGGTTGTCTTCTCAACTAATCCACTCGGTTACCAAGCGAGCTCGGTGTCCACGGCTCCACGGTTGACCAACGGCCAGGAACACGGAATCGCTCCGCATTGTGCCAACCCTTTCATCTCCCGTATCAAAATAATAATAAATTAACTATAAATAATGATCGCATTCCCTTAGGGTGCCGAATCAGGTCTACCGGTCGGAGCGGAATGCGGTCCCATTAGGATAGTGCGACAATGCGGCACAAAGGTGGCCACCCTGTTTAATCGGACCATCTTTATGGACTGACCGCTGTCCATCGCCTTTGTGCGAAAAGCGGCGTTAGACCATAATCCATGCGAATGGAGACTTAGAATTTTTTGCATATGAATAATCGTGCGGTGAGTCGTGTACATAAGCCGTTATGTATAGATGTACACGTGGAGCCGACGGCGCTCGTGAGACAGCTCGGGGCTCGCCACTGCCGAGTGATATCACGCCGCTCCGATAATGTAACAATTGTGTAACTAATCATATTTACAAGTACAACCTATTACAATGTTCCAATACGTCATGTTTATTATCCACGCGTTCGTTTTTCTTTTATCAAATAAATCACCTCTATTATGTAGTTGTAGGTAAAAAGCTAATTTAATTCGATGTTAGTTGACCACCAATTCGCACTTGGCCAGCGCGGTGGACTATGGCCTAAACTCTCTCATTCTAAGAGAAGACCCGTGCCCAGCAGCGGGACAATAATGGGTTGACGAGAAATGTCAATTTTACGGAAAACGGATTTTTGATATCATCGAACAGGAATAGATATTTCAAAACTTTAAAAAAATATTCTAAATAATATTTCTGTGAACAAGGAGCGACTAAAGTCGATCTGTCTATCTGGACATTTTGATAACCCTTTCAGTGTCGCCCCTTCGTCATTTATCTCCTTTAAGATGGTAATTCTACTTTAGGTACTCGAATAATTTAACCGTGCCGTTGGTACGATTCGAAAAGTATGTGTTTGATATTATGAATATTTAATATCTCTTTTGAGAAAATTAAAAGAATTCGGACGAATTCAAGCACACCACACATTTTTTCTAGAAATAATTTAATAAATAAATCTTAAAGCTTATTAATTTGCAAACTAATTATTTAGTCTACTATCGTACAATACCTACTAAAAGTAGTGAACTAAATTCATCGTACAAATTATATTCGCTGGTGGAAATTACAAGGTATTTTAGATTGCGGACCGGAATTGTCATAATTAACCCGTACAATACTTGTCGATTGCGAATACTTCTCATTGAATAGCCCGACAATGGGTTGCGTTTGTGCGCCCACGCGTGACATTCTAATTTCAAAGTGTCAGTAGCTCCGGAAACCAGCCGGGGCCGGTTCAAAAGAAGAAAGAGATGCAATGATGCGTCGGAGCGAGATGTGTTGCAGATTAGCGCCTATTGTGACGGGATGATGCGGCGATTTTGCAGCGCAAGGTGCAGTGCAACCCATTTTTGCATCAAAACGAGATGTTTTGAGAGAAAATGTGCGATCGCGCAACGTGTGCAACCATCTGCGCTTGTCAATTGTTTGCTTAGGACGTTGCGTGTTTGGATTTTTGGTTTCGGGTCTCACTGACCCGGTGCCACATTGTAAGGGTTACTTTATAAAGCCGCCGGTTTTCGGGTTAAATGTGTATGTTTTGCACAACGTATTTGTTATCTCGGTTAACAGATTATGTATCGGGTTACCACATGCTGGTTCTCTACGCGGTTGACCTACAAAATTTTAATTCTCAGTATTTTTAATTTCACATCATGATAACAGCCACAGTTTATTCCAGTATTATACTAACTCAGTGCAATTATAAGTAAAATGTGACACTTTTATTATTCATTGCATTGTGCCGAAATATATGTAGAAAATTATGAAATGTTTCTTCATGTACTCTTTCATATTGTACAAAATTGATATGCGTAATAAATATAATAAATATTTCATGTAACACAAAGTAAACACAGTTGACACGTTGATGTGATTCATGGAGCGATCAATCAAAAGCTTTGTGTCGAAAATGTGATACGCGAACCCTTTCGGTGCTAATATTATTAATGCTTGTGCAAGTCGGGGTCTAATCCACCCACATCGCAGCGTAGGGTCAATTGTAATTATTGCATGAAAATGCACATTCGGCAAATAGACCGTCGGGGGACATCTGCGCAAATGACGCCGCAGAAGGGTTTGGGGAAAGCGAAAGTTGAGTGACATCATTAAGCATTATAACATTTTAGAAATTGTTCACATTATTCTTCTGTATTTGTGACATCTGCTTGCTCCATTCGTGTGCGTATCGATCTAAAAATTCAAACATTTGCGACATTCAGCACTATATACATAAACGTTTAAATTCTTTAAAGTAACCGACCGCGACTTTCGAAAGCTTTATGAGGGCGACATAAATTGTTGAAATTGTTCCGGAGATTAGTCGTAACAGACGTATTTACGGACGTTTTCCTTTACAGCGCGATAAAGCACCTCGGTTACGTAATGTGCGCGTGTGGTGTGTCTGAATGGAGGGTGCGGTGTGCGTGTGTGCGTGCGGGGAGGCAGGGCGGGCTGGCGCGGTCGTGACATTGGGCGGGATCAGCTGAGGCTATCGATTGCCCCGCACTTCCTCTTCGGGCTTTATGAATTTTTCATGCCGTTGCCTCGACCGCTCGCTTGTTGTGACGCGCCATCTACTTGTCGTACACGATGGGAAAGTGGGGGCTGACAAGTTATTTGGTTCAGATTAGAAGTTAATTTAGTATTTAATTTTACTAAATTATATCTCAAATGTATATGTGTAGTATAAGCAAATGTATACTAGAATAGTAGTAATGCTTGATAGTAGTGTAAGATAAATGTAGTTTGAATAACTCGAGCATCTCTTATATCATAAGCTACATTTTAGTTAGGTAGATAGAAGTAATACATACAACAAAGATATTACATAATACTACTATATAAAGCTTTAAGAATTATTTTACTTAAAACTATTAAAACTGATTGTGTTTTAGTGTCCTTAGTGTTATTTATGGCATTTAATACGCTACGCCGTAGTAAAACACGAGATTAATCGGTCGAGTTCCTGTGGTCACAGTCGGACGGATATTACGATTCCAGTGCCCGCATTTTATATACAACACTATCCATTTCTACCAATATTACGTTGTGTCCAACTGGAATCCACTCTCGGCACTAATTTCCGTTGTTCTGTTGTATTCACTGTTACATTCTCAAAGAGATGGATTAGCTGAATGCAGAGGATTAAGTAAATGTAACACCGTAAAACATTCTCGCTTTTTAGATTAAGAACCTCTTTATCAATATCCGGTAATCGGAACTTCTTTAAGGGATTAAACGCTTATAGACATAAGACATACGAGTACAGCCTCTTAAAGGAATATTAGATGTGTAGTGACGGAGATTTTGTGATTTCATTTGTTTTCTCTCACAAAAAACCTTTGTCTACACAATCATGGCTATTAGTTTGGCTCAGTAAAACAATGGAACGCTGAAGTCGCATTAGTCCTACATAATAAATGAACGGCTCGTAGCGATCGTCAAGTCGCTGTTATATCGCAAGAGTGATTCGGTGTCTACGACAGTGATTTTCAATCCTCACAACCCTCTGTATGTAAAAATACTTCACAAGTCCTAATTCTCCGCTGTTTGCAGTCTGTATTTTAAGGTACAAATAACCTGTTTATTTATATCATCAATTGATTTTCTAAAGTAAAATTGGTTATCTATTTATCATAACGTAATTAATCAGTTAAAAATGTTCTATAACGAATATGATCTGCGTAAAAATACCTTCTTATTCATTATTATTTCGTTTTGACTAAGGCTTCGTGGCGTTCATTAGAAGTTTCGCAACAAGACGATCGAGAATCACAGTTTGGAAAGCTCTGATCTACGAGAAAGGCTGTGTAGGTCCTCTTCAAGTGTGCTGACCCGTATCTAACCGTACCTAGCGTACCGAGTACCTTTCATGTCTTAGATTGTAATGTATTTATCGAAAAATTCCGGGAACACCAATTCAGTCCAAAACGCCCTTTGAGATCGCTAACTCGAATGCGTGACTGGATTCCCTTTTCTACTGATTGGAGGTCGAGCTTTGTTTCAGAGAAATCGCTACCTAATGTTGTGTTAGATAACAATATTCAAATCACAATTGAGAATCTGTTCTTTTTCTATGTAAATAATGAAAGCATTAACAACGGCGCGCTTAACATCTACCTAATGTTTTAACTAATAAGAAATAAGATTTGAGTTGTATTGAATGGCTATTAATCAAAATGCGTTCTGGCCCTTTTATCTCTACCTTTACACATTTTAAATTAGAACATACTTACTTAACACTATTACAGAGTAGTAGGTATTTCTATACCAAGTGATTGAACTGCGGTAGGACTCTACCTAAAAGTTGGACCTTTCAGGTTACTAATAAGTTTCGATGTAAAGACCCGAGACAATGAAATAATCACCCTAAAACAGTTGTAAATGATTAGCAGGTTCTAAATTAACACCTGACAAAAGAAAATAAGGTACCCACGCATAAGCCAGAACTGAATAGTTTAACTAACGACTTAATTCATTTGATAATTAACTTTAATGGGCGATGAGCTAGCGAATTCGCTGTCTCAAACCACAGACTATAAAAAGTTAGCGTCAGATGAAAGCCTAAACATTTTCCATATCTGAGTTTTAACTTCTAAACGTACCTTGTGTGATATTTGTAACTATGTGTTTACTGCGGTTTTACTCGCGTTTAAAAATTGTAATAACCTTCGACAGAATCGATGGATTTTATTAAAATAAAGACTAAATGATACCTCAAGTCATGAACTACAAGTATATTATCATACATTTCGGGCTTTTGATTTTCTACGATATTATTATTTATTGTCAGTCCTCCAAACATTTTTGGAAATACATCCCATGTATAGACACGTAGAATGATATTTTTTATAAAATATGTATATAGTAAATTCGACTATGAGTCCATCCCGTTAGTCTCCCGGGATATTACCGTGATTGTTGTAGCTAAGTGTTCAACATATCTTTGTTAAGTACACACGTAAATGTTAAATTTATTCTCTTATGTATATCAGCTGGTATTAGAGACACTTCTACAGTGGTAAGGTCCTCAGACCTATTTAATCCGCCGGTATTATTTGCGCTGTAAAGAATGATTGTCTAGGTAGACGGAGACTAAATGAGGTGATTTGAAACAGGTGTAACTTTTGATTTTATATAGAACTCGATTTATTTTATTTGCAGTAAAATGTGTAGCTGGCAATAATCACTTATGTATTAGATAGTCGGCATATTTGTCCCCTAATTCTTTTGATAAAGTGAACTATATGCTTGTTGGCTACTTAGGTTTCCTATCAGTCCAATCGTGGCTTGTAGATCGGATTTTGATCATAGATTTCTCTTAGTATTTTACTAATACAGATTTTGATCATAGATTTCTCTTAGTAAAATACTAAGAGAAATCTATGATCAAAATCCGATCTACAAGCCACGATTGGACTGATAGGAAACCAAAGTAGCCAACAAGCATATAGTTCACTTGATGGTAAATGATCACTGTCGCCCATAGACATTTATAATCAACTCCACATAGAACAGAGGTTCTACCTAAAGTCAATTATAGGAGCATTAATTAGGGCTAAGATGATCGCCTGTAATAGTTAAAACGTTGGGATTTCCGCGATCAAACTATTCTGGTTCTACCACCCTGCAATCACATTATGATTTAGGTTCTGCGGTTACTCACCAGTATTTGGCGCAGTGTAGAGGTGATGACGAGGGGCGGGCGCGGGCGCCAGTAGCCCGTGCAGCAGCACCCGCCCTAGCGAGCCGCGCGCGCCCAGCGGCAGGCCTGCCGGCTCGCCGTCCACTGCAACAAACATAAATTACTATTATTATTTATGTTCTAATGAACGTGTTAAAATATTCGCTAAATATTCAAATTCAAATTCATTTATTTTGGAATAATATACATGTGTGTAACACTTTAGTAATTTTACATTTCCAAACAAACAAGAGAACTTAAACTATATTCCGTGGCTGGGACCATCCTATTAAGCATAATCGAAACACCTGTAGCAAGAGGTCCCGCTCTTCCTTATCCTATAATATGTATGTATGTAACTATGTATGTAATCTTGAATTATTATTACTCTTATCAATGTTATATCAACAATTGGGTTTTATATTTTGGTTATAATTAAAAATCTATTGATTTGAAATTATATAAAATGTTGATGTATATTAAAGTGTTTTATGTAGTCTTAATTCTAAAGTTTTTCATGGAAAAAGTTTGTTAATAATCATAACTACTAATACTAGAAAAAATCACAACAAGGTGTAGTTTATATAGTAATATGATATGATATCATGAAATAAAATATATTAAAATCCTTTTTTATTTATTGATTAAAGTATACAAATGCCAAATATAAGATCAGACTAATAAATACATTATGTTTAAGGTACAAAAATAGATGATACAGGAAATTACTGATTTAATTTTAGTTTGTAGGTGAGGTACATTAACAGATTAAACTGGGTATAATAATGCGTTGTGGCGTATATGTTAAAATATATGAGGAAGGAAGTCTAAATCGTAAACTAATTACATGTAGGAGATATAATATATTGAGGATTACCATGACATAATTATACGTGTGACAAATTAGGCTATCATCTTGTCGTTCCTAATCTGGCGACAATTTATTTATGACCCACAGTTGGACATAGTTCCCAGAACATAGACCAGAGAGGGAGGTGGCCTGAAGCTTCTATTAATTGACGGTGGTGGTATTCAAACCGTTATTATTTCTCCCAAGGGTTCTCCCAAGGGGGAGGTATTCTGAAACATCATTAGCTTCTATGAATTGCCAGTGGAGGTATTCATACCGGCATTAATTTTAATCCAATAAAAAAATATATTTAATACTGAACTGAACTTTTATTAAACCTCAAGTTATACAATAAACTTAATTGAAAAGGATCGAATTATGAATTAATTGTAAAGTCTACAATAGTCAAATGAATAGAGAAACTAAGTAGCGATAGTGCTAAAGCTTTCATTTTCGTAGCAGCCTGCGTAGCGCGCACTATTGGCTGAAATTTTATTTAACTACCATGCCTCAATGTTAACTTATCAGTTTTGTTAAATGACTGAAGTAGCAAACGAGCATGCAGTCCACCTGATGGTAAGTGACCACTGTTGCCCATGGACATCTGTAAGCAACTTCATATAGAACATGGATCTGAAGTCAATCACAGATGCGTTGCTACTCCCGAGGACTATGATGGTCAGCGCATGTGAAAGTGTACCGGCAACCCCACCCTTCTATCGAAACGCAAGAAATGCTTCACGCTAAAAATAGGTGTGTCGGTGGTACTTCCCCGGTCGAACTACACTGGTTCTACCGCCTTGATAGACCAGTGACCGTACACCGTGACAGTTGACCAGTGTAGATATTTATGTTGGATATAAAGATCCCGTTCAAATTAGATGGCCTGATGGTTTTACCGTTCGCCATCTGACAGACTTTCCTGTTTACACTAAGCAAAAACAGCGATTTTATTGACATAAATTAGACTAATAGATTGACTGTCATTATCATGCGGACAGCAAGATTTGTCAGTCGGGGAACAAAAAAAACTGTAAAGTTGACTTTATGGCGACGCGCTCCAAATTTATATAGAATTGAAAATCCATTAAATAAAATACTAGATACTTTAAAGGTTATATGAGAACGCCGCAGAATGTGTTAGACAGACAGCCGTTTCTTCTTAGTCCTGAACCTTTTTTAATAAGAATTAAGTAGCAAATGAGCATGCAGTTCATCTTATAGACAGTGGTCACTGCTGCCATTGACCTATGTAAGCAATCTGTTACAGAAAAGAGATTCTATCTGAAACACATATGTTACTACTAATTTAAGATATTCGACATCTCTGTACAGCTTATAACTAATCCAATCATATAAGGATGTCATAACAAATGTTGACGGCGGTTATCACTCTTGCATACTATGATCTTATTTGTTTAATTAAAAAAAATATTGAGAGCAAATAACTATAAATCAAATTAAAGCTGCACGTAGCACATATATACGTAATAGTAGTACACATTATCATCCGCACGTAGCCTTACAATACATTTATGATTGGCAATGCATAAACTAGCAATAATACGTCAAATATGAATTCTAGTTCCATTTATATGCATTAGAGTTAAAACGGACGTTGGTGGACGCATATTAATTAGTTGCGCGCTGCGTCATCGCTGCTACGACGCGTAGGCTCGCGATACTATTGATACGTACGTCTGTTTGTGTATTGTATGCGTTGAAACTTTACGTTTACCGATTACACGTTCGATATAAATAAGGAAAGCAAAAGACGTAACTGACGACAAACAAAATTTGTTTCAGCGACAACAAAGGTTTTGCGTAAATGCAATTTTATTCCGGAATGGCTGCAATTTGGGATTCCAAAGCAAATGTCCCGCGAATGCAGCGAATTGATATCGGATTAATGATTGCTGAATTGTTTTGTATAGAAAAAAAAATAATAGTACTTCAAATGGCATCAAATTAAAAATAACCGAGAGGAAATTTTGCAATACAGTTACTGATATCCAACCAGAGTCAGATGTCACTCCTCGATGTAAAGTATCTACGTCCAATCGATCTTTACTGGTGATGCTAAGATTTTTTCATCTTTATTTTCATCACGTACATACAACAGGAACTGGTACGTGGATACACGTTTTGATCGTTCAAATAGAATTTCGTATACGTTTGTATTGTGACAAGTCCTTGAAGCCAGATCATCAGTCTCCACATCAGTGGTTTAGGGCGTCGAGACGAAATTCGGCAATTTCGAGGACGTCGTTTATCAAAATTTGCGCAGGTGAAGGAGGTTACACGTCCCCCGACGCGTGGGTAGACGTGAGACGGTAATTTGTTCTAGAATTAGGCATTCCCGTACTTGTGTTTCGTGTCTACACCGATTCGCAGACTCAAGTGGGAGGGGTTGTTACTTGAGATGCTAATTACGCAAAGTTTTTCTCACGCTCGAAATGTGTCTTCGTATGTGTGTCAGATGTATTAATTTAAGTACTAAACTTTATGTCTTATGTTTATGATCCTGAAAATCTGTTATAGTTATTGTAATAGTTCAGTTTAATTCTGAGGTTTTTGATTGAGCGTTGTAAAGGTGAGATTCAATCAGTTCTTTTCAAAGATTTTGTTAGAGGATATCTCATTATTTTCTGTTTGCCTAGGAAAGTGAGCTTGAACCTTCAGACAGAATAAGGTGCTCCATTCTTAAACGCCGGCTTACAAGAGATTACAGACGGGTACTTGAGCGTTACGAGGGAATTACCGCAAGATCGATAATGTATAATCTTGATACATCCGAGCCAGACGCTTCCGTGCGCTGACCTTGGACGCTCACCCCCGGGGCCGCAGCCCACGACCCACCTGTTGTCTCCTTCTACCCCGAAGGCGACACTGCGCATGTTTGGCGCAGAGAGGGAGACGACGGTACTCTCCCTTTCGTCCAGGTCGAAATGTCTAGACGGAGTATGAACTCTTTACGGCCCGGCCACACGCGCGGAGCTCGTCTGATAGCGTCACCGCGACACCTATGCAAATGCTAGTTTTCATGATATGATGACGTGACGCACGCGATGCACTGCCCGGGGTGGGAAAATTCACGGGAAAGGCGCTTTTATATTGTAAACCCCTTTCAACTTTCTTTAACAAGATTAACATTTTCAGTTCTCCAAAACTATTATTATATCCAAAACTACTGTTATTATATTTTGTTATATTGCCTTTTTATTAAACGTTAACTCCATACGGGTATATTTCGTTTGGCTTCAACAACACAGCGCTTACTACAAAACCCAGCTTGAGACGTAGCTATGAATGATTGTCACAGTCGTGATATCGCTGGATGTATCTCGTGCGGCGGCACTAAAGCCTTTATGGGCTAATTTATTGGCTCTCGTTTTCCCGTTTCATATTTTCTCTTGAATTTTTTGTACAACCTTTTTCAGCACCAAGTGTACCTTAATGGGTAGCCACGTCATTTGGAAAATGTGCTGAACATTTTCGGTTATCTTAACGTTCTGTAGTGGCGCTCAAATTTTCCGACAAATCCTTTATATTGAGCCAAATTAAGAGGCCTCGCGTTTGGTCCAGACGACCTTTCGGGTATTTCTTTTTGTGATATTTTTATAATGGATTTAATCGTAAGCGTATCAAACGCTCCCAATTAGGGAACCTACGTAAGCTTTTATTCGATTCGATGTTTCAAATTTTCAATAAGGTGAAGAGTGTAATATAGTGGAATAGAGTCTGATGGGAACGGTTCTCTATTATAAGGCGGAGCATAAAGATCCAGCGCATCAAGGGTATTCCGGGCGACTGCATTATTCAGGACATCGGAAGGCGGTCCGGATCGTTCCCGGTCGATGACTCCATGCACCGTACACGGAATTATTCTGTTTATGCCAGCATTTTGCACTTAGCGAAAATTGAGATGCTATACCATTCCGCTCGGTTCCCTCGGAAAAATTTCAATTTTCTTCCACAATGAAAGTGCATTTGTTTTGCTAGTTGTTTACAGTTTGTAATGTGGGGCTTGGAACACGGACTTGGAGTTTTATAAATAGCAAGAGTGTAGTTTACGCTTTATTTTCCACGTAAATTAGAATAATTGTAGGGTTTTCCTAAGAAGTAGTTTGTAGCGAAAACATGTTTGTTATTTTCACATAAACATTACAAAATATATATATATTTAATAAATATAGAGTAAGTATATAGCTAGCTCATGGTACCATGGTATTGGTTATACATCTTTATGATTGAATTCATGAACAAAAATAGACCAACTTTATTTAAACTTAATATTGTTTTATACCTATATACGATAATTTTATCTGTGATAACTTTCTAATAATATGAATGTACCCAAAGGTACTGAAGCTTGTTTCTGATAACTATATTTTATTTTTATTTGAACTGTTATTTTATAAGCATTTGCGTTATTTTATTACAAAAATCATCAAATTAAAAAGTGATTATTGTAAAATTATATAAATGAATCAAAAGGTGTTAATATCAATTTAAAGTATAGCGTCTTGTATAAAACATATACTTCTTGAAATTATAGAATATTTCGCAATATCACAGCACAATAAGACATTTATTATATCACAACAACACATAACAATGAAAACAAAGATACTAGCGGAGTCAAGTTTGCGGCTTTGTAGCCGAATTCATTTTCATTTATTAGTTTTCAGTGAATCGGCGTAAATATAGGTCCGGGCGCCGGGCGCGTGGTTAGGCAATCAATACGCACTGAAATTCAGGTCGCCGATATACCTAGGCTTCCTATATCTTGACATCCGCTTTCATGTACAAAGAACCTCGTTGGTACGTGAAATGGCGTGTTGGGCGGAGCCGGCCATTGTAATAATTTCTTTGAACGGCCTCGTTTCCTGTTTTAGTCGATTGGATTGGAATATTTTATAGTATTCTAACTCGTTTAACGCATTATTGTAATGTTAGGTTTCCTAGTAGTTAAATACATGGTAAAATGTTTCACATAAGTTAATAGGAAAATGAACAATTTGGAAATAAAAAAGACAAACTTCCATTTGATCATCTGCTATTTAAGCTATTACATACAAAAATCTGTTAATTAATGCTAGAAATAACATGTCTTCAAAACACATGACATAAAAGTATTTTTTTTTTCAATTTAAAACAGTAGCAGTAGAATAGTTATAAAATATTTAAATAAACCCCGCGTTCTTATTGTGCATTGCATGCATAATGTAAAGCACCCTTGCAATAACAAAAGGTATACGTAGTGTAATCCCTAGAAAAACACCTTCCAGAACACGAAGCGGCAAATTAACTAGATTCCAGCAAAACTGAAACCGCAGCTCCATGCATAACGAGACAGCTGAACTTCTGTAATCCCACTGAAAACAACTTTTACTTTCCTGCTACGCTGAAATATTAACTAACTTGCATAAGTTATGCCCGGCGGGTCGGCGGGGGCCAGGTGAATGCACTCCCCCCTGGAATGGGGGTGAGTTTGTACCGTGCGGTGCAGGTCTGTTATTTCAGCTAGTAAAATACCTCTTTGTTGGTTTATGCCGGTGCAACGCTCTACGTACGGGCTGCTCAGACCGCCCCGCGGGCTGACCCGGTTGGCTATATTAGCGTCATGAGAAATAATTCATTGCTAGCGATCGCCTGTGACAACGTCAGTGTTTTATGTAAACATTTTAATAACAGTCCTGTGGTATTTTAAAATTAGTGTTTACTTATACTTTTTTGTAGCAGTGAGGCACTGAGTTCTGCATATCTTTGTCAAAAAAAACTTTACAATTATTATCATGGTAAAGATAATGGATTCGATTTCAGGACAAGTAGAGATTTAAAATTTAGGTTTTCATAGTGTTTATAATTGGAGTAGAGTTATTTTAGACTTTATAAAGTCCCTATATATACACTAAGAAAATATGTTATTGTTTGTTCGCCTACTCATTAATTTGATAAGAACGCACGTATGCATGCTGCGCAAGCTTCCTACTACGTATGCATCTATATCAGTGGCCACTATTTATAGTCAATACGTCAGAGATTTGCAGTGAATTACCATAAATGCGGTTAGCAGGATATAAACACGTTAAGATTAGTTTTGTGAATTTTTCGGTAACTCAACGCAAAAGATTTATACCTATTCATAACTAAATGTATACTAATATTATAAAGAGGGAAACTTTGTATTTTATATGTTTGCTATGAATTAATTTAAAAACTATTGAACCGATTTTAAAAATTCTTTCACCATTAGAATGCCACATTATCCTTGGATAACATAGGTATATTTCTATTACTAGAAAGGATAAGGGGTCTTTGCTAAAACTTCATTTAGTTAGTCTGCGCGAACAAAGTCGCGTGGCTTCTGCTAGTATGTTATAAAAGACCGTATAGCTAAATTAAAGTGATTTTCTAAATGGATGAATTATCAATTTATGAACGATTTATTGTTTATTTATATACTAATCCAAAGCCCGTCTTACGATGACGTTTATGTTTTGAACGAATCGTTTAACTCGATTCAGTGAAATTACATACAAACATGTTTTAGTCAGCATTATTATGATGCAAAAGTAATATAAAACGGACATAAAGCCCGACCTGTAGTTCTATTGTCTAGTAAAACAACGGAATTCTTACAAGAGCGGAGAATATATAAACAAAAAGTAGGTGTTTGCACACATCTGTTCCGATGAAAAAGTATTTTCAGTATGAAAGCGCGGGGAAAATACCTAGCATTAAAAATTCTAGCTGTGTATATTATCGTTGTTTTCATGAAATTCTTTTTGATTGTTATTCGTAATATGTCTTCATGATTTTTAAATTCTTCTATCAAAACTATCAGAAAATCGGATACTTTGTGGACATTTACCAATAGATTTTATTTTAGAAAAACGTTCCCAAAAAACCGACTTTTATTAAAAAAATGGTATTCAAAAACAATTTGGCAAAAAACAGACTTACAATTGTTTTACTAGGGACAGGGATAATATAATACATTATTTACGTTTTATTATTTAAATTTAATTATTAATTGTATGAAACAGGACAAAAATATATATTATTTTAATAATATTTATGATGAGTTATGGGAATATACGCATGAAATCTACAAAAACAAATCAGTTTACATAATAGCTATATATGTTTATATACATATAGTAATATACCTATGACAAGTCCTCTACTATAAATGGTGCATACGATGTAAATGTTGCATTTTAATTTTGCAAGTCAATGAAGTTATTTAATTGTTGCTTATGTACGTAATAAATACATATCTGTATATGTATTTCCATCCATCATATAAGAAAAATAACCTAATACGTGGGTTTTTTTTATGCCACATATATTTAAAATGTATGGAGGACCGACAAAAAGTTATAATACATATATTTTTTAATTTATTAAAAAAAATATTTTTAGTACCCATCTTGAGGTAACATTTAGTTTTTATTCATTAGAAGCTTTCAAATAGGTATGTACCTTTTTTTAACGCGGATAAAACCGCGGGACAAACTGCCAATATAACATAATATATCAAGTTTTTATGTTTCAGACTCTTAGATCCAATACACTTCTTTGTTTAAATTAAGATCGTAATAAAACAAAATGTGTCCAACTCGCAGCAATGTTTTTAAACGTTATTTTTGACGCGAAAGGAAATAATTAAGCTTACAGTAGGATTTACTGTTTAAAAATATCCGAACGGGATTTGAGATAAATTTTATGATACCTATCATGTCTGCGTGTTTACTTTTGAACAGGAATTAAAGAAATTCACACCAAAAGGCTGTGGATGTTGGTAAACGCGAAAGTAATACTTTTTAAATTATAATTTATAAAATTAGGAGGATATGGACTTTTACGAGTTTTAATTTTTATACAAAAAATTTCTTTGAAATTAAATTTTATTTGAATTATTATTAGATTAGTGGGGGGATTTTATATTAGATTAAAATGTATATGTCAAATTGATATAAAATCTTTAATTGCTTATTCATATTATGGTATAATTTATGCGTAATTTTATATATCGAGGCTGATATGCCTACTGGGGGTTACAATATAGATGTAACCTAGTGTAGACATCAGTTGCAACACTCACATTATTCTGTTTAATTAAGTACTGGATTCGTATTTTTTATGTTTTATTAGATACTTAGGCGAAAGATCGCTTGCTATTAGGTAGACTTTGTGCTTGTTTGCTAATTCAATTTAATACCTACAATGTACACTTTTTTTATAACATTGAAGTAGCAAACAAGCATGCAGTCCTTATAATGGTAAGTGTGCAGCTGTATTACTTCTGTAAGCAAAGTTATTTACAGCAGGGGTTATATCTGAAGTCAATCATAGATGCGTTGCTACACTCGAGCACTTAGATGGTCGGTTCACATAAAACTGAGACGGCAACCATATTTTTCCACCGAAATGCTAAAACTGCTTAATGCTAGGAATAATTTTGTGGTAGATCATAGAATTGTAACAGAGGAGGAGAGAAGCGGTTGAATGTGTGTAACGTCACATTAGAAATATGTGTGGCGGTGGTACTTCCCCGGTCGAACCGTATACCTACCACCTTGCAACTATGCAATCTTACTGTATTCACGTTATGCAATGGTGAGTCTTGCATATATTTCACGGTTCTTTCCAAGCCAAGTCAGATGAAATTTCGTGGTCATTTATACGTGGCCTCGCGTGTACGCATACGTAACCATACAGAGGCAATAATACCACCCAAAGTTGCTCAGTGTATTTGTGAGGTACTCATTTTTCCGACGTTAAAAATGATTCCAATCGGTCAGAGTGTCAGCGGTCACGTGGTGGTGCGCGAGGTGTTTTTATTGTTATATTATGGAGGAAGTATGGTCGAAATTGACGGTACCGTATAATTAAAGAGGCCACGTCACGTTTCTTGCCGTAACGTGCTTCTGAATAAAGTTAACAAGGCAGATATTAGGTTACATTTTTTTATCTTATTTCGTTTCGATATGTATGTATGTATGTGTGTTTGTTGCTCTTTTACGCAATAACTACAGATACATATTTCGCTGAAATTTGGCACAAAGGTCACCTGCATTAAAACATTACCATGGTAAACATGATCAAAGTGGAGAGAGTCGCGGCAATCAGCTAGTTATTTTATAGACATACTATCTTAATAGAGTATCTGATGAAACAGTTACATTCCTTAATCGTCATTCATTTATGATTTAGTTATTCATTTAAAAATAATAGGTTATTAACCATTATGATAGTTAATGTTGTCTTTTTAATAATGACATTCCTATGACACATAAATATCCCAAGATTGATCAAGTTGGTCAATACAAAGCAATATTTTTCTCATTATCATGTAGAACCGCCGATTGAAATCCCCCCGTTCTTCAACGGTTCTGTCATAGGTTTTTCCTTTCTTATTAGCGCTGAGAGTATTAATGGCATGCACACATTTTAATTGCGCAGTCGATATCACTACATGCTGTTTGTTTTAGTAATGTCGTGCAAATTCGCAATCATTGTAACTAATGTCACCAAATATCAGTAAAAAAAAGAAAAAAATATTTAACAAATGCTTTTAATAAACTAAGAAAAAAAAAATCCCACGAAATCCTAGCAAATCTTATACAACACCGAGGTAGAACAGTATGCTACTGATTATTATCTTGAAGGCATTATGGACTCGAACACAATAAGAAAAAACTTACTAAACATATAATAAATTGAGGCGCTATATAAAAACATGAATTTTTATGCGGGCAGTGGCATTTAGAAATTATTGACGCAAAAAATCAGACTACACTTAAGATAGCCTCATCATTTGGCTCAAATGATACATTTGAATAACTTAAATTTTAATACATATCTTAGACACATAACCCATTTATTATTAAAGTGTATTACAAATAAAAAAATCGCTTTCTAGATTATTAAATAAAATCAATGAAGGAAACTAACTCATAGCAAAAGATTTATAGCAAAAATGTTTATTATATCGTTTGTGGTATATGACGTAGGTATATAGGTAAAATATAAGAATTTCTAAAACGCAGTAAATAAATAAAATGTAATAAATATTGCACCACTTTGCTATACAGTACAGCGGAACAGGAAAAACTATTGTTAATGCAATACACATACGCGTTTACCAGAAGATATACATATTTTGACCTAAAAAATATTACATTAAAACATGATTTTTAATTTTTAATTTAAATGTCAAATAGGGAAAAGAGACATCATTTTTTCTAACAAATATCGTTTTTATTTTTATACCCAAAAGTTTTAACTAAACTAACTTAACATTAACGTCATCTACAGTATCGAAACCTAGGGTTGCTATTTACTTTTATGTAAAAATTGCTTTCTTATTGCTTGAATTATACATATGGTAAAAAAGAGTACCTGTGTGTACCTAATTCACAAAATGTTTCAATTCAATTCAATTCATCTTTATTTGCAAAATTCATATAATACGGAACAGATTTTATCATTACTAAATGGACTCAGAACATGTTTTGCTGTCGCAAAAGTTATGGGCGATTGAGATTTTAGATTTTTTTGATTCTATTTGGAATTGGAATAAAGTTTGTCCTTTTCTATTTTAATACAAGATTTTACAAAGAAATTGTTGTTTTCTCGAGTATTTTTGTATGTAGTACGGGTTAATATTCAATAGGTTTGTCACTACTAAAAAGCACAATGAATATGCGTTGGCAAGTATACGAGTAGATTCGTTTATTTGAATATATACAGATAACATAATTGCGGTTAACATAAGATATCCATGCATTTTTTGTTAGGAAGCTACATTACGTGTTTGTTATTGTCTGACCTTAAGGACAGTGTTGAAGGAAATTAAGTATTTCAAATAGACAAAAAGGAGGCACAAATCACAACTTTATATCATTAAGTTAAGATTCATTTAAGTTCGCTAATCCATTTCGGGAAATCGCGAGATGCCTGACGTCAGTTACACATCCGGGAAGCCACTGCTATTTCAAACGAGTCCAGAGCTATAGACCTGCATCGATAAGGATAGTGTATAGATAACAGAGATCAAAGTAAATTTGATTAGCATCAGTACCTAGTCTGATAGATTAGTTATTGAATATGGATGACTGCGTGCTATACAATAGACGTTTATTGTATGAGTACCGCCGGTTTGAATTTAATTATAAACGATCGAGACTTATTGTCGATTTTGCTAAATACAGGACGCAGCCCGAATTTTAATTAGTACATATTTGTCTGGTGGAGTCAAAGTTATGTCCAATTTTTTGTTATAAAATATTTGACTTGATTTTTAAACGGTTATCGCTAATAAATATTATTACAAGTACTTAAAAATACTCGTTCTGGTCGAATGTGCACTCAGTGACAGTACATTTTTCGCGCAAAACACTTGGCAGATGACATTCTCGTTCTGCCAAGACCTTTTGGTCACCTTTTTATATATTCCGTACTCTTAGCTTTGTTTACGTTCTTAAATAATGCACGGGCGAGTAGAGGGGCTTCGTAAAAATAATATTTAGTGGAGAACGAATCGGGAAGCGGGAATTTGAGTCGGTGTTTCCGCGCTTGAAATAGCCCGGCGTACCTGCTGGCCAGTTGACACCGGTAACCTTTGCTATAAATCACTAGTTGTAAGCAATAAAAGTGTTAAAAAGTATAATTTTATTCAAAAATAATATGTAAATGCACTTGTAATAAAATTAACGTTCGAATAGTATTCAATATTATTTATACTTTGCGCTTTGTCATGGAGACTTTCACTTCTGACTCTTTCCACCTGTTTACACCCTGACTTGGAAACACCTGTTCAAGTAAACTTAATTAGTTATGATTCATAGATATTTAGTCTGTGCTTTACTCGTACCAAGTTCAAGCAGTTCAAGTGCATTATTTTGCGTCACGCAACAGACAAAATGGAATATATAATTATATTTTTGTGACACACGTGTAAAATTATTGTAATATAAAATGTTACATGTACCTAGTCATGTTTAAATGTGGTAATGCAAATTAATTTATTATTTATTTATATATTATGCATTCATAAAAAGATGTTATTCTTTATGTATCTTTAAATAACCTATGTATTTAACGATATACTTTTCATAAAAGCAGATTACATTATAAAATATGCAACGGATTATTACAGCAAAACAACGCAAATATGCGGCGAGGAGAGTGGGGAGTAATATCAAAGATGGCGACGGAAAAGCGCGGGCACTTTCCCCGTGCGCGGGAAACGAAAGAAAGTCGACTGCGAAATGGAAACTGTTGCGATTACGTTGATAACACGTTTATCTGCACTTTAATAACTAGGCGCTTTGAATAGCTACCTGGGGATTTGTTGCATTTTCCCTTGAATTTAAGGTGGAGTAAAAGTGTTCTGCATTGGTGCATTTATTTATTTTTAATAAAGCGTCTGACATTTATTGATGTTGACACATCTATTGTTTATGGTAAAGAATTCTAGATTTTTGGTCGAATACAATTTTAGTTAGAAAGTAAATCGTGCAGCCGATAAGCATCGAATATCTGATTCTATTTTGAAAGAAGATTTGAATTGTTCTTACAATTACATTCACGTGTCAATTGAATCGAAATCCGTCGAGTTTGTATATGCAAATGTAATTCGCGCTATGGTAAGTTACGCAAGATCGTGACTCATCCGTGGAAAGGCCGTACGAACTTTGTTTATCCGGTTACTTGTACCTTACAACATTCGGCAGTTTTCGCAACTGATTGTTAGTAACACATTATCTCATGATTACGGCAGGTGTCAAAATCGAGAATGAACTTTATTTAACAGCTCAAGAGCAATCTTATCACAAATGCAATAAAGAATTTTATTAGTTTCATGTGTTGTTGTCATACATATACTTTGAATCTTGTGTTTAGTTTTTAAAAAATATTTGGCATTGACTCCATTTTATCTTCTTCCTTTTACCTTTTAAAAAGTGTTTGTCTTTGTCTATTTCCGGTTGTCAAGTTCGCAGTACCGGTAATGTGGAGCACGAGAGATGTATTTTGTTCGGAATCCTCCGACTCGGTTACCAACGAGTCTTAAAATACCACACTCAAATAGATAGACCTACTGGACGATAGCACTTATGCAGGGCTGCCAACACTTTTTTGTGTATACGTGTTGACAAGTATATTTTTTAATGATGGTGTTAAATACATGTTTTAAAATATCTTGGTTCTATTTAAGATATCTATTCCGCGTTTTTGACGTTTCAGGTGATTGTCGCATACTTTCGACGATTACGTGTCTTTACATAACCTATATAAGAAAATATTAGAAAACCAAAAAACAAATATAAAACAACATGTATATATGAAATAAAAAAGCTTCACCATTGTTGTAAAAAGATCCTTACGGCGTTTAGTTATTTTTTGCCACAGACCCAATTAACCGCATATTTACAAGTAATTTTATTATGCCAAAAACGTAGTATACACGCCAATATCGTAGTACAGGCCGATAGAATAATCTAGAACGTGTCTAGTACGCTGGCTGCCCTAGTGCAGGCGGCCGGGCTAACTGGGTCAGAGCGAAGGGCACGATGCGCGCGCGGCGAGTGGGAGTCGTCATGTCCGGGAGCTGCAGTTAGTGTCGATTGAGCTTTATATTTGCGTTGTTAGTGCTGTACTGCCTTAGGTCTATGATTCCATTTTTAAAGACACATGGAGCGTCGATTGACCTTTATTTTTATTCGTTTGTGTAGAGTTAGTATTGTAATGTCTTTATATCTATGGTTCGATTTTTATAGATCCCAGAATGCATCCTAGCGTTTTTAGTTGTAATGTAGTAAAGTGTAAAATATTATCTGAAATATAAAACAATGCGCGCTAATTCTGTATTTTTAACGTATTTCTACAAAAATATTTATTGTACGTGTTTTAGTAACTTATGAATGTATGCAAAATATTATGTATGGTTTGATTAGTATTCATTAAAGTTTCCATTTTAAATTTGTAAAAACAAACATTTGTACACTACATACAAGCGATATAAAGTAATACGTATACAATGTACGTTGAATGATTTCTTAATTTGACAGTAATATTAAATAATTACGATATGATATAGATTGGCGTTAAGGTCTCTTGATAATGAAAAATTAAAAGTGACCATGGTATCATAGTATCACTGTGTTAGCCATACCTTACAGTGCGTACCAGATAGTCGGTACTTCCGGCCTTTGTGCATCAAACTTTCGAGAACGTTTCTTGTATACCATTGGTCCATAGCATAGATCCTACATTTCTAATACACACAGATAGACAATTCAAATAGCAATTTCGCGAGCCATTGTCCATTAGTTACGTTCTTAAATGCGAAGTTCTTTTCATAATACTAAATTTAACAGCCTAAATTTGGATTTGAGGAAGTCAAATCCATACATCATTAATTTATTATCATACAGATGTGTCCGATAGCATGATGAAATCGAATTATAATTTCAATGCGCCCGTAGAATAGGTGATCTATTTCCGAATTGTGATTCATGAAATTTCATCATATTGTTTTAGGTTCTTAGTTGAGTGTTGTAACTAAGTCCTATCATCGGCTGCTATTTTGTGGCGTTGTTTTTTCATTCACCTCGCAGGCGCGGGTCGGCAGCCTACGTGCAGCCTCGGCAGCCGCTAATGCTGCTCAGGGTCGGAACTGGTAAACATGCCTTCGTTTTTTTCGTCGCCCCTTCATTTGAAGAATTAACTCAAGTGTGACTTGGCTGACAGAGGTTGTTTGCCGGTACCTTTTAGTACATTATGAAACATTCATATAGTCTATGGTTTGTTACCAAAGAACTTCCTGATGCGACACCGTACAATTGCATTGATTTTAATCTCTTGCTAATATTTTAAAGAGTAAACAAGAACTTTAAAGTATGTAATAATTAATTTATTTATTATATAACTAAATTGTGGTACAGATAGAATTACTTTTAAACCCTAAATATTGTCTTTGTCATATAATTACGTAAACAAAAATAATCAAATCAGTGTTGTTTGTCGCGTCCGCGGTATTGCATTACTGCTGATAAGCTTCTACGGCAGATACGCTATCGCGATTACGCACGATACCCCGCCGTAGGAAACCAGAACCGGGACAAGGATATGAGTCTTAGATATGTTTGTTTGTTATTGTCCAATTCCGTACACGTGTAAAACGTTGCAACACCCAAATTATTCTTCTGTGGCCTGGTTAACGGAAAACAATTAACTTCGAGACGTTTTTGTCGCGCGTCACGAGTGTCGCTTGATGCTTACACAGCTGTCAATGTGTGCTTACCGAAATAAAATCATTGTTATTTAGCAAACGAATATATTAACGAAAAATATGTAATATGCATGAATGAAAAATTTGCATTAAAATCTTTTAAAATTCCAAGTGGAATTACGCTAACCAGCACTAGACGCTAAAGCTGTATATTTCGTTATAAACTTTTCCGATTCAAGCGCAAAAAACCGGAAAAATCGTACGAAACGTGTCAACGAGAACGAAGTTGCGCGTCACTATAGGTCGGCCATGTTTGGTGCAGCGCGCGAAAGTGAGATTTCACGCGAACGGTGCATCGCGGCTCCCTTGACCCGGTTGTAGCCGCGGCCCCCGCGCTCCGCACCGTAAACAGATAGATGCTAGAGAACCAAACAGCCACATTAGAACTTCGCATCTAACGCTCAAATGATATTATTAGGCCGAATGCCGTTTTGCGGCCGGTAGAAACGTTTCAGGGATACAACGCTATTTGTATTACAACGTTTCTTGATACGTGTGATGAAATTCGACTTTTTACGATATACGGGTTTGAACCTATTGGAACAATTTGTAATATATAACATCTCACTTTTTGATATTTTATTTTTTATTATATACCTAAGTAATTATTGCAAAAACCATAGAGCCAATTTTTCTTATTAGTAAACGAAATTTAACATTTACAATTCAGATTAAACTGATTTGGTATTGGCAAAAGGGATTTCAGTAAAATAAACTTGTGGGTATCCTACCAAATTATATTCTCAATAAACCACAAATACGCAAGATGGCTGCCGCAATTGGCGCGTAAATATCAAAAGCGAGCTGGTAAGGAATGTGAGGCGGAAACGTTGGCCAATCTCTGGTGGGCGGCGGATTTGGTGGTGATATCCGATGCAACGAATCTAGGGCTTCCAACCAAACAACTTTTTGTTTGCTTTGCGTTAAAACCATTGGAGATTAAAGAGACAGTTAACGGTGACACAACAGGAAGTGACGTCATTTATTTGGATTTTCACTGACAGTATTTGTCTTTAAGAAAACGTTTATGAAACTTTTGTTATTTTGTTTAATTTTATAAATAAAAAGCGTACAATTTTCCCTTTCTTGATAGCTGAAGAAAAAATCCCATACAAATAATAAAAGGTAAACAACAATAATAATCTATTATATCCCTACGAGCATGAATGGCAGTCTAGTCCCTATTTCGGGACGCAGGGAATTAATAAATATTTTCCTGTTTGTTCAATGGTCGTAAATGAATTGTGTAACAGTCGAGACAAAGTTCCTTTAAAACATAAGGTATGTAAATAACCTGTTTTATTGCCCAACATTGTTGTATGTGCGAATATGCATGCTTTTAAACAGTCGAAACAAACACAAGTACTTAAGACTGTAATTCTGATATACATTAGCATAGCTCACGATTGACAGATTTCATAATGTTGTCTGTGCATAAAAATACAATATCTGTGACGACATAATACAATTTTTAGATAAGAATTTCTTGCTTAGTTATTATAATTCTGATCAATTTATATCGGGGAAGTAAACTTTAGTTTAAGAAACTCCAGTACCAACAGCTGTTAGCAAAACAAATAATATGAAACAAATTGGAAACATAAAAGATATTAATGCAACGTAACATACACGCTATCATTAAAATTCCGACATGATTTCCGTGTCTAATGAATGTATCCTGATTGATGGAAACTTCAGGATAAAGGGAACATAATTTACCTAAATAACAACATGGATGATACATGTTTTGTCCAAACAGGCAGAGGAAGCCTCTCTCCGACAACAATACGCGTGTTTGTTTGTTTGCGTACCGGCGCGTGCGCAATGCCGCGGAGGCATTCCGTAGTTTCCGGTTATTTTCAAAGGTTTTAGTAAACTAACGTGATCTGTGTGCTGTATGGATACTATAGACGAATAGATTGTAATTTAAAGTGTGTAGTAGTAGGTATATTTTCTATACATATGTAGTATATTTTCTAAAATTTTTACAATGTTATGGTTTGCTCAAATCAAACTTATTATAATTGGTTGAATTGGGCAACGCCGAAAAACGTTATAAATAGGTATCATCATTAGGAACAAAATATTTTTAAAGTAACGATATAAAGAGTTGTACAAGAGTTGGGACGTGTATTTTAATGATTTTCCTTATAATATTTACACAGGTTTTGTCAAGCAATCGCGTTGATATACGTTTTAAGACATTTATTAAGTCACATGTCCTTCCAGGAACAAAAGGGTTACGATACGCTGACGACAACTCGATTTGATTTCAAGTAGCGTCAGTATTTAGCACTCGGTACATATATATGCGAGTATAGACCCTATGTTTCAAGAGTTACGGGCTAGTTTACGGTGGCAGGATGGGCGGTCGGTGACTGAATAATGCAGTCGTGCTGGACATTCGGAATCGAGTCGAGAACTTTGTTGACATTGACACGATTATTTCGTAATAGCTCCGATGTTTGTACGCACGGCTTAGGACTTGCGCACACGGGGAATTTTCGCTACAAAGCCAGTGTTACAATGACATTCCATATTTACGTTCATCTTAGTGTTATAAATACGAAAGTGTAAGATGTGTCACTCTTTCACGCAAAAATTACTAGTCGCGCAAAATTCCTAATTTCGCAGAAATTTGCACACACACATTTTATAAGGAAGATTACCACATAGCATGCACATTACCGTGATATACGTGATCGAAGCAAGCAAGGTTTATTATGGAAAAAATGTTTTTTACTGGGTACGGCCCAGCTCGAGTAGAACACTTCATAGTTCAACGCTATTAATCTATTATGGCTGCCTGTTTTATGTTAGTTACTGGCATCAAATCAATTATTGAACAACTCTTTTTAAGTTATTGTTTCACTCTTTTATAATATGGAAGTAGCAAACGATCAAGTGGTGGCAACTGATGGCAAGTGGTCACTGCCTAGGAAATATGTAATCAACCCCAGAAAGTTCAGAGTTATAAGAGTTATACCTGATCTTATCAGAGTTATACCTGAGGTTAGGCACAGATGTGTTGCTAACCCTGAAGACTAAGTTGGCCACATCTGAGCGTGGCACTATAGCCTAAAGCACAACAGTGCATAACAGTGCTGTTATCAGGCAGAAATTGGTGTAAGAGGTTCTTTAAAGAGTTCGTACGCTCAAGTAAGAGATGTAATCATATTTGTAACGCTCCCACGCCTCTCAGCGGCCTTGGCTAAACGGTAATGCCTGAAATAAAAATCAGGTTTTCAGGCTTTACGAGTGTTTATATTGCCCCGTGTCTAACTGTGCCACGCGTGATCGTGTTAACTGCTATGTGTTGAAGAGCATGCTTAAGTTGGGTTGAAATAGTCTTTTTGATGTTTTGTTTTTGTTTTGACGACCCGCGTGGTGGTGCGGTTACGGGTTCGATTCCCGGCCAGACGGGTATCTGAATGATGAGTTCAGATTCTTGTTCTGGGTCTGGGTGTTTATGTATTCGTCTTTGTGTCCATGACACTTATGACACACGAGAAAATCCTACTATGGCTTTGAGTGTAGAAAGCGTACCATTGTTGATATAGCTACTTTGCGGCTCGTTTATCTTTAAGGATGTAAGGATATTTAAGTTTAGAAGAGGATAGAAACGTGGTTTGCATCTACACTTTCCTGTAAAGCAACTGACCTATGACTAAGTCAAGACGTAGTTCAAAGGAAGTGCTTTTGGATCTGTCGCAATTCCTACATACAAGACCAATCCAGACTCATTTAAGTGAGAATTGCGACTGGATATTAGAAAACGGTAGACAACAAGGTATCGGTTTTGACGACCCGCGTGGCGCAGCGGTTACCGTACCAGTCTGACACGCAGTGGGTCCCGGGTTCGATTCCCGGCCAGCCAGGTATCTGAACGATGAGTTTAGATTCTTGTTCTGGGTCTGGGTGTTTGTGTATTCGTCTTTGTGTGTTTCCATGGCACCCACGACACAGGAGAAAATCCTACTGTGGGGCTATGAGTGTAGAAAGCGTTTTATCTCTCAAATTCATTTCTCATGTTTCATACTCTTATATTCTACAAATGGAATGGATATAGCTATCCCTATTAGCTTCTATGTTTCTTCAAACAGAAGTTGATGCTTTTATTGAAAGAGGTTTAGAGCATACTCTAATATGCTGTACCATTTTTGAACACCTATAATTGGAAGTCGTAAAAAGTTGCAGATTATAATCAGTTGGTATAAATCTTTTTTGAATTAAAAGAGCTACTTATAGATCTCTAGATGTGGCCTTATTTTAAAGCAAAACCGACATACCTTGTACGTATTACACAATACAGAAATAAGTATTTGCAGACCGGTCGGTTATATTATTTACGAGAGCGCCGGATATTGCTCCATCATGAAATGATACTGATGCAGGAAATTAAGCAGCCGCTTGCTTGTTTCGTTTCCAAGTTTCTTTTTAATGTCAATCGCGATTCTGAGTTTAACTTTGTTTAGGATTGGTGCATAATGTATGGCGTGTCGTCGTTGTGAGCTTCGAAACGAAATTTTCTCGTACGTTGCAGCGTTTTTGAACAATTCTGATGACTTTATTAGTGCTTAGGTCTGGAGAACCTTTCCTTCCTTAGTATTGATTACAAAGTTAGGATTTTATATACATAGGACCTATTTGCTGAAGTAAGTGTTAAACTTAGACTGATCAATAACTCAAATCAATACTCTGTTATTATACATAATGGATACTCATTTATGTCTGCAAACTTCACTTCAATTCGTAACTCGCCATACACAATAATTAGCTTGTATGACCCTTAATACATTGGGAGCCACCAAACCAGTGGGCCATTATTTTTCCGTTTACCACATCACTTGCCCAACATCCGTGTGGCGCAACTCGTTTAGCACCTTATGTCTATGGTCGTAAGGCCCATCGGTTGCACCACGCCACCTTGAACGCCCACCGTACGTTACAAAACGCCTTTCCAACTTTTGTTCCGCGGTTCCTCTGCGCTGGTGATGCTCAAAGTTTTTGCTTAAGTCAGTCATGGATGGGTCACGGTGCTCGAAGTAAACAACAGAAATGTTTGTAATGAGGTAAGTCGTTCTCTAAATATTTGTAATACAGTTGTGGTATTGGAAAAAGAGCGTTGTTTTGCAATTCATTCAAACAGGCTTATGTTTGACCGAGAATGCAGCTAATAATAATAAAGCTTATTAAGGAATGCCTAAGATTTATTTGTACAATCTTACTATAGCAGCTTTTTAAGCAAGCCTTACTATGAGAAAATATAATCAGTTTGTGCTACATATAAGCCCACATGTTGAGCACCGCTGGGTCCACACCCACACTGTCATTAAGCGTGACCTGCATTGCTATTAATGTTTTTTTGCGACGCGTATGTAGGGATTAGACGAATTCAATGAGTTTGATTAACAGATCGTGTTTATTCAGACTTAAACCAAAAGGTGGAGTTAAGAATGCCATAAAAAAACCTCTAAAAGGTGTTATGACATGTATGGAATTATATTGCAAGATGATTTTCCAGAACTAATTGGCCTATAAGCACTACGCAGAATCTATAGGGTCCTTTGCCGCTTAAAAAGCACCCTAGTAGTAAGCACAAAGCCTACAGAGTTGCAAATCACGGAGTACACGAGCAAAAAGCACACCTCCTGCCTAAAAGCAAAAACGGCAGACAATGTTACATCATCTCGAAACGCTTTCAGAGAACTCTGTTATTAATTATTATGCGTAAATAAGGGGCAGAATCGCTTGGAATTCACAAAGGCCTCAATTGTTATCTTAGAAGCGTCTGGAAAGCGCCCTAGGTTCGACCTCTAGGCGCTGGGCGTTTTGTGTGGAATAAGAAATAGGCTCGAACGATGTTACACAAGAAACTTTCGTCACGTACCAAAAATAAGGTCTCCTTGGTATCTTCTTATGCACTGGACGAGCTAATTGAGTTTGGGTCTAGACAGGGTGTACGCAGGAGTACCTATACAAATGTCCTTGATACCTCTGCATCAGTATTGAAGCAGTAGAAGTCTCTACATTTCGATATTTTTAAAATTAACTTACTATGAGGGATCCCAAAGTACAGCTGTTTAGTCTACTTTTTTTTATTTTCACTTGTTTTCTGTTTTAACCCGGGAATCCTGCTCATAAACCTCATGGACGAATTAATGTATTTCCTTACCAATGAAATAGAACCAAGTCTAGTGTCGGAGTGTTCTTCGAATCACTTTTAATCCGTCTAAAATAAAACAGAATTTCCGTGTCACAGGCTATATTTGCAATTAAATATACAATAGTGTTTAAGGTAAAGCTAGTTTCTATGAACACCATTCTATTCGACACAAAGATAACACGCTCTCTTTATTCCAATAAGTCTGTTCGCTTCTGATACTCTTTGTTCAGCGTTATTGTTAGTGTCTATTATTTTAGAAATAAGGCCCTACTGAACTAACAGCCTTGTAGACAAGTCAGAAAGATAATTACAATTAATTATATTTCAATCTCTTTCATGTCATTGTATGTATCATGATTCCATTAAAATATAATTATGATTTGAAGGAAATTATGTCAGCCATGGTAGGTGTTGTTTTGTAATTCAAATTTCTCGGTCAAATAAATATTGCAACGCGAACTATTTGTATTAGGTTATTCGTGTATCTAAAAGAAGGCAGACCAAAGTATTTTCTAGTATTTAAAATGAGATTTTCGGTTAACTCCGTAACGTAATACTGGCCTAGTAAATTTACATTTATACAATCAAAACAAACAGTTTTGTCAGAATGAATATGACTGTCTGGAGTTCTTTTTATTTTTCTTCCGTATTATCTAACATCGAGCTACATGGCGGCTAATGGGCTATCTAGAATCTGGAGTAAAAAAACAAGCGTAGACATTCAAGGTTCTATTTCAAAGTGTTCTACAAAACATACTCCCTTATGTAATATAATTTTCCTTTTTTATATTGTTACTAGGCGACCTGGCGAACTTCGTTCCGTCTAAAAGTCATAAATCTAAAATTTTCGGTGTTTCTTTACTATATTATACATGAATTATTCAGAAAAACTTATTTTTGAATCACTCTATCTATTAAAAAAACTGCATTAAAATCCGTAGCGTAGTTCTAAAGGTCTAAGCGTACATAGAGAGTTAGAGTTTTATACTATGTACCTAGTGATGTTACGGGTATAGTTGAAAGCGGCTGTATGAATTTTGGGATTTTCGGTCTGATAAACCAGGTTCAAATCTTGGACATTCACATGTAGATACACGTGTACAAAAATATTTTTTGTTGTTTTTAAGATTACCCTTACATATTTCCAAATATAACATTACTTCTTATTTCGAATGGTGTTGACTAAGGTCTAAACCTAACCGCTCACTTAGACAAGCCTAGCTGTAAGCTTATAATAACGGTGACACTACCACCAAGACATTTATATCTATAATAAGTATATAAACATGGCTATAGTAACATGAATAATCTTAGTGCTTGCGGTTCCAATTTTTAATGTTTGTGGATCGTCTGCTTCGAAATTAGACCTTTAGAACAAACGGAATTGCTTAATGTTTACATAACACAATCATTGAATATTTACTATTTACTCAAGTGTCTACTCTTTTTACGAAATGTAAGAGCACTTTAATACAAAAATAAAGGAAACATATTATCTAAGAAATAACATGGCATTCCCAAAAAAAAAGTACCAATTTGTCGAAATTTTGCCAGAACTTCTAGATTTCCTTGAAATTGTAGTCGTGTTCCGATACCTATATAAATATTGTATTTTCTTTGTGCTCCTGTCAGCTTATACAATTTACATATTAGTACATTTTATTTTGTCGAAATATACCAACATCAAATACCAACCAACATCAATACGTAAAATATTAATTTGTCAAAATTGTAGATACAATAAGAGGAAGTAGTCTCACGAAATACACCGGATGTATTAATACGGCACGAGGGTTTTTTCTTTTTATCCTGCACCTAATTGTTTCGGGTTATGAGTTGTGATTACTCATATCCATACCTATTTCATTTGGACATGTACTCTATGCCAATTAACGTCAAATTGTCTAGGCGTTAGTGACGAATTTAATATAGTATACAAGAAATAACATATAATATAATAATTAGTATTTAGACAAAGCGTAAGGATAGATTGAAACTGGACTCAATTGATTTGAGCTCCGAATCTTATAAAAGGATTTTTAATAAGTTCGTGTAAATTTAATATTTTAATGGTGCAAAATCAGTCGAATGAACCTCAAAGTTTTTTTACTTTAACGCGATACATTGCTCTTGCAAAACAAAGAAATACACACATCGAAGCTGTCATACATTTGTTCGTGTGTGCCTGTATTATATGTATATAATGTGTATGTGCGCGTGTGGGTGTGAGAGCGGCCGGAAGCGGGCAGAGTGGTGACATCACAGATATCTGCCATTACCTCCTGTCTGACGCATGCGCTGGCTAGACGGACGACCAATGGATATCTATCGGACACTAATTACTACTCAATTTTCATCCTTATTGCACTCGATTTAGAAATAATTGTCAAGTTTGAGCTCCCTAATCTAGTTTATGTCCGATGATTGTATAATGGGGCTTGTTAGCAGTTTTGAAATGTTAACTCGTGTGCCAATGTATCATGATTTATTGCTATGGTTTGTTTTTGAACACGTAGGGTTACTACAAACAAATAGTTGTTAGGAAGCTTTCACATAAACAGAAATAAAATACAATTGGCGGATTCGCAAAAACATCTGCATCGCAATAACAGACAAAGGCGCGGAGTACCGTTGCGAAACACGGAACGCACTCATAAATTTGGTAATAAAAAGGTATAGTGCAACGCAAAAAATCGCGAAAAAATGCCGCCAATTCTCATTCCGTACACACAAAAAAGTTTTACAGTTAGTTCTTTTAAATGCGGGGGTGGATACCCGCTACCGGTGGCAGGTAGGTTTTTTAAATTCGAAATTGGGTTAAACGTTTTTTCTGCGACAGATGAACGGAGCAAGGTGAGCGGTGTATGGTTACGGAAACCCGTGGTTTTTTACAAAATACGGTATGACCCTATTAACTAAATTTTTTGTTCGGCGCGCGTAATCGGTTCACATGTTCTTGAGTGGTTTAGAGTACTTCAAGACGCGTTCCTCAAGTTATTTCGAGTCGCTTTTTTGCGCGAATATTTTACGTACGTACACCTATCAAAGATATGCTGTCTGTGATTTTAAAACAATTCGATTTTAAGCCCATTACAAAACTTATACATCCTTGTTTGCACACCGACAACACTTTTTTTGAAATCTTTGTTTATCTGTGTAAAGATAGAGTTATAAAAGGTGTGAGTATCTTTACGTAAACATTTCGAATTTCCGTATGAAAAACCCGTGCATGAGCTAAACCGGGTGGGGATTGGGCGCGGAAACACGAAAATAAAATATTTGGCATCAGGGGCCCCGAGTAACAGTGGCCGAACAGGTCGGCGTGTCTGCCAGTCTGCGTGTTGTGAAATCCAAGAGCCTTGCTGCGCGGTTGAAGGCCGGCCAAAAACTGCGCGGCCGCACGATCAGAATCGTTCGCTATAAAGACCATTACATGCATAAATACATAACAGATAAGCTCCCGCCGGCGGTAAAAAACATCTGTACACGTGACCATAGTGCGCTAACCTCATTTTTTAGGCAAAGGATTCTTCCTTATTCATCCTAAACTGAATTTAACAAGTTATTCGACAATAGTATTATTCTTCGCTGAGGAAGCTATAAAACAGTTTACACATAGATTAACAATTGGCGGTGTCGTAAGTTACCGGTTTATTTATTTTCGAAATTCTAAAAACGGATGCGCTAACGTCATTTGAATACTGAAAATGCATACTAAAAAAAGATCAGTCTGGATCTGTTCTTATCCCTTTCTGACAGTGAGGTTAAAGTGTGGAGCGACAGGGACAAACGGCTTCCAGGAAGCTATTCAAAAAAAGGACAACCCTTCCTCACCCTTTCGGGACATTCTATTGTTTACATTATACAAAAATATCCTATCGTATTTGGCGGGCCATTAGCTGTAAACTCAGTCAATTGGTAGTTAGAGTTGAGATTATATCGGCTCGAGTATCGTTTACGTCGATTTAGAAATTAGAATCGAATTAATATAATCATCATTTTTTCTTCTTTGATGGTAGAATTTCTACGAACAGGTAGTCGGGCTATATTTTGATTGTGACTCGAATCTTATGGATGGGAGCACGGCCAGTGGCCAGTTGGTTGTCTACGCTAATAATTGACGCTTTTAGAAATAATTTATGTAAATTTTTCCGAGAACAACGACCTTTGTCGGCGATCTCCGGCCAGTCGATGTTTTATTATTATGTCCATGATGTCTCCGCCTAGCCTGTGTTTTGACATACATACAACCTACCTACACAAAGTTGTTTTGCTCATTTACCTACCTATTAAATTCTATGTTCAATGTTTCACATCAATTATGTTTTATTCGACTGCAACTTTTATATGTATTAAGCGCGAGTCTTCCTTGCAACAGATGGAGGCCTAAAGCATAGTCTCTTAACATTTGACATTTTATTTAGTGTACACGTAACTGCAAAGATCTTACTTGTGGGATTTTCGTTCTCATTAATATTTTAAAGCGAATAGCGTACGCTGATGCATTTCAGGTCGTGGGGTAAGCAAAAACGTCATTAGAATGCAGTATCAAATCACGGTGCATTGTTTCCTAGCGCATCCGTCCGTTCGTGGATCACGTATATGTAGATATCTGAATTGTACGCATAAATAGGATTTTTTACGCACCTTTCACTTCCGACCTGCGCAGGTATCATAGTTGATAACCCGGCGATTGACGGGCAGCTGCCGAGTATTGTTTCCTGCAAAGCCTTTCTTCGATCATGGGAAAGGTATACCACAAACTATTTTTTTATGGTGTTCCAATTTTGAGTAGATTTTGGATATGCACGGTTATTGTTTTAAAGGTTACTGTTTGCCTTAGACTTAATTGTATTATTTATAATTATACATGAAACTATTTTATAAATCTGAGATTAAAGACATTTGATTTAATGCAGATTATAAAACTCCAATATAAAAGTAAAATATCCTTTTTTACATTGAATTTCTAACAATAATTTCCTATTGTAGCTTTCAGATTGATTAGGGCTTTGATATGTGACTCAGTTATTTAACAAATTATTTCTACTATTTTTTGAAGAAAAAGCTCTATTACAATAAAGGTTCTAGAAACGTTTAAATCTACGTTTATTCTTAAAATGACAAATTCTTAAGCTCTCCTAATAAATTCTTCAAATCGTTTTAGTGAACAAAATCTAGATCGCTCCTGCGGCGATACTTAAAATAATAAAGATTCGCGTAATTTCATTGACACAGATATGTCGGATTGTTAAACTGAAACGGACAGTGTTGTGACCAGCTGCCACAGATTATATATGCTTCAGATTTTTCACGGAAGCCTGCGCTGTCCGCCCACTTGTGTTCATTAAAACATTTTTATTAAATAATTCGCCAACATTTGTCAACTGGCTTCATCGCAATTAAGAAACGAGTAGCGTGAAGCGATAAATCAAATGGAATATATCTTTCTAAATACCTTTAGTGTAACATAAACAATAATCAAACCAAGTATAAATGCACAGGAACTGGTACTAATAATAATAATATGCTAATGATGTCCAATTAGTAAAAAGTTGTTTTAAATATTAGCTATTTCAACGTGTTTGTAATTCATTGATGACAATCATATTAAGTTTTAGTTTTTCATCTTATATAGCATATCGCTTATCCACTTACATTGAAACAACTCCTTAACATTGGGTCATGACTTCTAATTATACAATATTTTAAAGATTCTTACCGGTTTATTCGAATCTTTTAAGTAAATAAACATATTAAGTAAATACATTTAAGTTGTAGTCTACAAAAATATGTGCATTTCTTATTACAGTTTTTACAGTATGTTAATGAGATTCAGCATGTTTAACATACATTGTTATGGGGTAACGTGTGTCATGCAACATGCTAACATAAACCATGATGGAAAGACGGTCAAGTGCGAGTCAGGCTCGTAGGCAGAGTTCCGTACAAGTCATCCTGACGTCAGCACTATTGATGTCATTGTAACTTATCTTGGTGATAATTTTGAAGTTTTCCTTATGCTCGGTATACCAGAATATGGTAACCAGATTTTATTTAATACTGCACGAAAAGTGTTTAGTAATAATAAATCTTGACACTCATTTAAATATATTTGAAAACCTTTTTTGAGTTTTTAGGAATTTAAAATTCAGTTAAACTTTACTTCTAAGAAAAAATGCGTGTCAAAGTCAGCACACATGCGTATTTTGAACTATAAACGTTTTTTTTTTATTTCACTGAAGTAGGAAACGAGCATGCAGTCCAGCAGTAGGTGGTGGTGTGGACATCTGTAATCAACCACATACAGAACATGGGTTCCATCTGAAGTCAATCACAGATGCGTTGCTACTCCCGAGGACTATGATGGTCGCCTCATGTGAAAGTGTGCCGGTAACCACACCCTTCTATCGAAACGCAAGAAATGCTTCACTCTAGAAATAGGTGTGGCGGTGGTACTTCCCCGGTCGAACTACGCTGGTTCTACCACCTGGAAAACATTTACGCTGTTTCCATACGGATCGCCAACGACCAACTACATAGAGCCCCACAAAAACTGCAAGTGGGTCGGTAAAAAAACAATAAAATAATGTCACGTACCGCATTCAATGTGCGAATGTAATTGGAAACGTAATACGACAATCGTGCCGAATCGTCCATCGCCATACTCGGAAGTGACCGGGCATCGAACCCGCTACCGCGAACTGATGATGCGGCTGCTGACTGCGCACGTTTCATAAACATTGTCAACATTGGCATTGTTTAACTGTATGAGTGTTTAGGCGCTGATTAAGCGATTACTAAAGTCGGATATAATAAATTAAGCTAACTATGAAACAGATGTTTATGTATGTTTGTATGTAAATTTTTAGAGTACTTTTGTGTATAAGATGTGCTCAAGGGCGCCCTTATATATACTTGTTTTAAAGGCTTTTGTTCTTAAAAACAATGTATAATTTTAAACTAATATTACGGCGGAATTGATAAAGTTTAGTATGTAACGTAAGCTCACGATAGTCGATTTTTTCAATAATTTTCGAAAATATTGTTTCAAATCGTACATATAACAAATATCCCCATACTGTCTTTGGTTGTGTCTTTTGAAACTTGAACCTCGAAAGGTACTTTTCTATTTGTAACAAGGTTTGCCGTTTTTCAATATTTTTTGATTAGTTTAAAGTTTGTCACTGAAGATTTTTTATGAAAGACTTTTTAACTTTGTAATCGTCTCCCAAACATGCGTATAATGTAAGAAAAATGTAATTATTTAATACCACCGACAAACTTTAAACTTTTTAATTATAGGTGGTCGATACCCGGGCGTGTCCCTAGTATGTAGGTAAATAACATAAGGTACATTATCCGTGATATGTCGACGACCTTTATTTGTGTTAGTGCAACATGCACTGCAACGATTGCACTTGTAGGCGGAAATTGTACAAACCATTGCAATTTTATGCACTCGTTTCATTTTCAGTTTTTTCTTATATGCCTCAAAGGTGTTGCGTGCCCAGATCGTGAATTATGTTAATAAGTTGGATAATCTGTCGAAATGTCGCTCACGGATCAATATAACGTAGCACGGATATTTGTTAAACAAATTCAAATTTTAATTCAACTTTCGAAAAAATATGGTTGGAAAATTATCGATAATAAACATTTATAAATTTTTTGAGGCATTGTATTGAAGGTTTAAAATGAATTCTCATTAAATTAATCAATTAAAAAAATAAGGTTGGACTAAAGAGGCGTCATCGTCACAATTTTTTTCCGTGTTTGAAGGGTATAGTTATATGAAAAAACAATGTGTTGTTGTATCCTAGCATCATTTTAGTACCTAAGTGACAAGCACACACGCTCATACACACACACAAAGTTTAACTTGTCATACAACAACAACTTGTAACAAATCAACGCATTTGCAGCCGACCTCAGATAGACTTCAAATTTGACTTACGTATTTATTACCGACAATGTATTTTTAACCGTCCATAAAATATGAATATACGAATATAAATGATATGTGAATGTGGGAGTGTCGCCCGCGGCACTATTGGATATAGCAACTGAAGTAATAACCTATCTAGACCGATTTCATAAGATACATGAAAGCTTTATGCCACATACGAATAAATATGTGGGCTACTTATTCGTCAATGTTATGAGCCGCCGGCGGGGATCGACGTGGCTCCCTTTGGTTCTTGCTACTCGCCAGACTAAGCCGGTATTTGAGGTTTACCTTTCCTGATATTGATATGTTAGACTTATAAAATATTGAATGTTGATTTTTGCTAGGGTCGTGTGATGTTACCCGGGAATACCACTTACTCGTATTTTGTGAATGTGCACTACCACTAGGCTATTCTAGCACCATTCTAGGCTAAACCCCCTAGATGCTGGTAGATGAAAGGCGTAGCTTTTAAGCAGTAATATTACTGCTATAACAAGTACCCACAATAATTATGTTAATTAAATTAATAAAATATAATACGCATTTTAGTTTTATTTGAAGAAAAACATACGGTAAAATTTGGTTCAGGTCTTTCTTATTTGAGGAGAGTCTAGGTCTTTCTTATTTGGGCATATGTTGTTCTACCCTATCAGTGAAACATAAAAAAATATTACTTTAAATACATTATTTTTATTACCAAATACTTATGTAAAGTCAAACAAAGTGATTTTATTGATTATATCCCGAGAAAAAAAAATAGAATGTTATCTACGAGGACTTTTTATATGAGGACTTCTTGTATATACCATTTTAATACATTTCGCCCTTCCACAATTCAACAGTTTTCCCTATATCTTACTAACATTACAAATATTGGCTGATAAAATATAATTGATATCGGAAAACGTATCGTCCACATTCCCAGAAACAATAGCTTATTGTACATCACTACAGTCAAAGCGGTATATATTGGAATGTTCGTGCCGGCATGATAATGGTCAATATTGTTGCTAATACGTGCGTTTTTGGAGATTCAATTGGTAATTTGGCGTATTTAAAGTAATACTTTGTCTAGTTTATAAATGTTTATATAGCTCCACGGTTGAAAAGAGGATTCATAGAAAAAAGCTGTTCTGATAAGCCAATACGTTTGAGAGTGCGTGTTGGTGACAAGACTAAGCGAAATAAATTGTAGGAAACTATTGCCTAATTCCTGGATATAATCCTTAAGTCTCCTAATATGTTAGATAATTATAGTATATTATTTGCTTTATGGAAATTTGGAATATAGTAAAGAAGAGTTCATATTATATAATGTACCTAATTACCTAAAATAGACAACTAATATAAAAATCGATATACAGTAAATAACATTGATTTATAAATTTAAGCGAGTTAATGGCTATCTGATTTCTATTAATCGCTTTTCAGAATAGTTAAATACAAAGTTAATTTATAATGAACCGTTGTGGAACATTAAACAGAATATTTCAACAGTAACTCTAAAAACTATATTTGAATGAAGTACATTTCCGATCAAATGCCTAATTGTTATCACGATAACAAAGTTCAATTAACCTAAAAATGAGGAAATAATACACAAGGTAATTAATGATAATACTGCGATATCATGTGTAACCCACTTCGACGGAATTAAAAACTGGCATCGAAAATAAATTTAACCGGAAACCATGCTTATTTATACACAACACGTTTTTATGTGATATTCAATTAATATGAATGTGTATAAAAGTGTTTATTTATTGTGACAATGTGATTGAGTCGGATGGGTTACCGTTGGTGGTTAAAGTTCATGTGCGCTTCCGTCGGAGGACATGTTAAATCGTTGATATTATTGGATGAAAGCTGTTAGACCTTGTCGAAGGTTTATGTGTGGTTTATTATTTTGAAAACGATGGAGTATCCTCCAGGGCCCTTGCAACTTAAATATGAAATCTTTTTTAAGTATTTTTCGTACTTTTAATATATTATTTTCTAAGTGATGAAAGCCATTGATACGTAACCTATTCCATCTGTTGATACATCTGAATCAGCATTATTCTGTACCGTTAGTATATTAAGGCTCTAGAGGGTGTAGCCAGTATAGCCCCTGGAGCCAGGTTTAAGTGGTGGCATACACTGGGTCCAGGAGCTTTAGAACCTGGGGATCTTAAAAATCGTAAAGTAATATTTTCGGATGCTATTAACAAAACTTTAAAAAAGATAATAAACAATACAGCAGGCATGGAAACAAGATATCTATTGAAACAGGAAATATCTCACTCTCATTGACGTGTGATTATGATAAGAATATTTTGATTAACCACATATTGAAGAAAATAGAATACAATAAAACGATATAATTGAGAACAACAATTAAGAACTATTAGTTGCTGAGGAGCGTGATTCACTCACCACGTGCATTCATATAATATTAATTAGATTAGTGTATACTAAGGAAATTCAGTAGTAAGCTAGCATGCATGTATACGTTATAAAATGCGTTTACTGCCGCCCGTGGACACCTGTAATCAAACCTAAGTACTGAATCTTAAGTCCTTAAGTTGGCATAGACTCATTATTACCCTTAAGAGCTAATTGCAATTATGTGAGTGTTTTATCCCTTCAGTTCACAACAATTTTGAGTAACGTATGACATAGGTATTAAGGCAATAACATAATAGTGCCGTCGCCACAGCTCATCATCACCATTTTAAAATTTATATGAAGGCATGTGACATGGTCTAAATGGTCTTGAATTGTATCAAGACTTTTGACACAATTATTAAAGGCCATCTCTAGTGGCTACCCCTAACCACGAACCATTGTACATATTTAAAAAACCAAGCAACTTGCAACTCCAATTAGGAAGTATATAATTGATGTATAAGGAAGATAGTGTATAAAACTAAAATTCTTGAATCGTGATTCATTAATTGCTTATGTATTCTATTACACGATTACAATAAACAAAAACTGTTTATTAATGTTAAAATTACCCAAATCTTTTCATATTTTCAGATGTTCTACGTAACAATCACGGAAATCTATAAAAATATACATAGTAGTATCATAAACATCACTTAAGCTAATAATATCCGAAAAATACTGTAAGATTGAAAGTAACTGAAAATGGTATGGCGTGCATGTTGACGTACGGCGTAGCAGGCTGTAGAGCCGCTACGTCCGTAGCCCTGTTTCACTTTGTTTATAATAAATAAAGCTCACGAGACTTTTCTTCCCATTATACTACGTGTTTCATAAATTTACACTATCATTTACGCCAAACAGAGCCGCCGGAGTTAATTTGTTACTCTCATTAATAAAAGATTACAATCAGAATTTGTCTAGGACAGCTTAATTGTCATTTTTTCTTTGAATATAAAAAAACTTAGATTTCACAGATAATTTGGTGGATTCGTTAAAATATCAGCGCAACTCATGCACAACGCAAGGGCAAGGCGCAAATGCTGGCAATTGTTCAGCGTTCTGAGCTGAACGGAGTTTTACAAATATCTACTTATTTCAGTAAAAACAACTTTTATGTATCTACACTTAAGCACTCAAAAACAGGCTATAATGTTTTGCAATTAATCTGTGTCCTTAAAAAACATAAATAAAAATATTTATTCGACAAGGAAAATTGCCAACAATAATAACTTATGATGTGTTCCTGTTAATTTATCTGCTTGATACAAATATTAACAAATACGTTTAATAATATTATTAAAAACTGACCCAGTTCAAGCTGCTTAGCTCCTTAGCTAAACGCACTTCTATCAATTAAAATCAATCTGCTGCTATGTTCGGTGTATGTGAGGGTAAATAACAAAAACTTACTGTATCTCTTCATTAGGGATTTCTTGTATGCCTTCCCGGAGACGGGGTCCTCCCCGGGGCTGAACCGGCCGGCGGAGTCGTCGGACTCGGTGCCGGAGTCGCGGCCGGCGGCGGCCAGGTAGTCCCGGGATTGCCTGAGGATGACCTGTGCCCTCACGTAGTCTGCGGGATCGGCGAACGAGTGGCGTGCGAAATCGCGAACTGTGATTTCCTTACGAGTGTGAACTGTCAAGTCTAGCGGCGCATCGGCAGCATCTTCCGGTTCTGGTTCGGGATACGCTTTCCTGGCGGCCAGGGTGCGAGGTTCGGAGTCAGCGCTCATCGCTCTGCGGTCCGCGGCCGGCGACCGGCGCTTGTCCGGGCCGGCGCTCGCCGGACGGGCCTCCACTGCCATCATGTTTAATTATTCACACGGACACCATAATCACAAGCGTTTCCAGTTATGTCATATAGCGTAATGTGTTGTGTGGCAACCGCGCGCCGCGTCCGCCGGCGTTCGCGTCGAATTGCGGACTGATGTCCCAGTTTCGACGACGAGTTCCACTGACTTCGTGAGCTCGCTTCGGCAACGATCGGCGCCGCTCGTACACTTTCGTTTTCGTATCGCTGCGCGTGTGTGCTCCGGATCGCACACAGCCGCGTCGCGAGTGTGGTGCCTGCGCGTGTGTGCGTGCCGGTCGCTGTGTGCGGCGGAGCTTTTTCCACTTTCGTCGGCGAGCTTTCCTTAATTTCCCGACTTGCCAGACAGGTTTTCACTGAGACCCGTCTATTAATTAAATCTATTACAAGTCTGTTACTCGTTTCTTTTTACTCATTTGAGCGATTGGCAGGGTTTTAGGAGGAAAATTGTATTTGCGATTGATTTCTACGCATTTTTCCACATAGTTACGTATATCGCACTCCAGTAAAGTTCCAAATATCCTCTGGGTGACCTACATTTAAATGAGTCACCTGACTACGTCTGCTTGTGACAATTTTACCCGATACAATCGCCGGCTTATGCAATTCGAACATTAACGTCTTTGATAATAATTTACTGGTCAATAAACAGAAAATATGTTTTTGTTATATACATTTATGTCTTTTTTTGGTTAAAAGCACACCAAAACTGTATAGTATGATAAAATATGTATTACATTGTATCTTCTAGTGCTATAATTTCAGCTTTTAGACACAAATTTCTGATGTAAGAACAAATATTCAAAGACATTTTTGATTTAAAAGAGACTGTTCGGCAACGTAGGTATTACGGACAACTTTTGGGGAAGTGACCTTAATTCCAAAGAAACGTTTATTGAAACAATAAAAGCTTGCGAAGCGCATAAATTACGAAGTTAAAACAAAATTTATCGTTAACCGGAACGCGAGAAACAATCGGTATCAATGTTTTGCGTAACGCCGCGTAAACAATTTCTGTGTGTGTTTTTTTATCTAACGCTCGGGGCATTGACCGACTTACTACAAAAGTTGCGCGTGCGCCGACCACGTGACACACTGACTCGCCCGCCGTAAGCTGGCCCGCCCCTCCCTCGCTTCTGGGAGCCGACTAACACGGTTCTCGTGCGATCTCGGCGGCAATACGGGTCAGGTTACGCTGGCCACGATAGATAGGGTACCTACGACAAATGTAGAGCCAATGTCACTCGTTGATTTGGCCTATGGAGATAAATTCAGTTGTTCTACTCGCCGAGAGAATGTTTAGTGCGTCACGTTGTTTTCGTGGTGTTCTTTCCGTAATAAACAACTTTGAGGAACTACGATAGGTCACGTAGGTATGACCATGAATACGCCATTGATGTTTTCATGGCGGCGAGGCACCGAGACGGAAGTTTACTATCTCACTAGATTAGTTATTTTTAACACTTGACCGTGTTTACGCACAGTTATGTGCTGTGACTGGTTTTATGTAACGGATGATGCATCGGAACAGTAATGTAAGTGCATATTGTTCTTAATAAGCATCATGAAGATTGATCGTTTGTTTCTACAGATCACTTTCTTTACTGCGTGTGCACTAAATAAACTATTACGGACATTATTCAATGCAGTCAAATAGCTCTTTTAAGAAGCTTATACAATAATATTTATAAGTTATATGTCTGTAGGAGTTTAGTCGGATAACGGAATTAGCGACTCATTCTTGTTTGTTTAGAAAAAAAAAATATATTATTTAATCAATATCTATCTATCGATTGTTATACATAGGTACATATTGTACTCGACTGTTTTTAAAGTTTGATTTTGCGTTAGTAATCACTTGAATAAAATTTATTTTATCGTTTTGTATACCAAATTAAAACAAGTATACCTTTTTATCAAAAATCTTAATTGTTTTTGTAATTAACTTTTTTAAGATTACTTAATTATGTTATATGATATTGAAACAAAAGAACACTTAAGTATCCGGTTAATAACAATTTGTTAACGAATGTAAGGGTATATACATTTTTATTTTTTTCGTTACCTTATTAAAATTTAATGAGTTAATGATTATATACTATAGTTGTAATTTCTTTAACCAATATAATTTATGTTGTATTCGTGTGTTTAGGTTATAGAAATCTTAGGATTATTTAAAAAAGTATGTGTTAAAAATGAAACAGATAATTAAAACTCAGATTAAGTGTAGCATAGACAATATTTTAAAAATTAAACGCTACTATGCAAAGTAATACTTGTAAAACTTTTTCATTCCAAAACTCCGATCAGTGGCATAGTGCATAATAGTAGCATTAGAACGGTGGTAGTGTTTCCTAGCTGTATATATAATAAGAATATTTTTTGAGGCAATATAGCGGCCCTCTGGTCATCCGTTGGATGGTGGGCATGTCTTTTAAAAAGGGCTCATGTCAGCACATTTTTGTTTATGCAACAATTTTAGTATATAAGATTTCATAACTTTTTCAAAACTTATAATGGTGTACCGACAATACATATTTAATGAAAACACTTAAACACAAGAAAAAATATTCTTTTATTTATCCTTTAAGAGGATTAACAAAGTTTCTTACAAAATCTTGGCGAAAATGTAGGAAATGCTACAAATTCGCTATAAAGATTTGCTGGCACTTACTAATATTATAAGTATAATAATATGCTAAGGGAGAAATTTGTGATATTCGTGGCAAAATAAAACACTATGAAATACTCGCATATTACGTTATTAGTTTAAATCGTATCCCTATTTTTTGATTTATAAACGAACTTTTCTTGGTCGTTAAATATACTATTTATACTTTGGCCAAACCTAACAAATTGCAGCCTTATACCTATCAGCACCCAGACCCATTACTCAGGCGGTCGGTAATGGTAAAGAAGTTTAACTGCACTATCTGCTTTCTGCTTAATGTTGCAATAAGTTTAGCTGTCACTGCGCGGTACAGGTTTCGAACACCTGGCTGGACGTGTATTGCGGCCGTCATCTTTACCACTAAGACAGGGTACCTTTAGATGAGTCTAAGTTAGAAAAGATATAAGCCTCAATGTGTATTACATAATTATGTTTATTGTGACACTTATCGCTTTAAGTTTATCACCGACTGTTATAACATGACAAAATATGTATTATTTTTATGTATGATTGAAACAGCAAGCAAGCTTTGAGTCTATCGTGTGGTAAGCGGCCACTGCCGCCCATGGACCACAAGTATCTATAAAATAAGGGTTATACTAAGCTGTTTCAAATAATCTGCTTCATATGCTTTGAACTGAAACTTTGAAATAAAGCAATTTTATTTTGTTCTTAAATAAGCAATTTTATTCTTAAATTTCCACCTACCGCAAATTTTCCAGCCACCCAGGGTTGACTGGCAGAGAATGCCATCAGGCATTAAGTTTGCCCTATTGTAACTTTTATTTTATAGAGGTGCAATAAAGAAATAAATAAAAACTGCTAAAGTTAACTTACATATAAGGTCACGAACTAATTTTTTTGGGGAATCAGAAGTATGTAAATTAGCAGTCGTCCACACTCTTCCACTGAAACGCAGGAAGTCACTAACTCTACTTAGAAATAGATGTAAAGGTAGAAATACCTACTTTTTACCGCTGACAAGTAGGTTAACACTTTAATACTAACTGAAACACAACAAACTTTAAACAGATAGTTAGTAACATGACTTTGTCATCAAATATTTGTGCATTTTATTTTACTTTAGATATTATAATTATACCAGCTCTAACTATATTATATTAGCGTATGCTCTTCATTGTTCCCACGTGGCTTAGCAGAGATATACGAGTTTTGCTTTTCTTCCTGTACGTCCCGTGACATGTTAGATCGCAAGCGAAATTACATTAACGAAGTAGTCGAGTCTCTCCAAGTAACGAAGATTTTAGTCTTAGCAACGTATTTAATGACGCAACATCTACCCGATGTAGAGGATAACTATCGCCGCAGATAACCAAAAATAAAATATAAACGAAATAAATTGTTAATCAATTCATACAAAAACAATATTGAGACCATTGCAAAGATTAAGACTTGTCTTGGTTTATTAGATTCATCTAGTATAACTTGATAACTGTAAGTCATAATAACTCATCATAACATCTATTTCTCCAATATGCTGTAGAATTGCATTAAAAATAGACAAAAAGAAATCTACAGGATTCTTAGGTACATGTACGTTTACTTATAATTAAAATTAAAAGAAAACCTAGTTAATAAATGTTTGTTCTTGTATTGTATTATTCTTTTCTTGTAAAAACTTCTTTATCGGGGTTGGAAAAAAAATTTAGTGTAACATTTTTTCGTTACGCGCCATCTTTTTCTTATCTACCACGCGTGATATTAGATAGATTATTAGAGATTAGATTATTAGATAAAGTTAAATAAAAGCCTTTTATTAAACTTTATCTAATTTAACTTTATTTAACCAATTTCTGTAAAGTTGCTTATAGTAAATTATTTTTTGAAAAATAACGTCATAAAAAAGTTTCACTTCTTACGAGTGTACGCTAGTACACGCACACATTTTTTTTTTAACAAAAGATCAGTTGATCAGAACATCATAGACAATAGATTAAGGTAGTAACCGCAATTGGATACGTTATTACGATTTAAATCTCCTGGACTGTATAGCCTACGTAATTTAACTTCTGATTTTGTATATCACAAGACAAACGTAAAAAAAAAAAAATGGTCGCTAAGCTCCTTGTATACTATGACGTTATAATGTTGTTATTATCGTTCTAATAAGAATCAAAGACGCTAGAGGCATGCTAGATAAGCTATCTGGGCTATCTGGGGTCAGCGGGTGCCGTATCTCGCGTCGGGCATCGAACCCGCACTTGCTTATGTAACGGGTACCTTATCAACTGCTTTCCGGGAACGAATTCTGTGATAACCTTGAACTCAGTTGTTATGTCTTAAATCTTGACGCTAAGTGTTTTTGTGCTAAAATATTTGCGCAATTGTAACTGGTTTATTTTTGTAAACATATTTCATGTTTTTCTATATTTTAAGAGATGTCAATGTTACAGTAGGATTTTTCATGAACTGAGTATATTTTTATACTTTACGAAAATATAAAACAAGGTCAAAAACAATCGGGGGGTACAACCCATTATTGTCCCACTGATGGGCACGGGTCTTCTCTCAGAATGAGAGAGTATTAGACCATAGTCCACCGCGCTGGCCTAGTGCGAATTGGTGGACTAACTTCATGTAAAGATGGTAGAGATGCATTACTACGCATTTACGGTATTACCTTTTATTATAAAGCAGTAATGCATCAAAATTATGAATAAGAGATAATGGCTGCTTTATGAACGACTTGCCACAGACGTATGAGCATCATAGATTTCTTTTTTTCTATAAAATGGGAAATCATTGAAAAATCGGGCTTAGATTGGTGCGGAAGCTTGAAAATACTTGTATCAAATAACATAGACACAGCTTGTTTTCGTTAGATTGCAGTCGATAAATCTTGTCGGAAGTGTATGCGGTGGCCTTCCGACATCGAAGGCTAACCCGTTCTTCTACTAAGCCGCATTGAATGCTTTAAATATTTTGATCTTCGAGGATAGATATAACATTGAATTATATTTACATACTGGCAAGTTAATGGAAATTTACGGTTATTATTTTATTTGTCATAAATATAAATAAATTTTATTATTTCTGAAAGGTATTAGAATATTATGTGTTTATTTTTGTATTTACCGATATTTTATCATAACGATTGCTTATCTGTGAAATAAAATGGAAAATGAGGAACGAGACCACCATTTTCAAACTCTATTTCTTAATGTTTTATTGTCGTTTTTTTAAATATACTTTGACTTCTTGCTTTTTAGCCTAACTTTATCATATTTACTATAACTGATTTACTAGTGTCGCGTGATTATTGACGTCTAGAGCTACAAGTCAGCGTTAAGCTAATTTAGGCATTTTTTGCTACAATTTGCAGAGAAATTTCGTGGCCTTATAAGATCAGACGCATTTGTTTTTAACGCTCAGCGCTGTCGTTTGCGGACAAAATTGTCGCTGTAAGCAAATGTTTGGATCTCAACTAAGTGTCTAGTATACTACACCCATGTAACTAGAATAAAGCAGCGCTACACAACAATAGTAAGGCAAAAGCCAAGCTCGCACATAAGATGTTAGATTACATGAAGGACGTTGTCATCGACGTTACAAAATATTTCTAAGTCCCGTATACGTTGAACTCTTTATTGTTCCACTATCTGAAGGTCTGTTTGCTCGGAGATTATGGTTTATTGTGTAACAATATTTCAAGTGATATGCGAAGGTATGTAAACTGTTTCGTTCAGTATATTAAGTGCCTGTTTAATGAAGGATTAGATTTTAACGACTTTAGTTCAAACGACTGTTTAGTTCTATAAGTTTGAATATTTTTTGAAATTATGTTGTTATGATGCAATTTCGAACATAGGCAAACAGAAATTTATATTACTATTTATTCTCAATCGCATAAGCTATAATCTAATATTATATATATTAATTATTATATATACGGATGGACGATAGTTTTTATCAAGCATAAAATATTTATAAAAATTGCACTGAGCAACGGAACTCAAAATACCATTGCCAGTGGTAAAAACGTAAATAAAAATAAAAAGATTATATGAGCGTCCGAGTGGTCGATCGATCCGGTGCTTAGATCATCAATCTCTCCGCTTCTCGCTTCCTCCGGCGCCAATTATCCGCGACGAAGGAGACGGCGATAGAGTTGCTGCGGCGTTAGACAGAGATGGACGGAGAAACAAGATGGGTTAAGGATCGAGGTGTTGCGGATTGGGGCGTTCGGATAGTCGGAGTTTACTGATTATTCATAATACAATCTTTTTAACTTTGTTTTTTAATTATTGACATTAAAGTACATCTTTCCTATATGCCTTTAAATAAGGTCTTTAAAGGATTAGGCGACTATATTATGTATATCATATAAAAGTCTTATCAGAAATACATAATTCGTACAAAAATCTGTTTGACTTTTTTCATTTTTATGAAATCTCAAATTTGTTGTAGTAAACAGAAATAAGTATACTATACAAATATTGATAACCTACATTTGAATTGTGTGTAATACATTATTAGTCACACGATTCTTTTTATTATAACATCATTATCTGATTTTATCACTTAAGAATCTAAAGTTTTGTAAGCCACTTAATACAAAAATAAAATGACTATTCCTTAGGTTATCTTGAATTGTACCTACAGTCTAGTCGAGTTGCCAAAAACACGTAAGATAAGCCATTTTTATTTCAAAGATATGTATCTGATCTTCTAATATAATAAACTACATACTCTACATTGAAGCTCATTGCGTCCTTATATCCGTGGAGTACTTTTAAATATCATGTAAGTATGTAAAACTATTATTGGCGTCGATAACGGTTCCAATCAATTCAATCCTATTTGTCCATCATTGTCTATAGTTCTCGCGAAGTTACACAGCGTTTCCGAGCTGATATCAGGGCAAGTGCAGTCGATGTACGCATTCAAGGCTACGTTCCCGCGCCCGCGCACCTCACGCACACACGCTCGCGCGACACACTGCCAATGCTGCATCGTACGTTACTTGTAATTGGCAACGATTAGCACAGGAAGACTGGTCGTGTATGGCGTTTTTTTCTCTGTATAAATAGCGTCCTATCCGGTCAACTGAACGCTCGTTGGATTAGGTTATGTTCTTGCCAGTTGCCACTATTACTTCATTTGCGACCGCCATCTTCGTTTTACGCGCAATGACGAATACGTCGTAATAGTAGTGTGCGATTAACAAATGAATTTCTTTTCTCGACTCAAAGGAGCGGCGTAGATGAGTAATGTTGTAATTAGAAGATGTCACTCCTTGAGCTTCATTTATAAACTGCGAATGGTTAATCTGTTTGCGGCAGCGCAATTATAGACTGGAATGATATTTTACATTAACATTAAAACTCTATCTGTAGTATTTTAAAGGTAGAGTTATAACACAAATAGACCATATTGTCTGACTATGGACGCACATTCGTAAAAGCTATATTTGGCTTCAAGAAGTTGCCGATATCATAAATGATGCGTTCTTATTTACCACCTGTAAGACTCCAACTGGTAATGTCTGCTAGTATTTAACGAAATCACGATTGAAAAATAACGTTTGAAAGCAAGTCTTAAACACACAATTAATAATTTATTTTGCCAAAAGTAAATGAGATTAATTTCATTAATCTTATTCCTATTAAATAATATAGACGAACTAGATCGTCTAATAAAGGTGGCGCCTACAAACTGTTTCAATCAAGGAAGGCCACAGCTGCACCATACGACTCGCGGTTGCATGTGCTAAATACACCAATAGAGACGAATACGTAGAAATCTCCTGCTCTTATTGGTGTCTGAACGAACTAAATTATTGTCAATCACGATCAAATAGGATGTTACGAAGAGCGAGTTTACTAACAAAAAGTAGCTTATTATGCATGTAAAAATTAAGATTTATCGTAATGTATAATAAATACAAAAGTACTTAGTTTTTTGCGTCTCTTTACGTTTAAAAGTATTAAAGACAAGGTATGAAGTAAATATTCGATATTTAAATACATGTTTCTGGTAAGAAGTATGAGGCAATTTTCGAGTCACAGATTATCAAATAAAAATAAGTATAAGGTTGCAATAATATTCATGACCATTTTCACCCCCAATTTGTTTCTTTTGCAAATATTGTATACATATTGAATTGAATACGTTTCCTTAATGAATCCCATGGGTTTGATAAAAAAAATGGTCTTGTCTATAGGGTTAGCCATAAACGTTAAAATTCGACTGCGAAAAATACATTCTAATTTTATATATCTCTTGACCAAAAAAAAAAACAAACAAATATGTGTTTGATCGGGCGTAGACAAGATATTTAGATACTAGTGCATGTGATTGTATACTGTATTTGGAGTGACAGTCAAACAGCGGAGGACAGCAAACAGTTGGAGTGTTTGTGTCCCGCCACATTGCCTTGGCGTGCGCAAACACTCCACGTGTCGATACCGTAATGTCAATATCCTTGTTGGAAAATCATTTTAGTTTTTGACTAACTGGCTGGCTATTATCAAACTTAAAATATGACACTAATAAGATTTTAAAGGTACTTTATGAGGTTGATATTTTATTACGTTTTTAAAAGGTTACATTTAAATTTATATTTTTAATAGTTTAGATAGTTTTTTTTGTCAATAAATTAATTGTATATTTTATTTAAATTGTACTTTTTAGATCCTTTCATTCATCCATACTACTGAGTTTTATAAAAAAATATTTAGTAATATTTCGAAACTTCACATAAAATTTTTAAACAACTAGATCCTGACATAAAATAAACTAGCATAAAACGGTAAAAACATACACGGCACGAAGATGTATCGATCTCATTACGTATTGTCAGCCATATTGGAACGGCGCGAGAGTTGGCGGGAAAAAAGCGAGTCGCACGCGCAAGCGGTAATCTGCGCTGGAATTTTCACTTACGAGAAAAATATAGATAGTGAAAACTGTAAACAAACGCGTTACGGCGCTCGATGGATGTACTAGCCGCAGAAATAATAGAAAGTACTGCAAAATTAACAAAACAATTGACATATGTAGAAATTGCATTATTGACACTGAAATCATAGGCACTCAAACTATTATGACTAAAATTATACGAAATGCTTTAAGGTATCTGAATATAAATCCAGGACAAATGGAAAAATATACGTTCCATAGTGCAATCCAAAGATTTGCTAGATACGTCTCGTTCCCTTTCCGGAAATCAATAAAAATACACGGATGAATATGCCAAATCTATAACTACGTCGTAAGAAACCTTTGAGTTTAAACAAACTCAGAATGCAAGTTAATAGTTGGCGTATTAATTTGAATCTAGTAAAGATCAGAGAAACCCTATTACCCTAAGTTGGTACTTAAAGTTAAATGTTTTCATCATCATCTGCCACAAACTATGGTGCGGAAATAAACTTAGAGTTGTGTTGTAATCATTTAATTTAACAGCTGAATGCAATTGCATCGTTGATTGACTAGATTAATTACATTGACTTTCCCTTTTAATGTCAGACCTATTAAATTGTTTATGTTTAACAAAATATTGTCTATGTTTTGAATTTGACGTAATTGTAGGCACTGATATGAACGAAAAGACAAAGATCTATGGTAGTTCTTTGAAGTGTGTTGGCGATGAAATTACCAAGATGCCTATAGTTAATACAGTTGTTTAAAGCACTGTCGGATTATTGTTAACAGTGATCATTTTTATATTAGGCGACTATCTCAGTCCTAAAGTAGTAGCAAGTAGCAACGCATCTGTGATTGACTTCAGATAGAACCTATGTTCTATATGAAGTTGCTTACAGATGTGCATGGAGGGCAGTGCTCGCTTACCATTGTGGTGGTGAGGTGTATTGGATGCTCTTTTACTACTTCAATGTTATAAAAAAAGACTGTGATTTTTTGGATGTACACATTTAAAAAGTATTTAGCAAAAATGTTAACCTAAAAAATCCGTGTCTGAGATTTATCATGATTCTAGTTTACTTAATAGTCATATACCTAGCTATCACATGTGCTCTAAATGCACCTGCACACTATTACGTAATATTTAAGTGTACCGCTGTGTTGGGAATTCCGCGCGGCAAAAATTATCTATGGCCGTGTAATATACATTGATTAGAGAATGGACAGAGGCTTATAGATACAAGTAACAATAAAAGGGCCAGACTAAGCTAGGATAACAAATATAATAATATTCAAGTATAGCTACATCGTATTAAAGTACAAAAAGTGTCTTTAATGTTAATTTGCGGCAGTATAAAATAGTTTGATAAATTGTGAAATTTGTGATAGGTGTTGATAGATAAATAAGAGCTTAGTAATGATTGTTATGAAGAGCATGATTTAAATTATCAGAAAGGTGTTACTCTATCAATAAAAAGAAGGGGAAACTCATTAGTACGGCGTGTTTAGCAAACATTATATTGAGATTGATAGATCATTAAATTAAACATTTTTGGTACTAAAATTCTAATAGGTTTAACATATTGAAATGTCATTTATAGGAAGTTACGGCATCCTTTCCAATGATCTGTAAAACATAGTTGCATAAAGTAGTTTAAATGTAGTTATCGCGTAATAATTTCAGATTGAAGTTGTATTTCCGCCTATTAGAAGTTCCAGGCTATTGTTTTAATCGTCAGCAAGTGGATCGTGCAAAATATCTGAATATTAGAATTTCATTTCTATATCGTAAGCGAATTATCTAGATTCCTCTGGAAGTTTCTTTATTTTTTGCCGTATCAAATTGAGGTCCTATGATACTCAAATCCACCTGATGCAAAAAATATATCCTCGCAAAATAACAAGAAATAAAGTAAATAAAAGAACCATATGACTCAATTACTTTTAATAACAATAATAATTGGCTGTGTGGTGTCGGTCTTGAATAGCACCACTCCCTCTCTTCCCGTGGATGTCGTACGAGGCGACTAAGGGATAAAACATCCAGGAGATGGGCAGCAGCATCTCCTGTGAAATTCTAACATTTACTGCGGTCACCAACACGCTTGCCAGGCGCGGTGACTACTGGCAAAACCCCCTTATGACAGGTGCAGAAAAGCCACGGCCCCCAGTCCCCGGCGGCCCCGCTATTCCGGGCTACGGTAGCGGCCTAGGTAACGGCGGGGCAGGGGGTGCTAAGAATCTCCGGCAGAGATCCGGCTACCGCAACCGACGACTTCTGCACCTGGCAACATACAACACCAGGACACTGAGGACCGACGAAAAGATACAGGAGCTGGAAGAAGATATAGACAAGTTAAACTGGAGTGTTTTGGGATTGTCTGAAGTCCGAAGACAGGGGGAGGACACGATAATCCTCAAATCTGGAAACTTGCTCTATCACCGGGAGGGCGATCACCTGTCCCAGGGTGGTGTCGGGTTCCTCGTCCACAAATCCCTCGTGAACAACGTTGTAACAGTCGACAGTGTGTCGTCAAGGGTAGCGTACCTTATACTCAGAATATCTAAACGGTATTCGCTGAAGGTCATACAGGTATATGCGCCGACTTCGACACACCCAGACGATGAGGTTGAGGTCATGTATGAGGACATAAGTAGAGCCATACATACCTCAAAAACCCATTTTACCGTTGTCATGGGGGATTTTAATGCAAGACTTGGCGTGCGAAATGGTGACGAACGGAGGGTGGGGCCCTTTGGAATTGGACAACGTAACCACCGAGGTCACTTGCTTGCCAACTTCTTGGAGAGGGAAGACTTCTTTATGATGAACTCTTTCTTCAAGAAGAAGGCACAGCGAAAGTGGACTTGGATAAGTCCTGATGGTTCCACTAAAAACGAGATAGACTTCATTTTGGCAGACAAACGGCACATATTTAATGATGTCTCAGTGATCAACAGGGTGAAAACCGGAAGTGATCACCGGATGGTAAGAGGCACATTAAATATCAATGTAAAGCTGGAACGGTCACGCCTAATGAAGTCTACGCTCCGACCAACACCTGTCCAAATCCAGGGCTCCGAAGAGTTCCAGCTACAGCTCCGGAACCGTTTCGCGTGTCTCGATTCTTGCGTTTCTGTGGACGAAATTAACACCAAGGTAGTAACAACTGTCCACGACGTGGGGTCTAAGTACTTTAAGACCCACTCCAGTGGTGGCTCTCAGGTTCTCTCAGAGCATACTCTCGGTCTTATGAGGGAAAGGCGAGAACTATGTGTGCAGTCTCCAACCTCAATGTCGAGATACAGACTGCTCAATAAACAGATCTCTCAGAGTAGGCGACGCGATTGGCGTGCTCACAACACCCGACGCGTAAAAGACGCTATTGAGCGAAACCGGGGCTCAAGAGTGTTCGCCAGGGATCTGTGCGTTGGGCAGAGCCTGCTGACGAGGTTGAAGACCGAATCGGGCACCGTAGTTTCGTCTCAGCCCGATGTTCTGAGAGAAATTGAGAAATACTACGGACAGTTGTATGCTTCCGCACGAGTTCCCGCCCGTAACAAGGCGGACGACAAACGTGCCAAACTGACCCGACACTATACTGAGGACCTCCCGGACGTCAGCCTGTACGAGATTAGAGAGGCTCTCAAACAGCTGAAAAACCACAAGGCACCGGGCGATGACGGAATCACAACAGAGCTGCTAAAAGCTGGCGGTAAACCCCTCCTAGTGGCGCTCCAAAAGTTGTTCGATTCCGTCATTACTAGCGGGACAACCCCGGAAGCGTGGAGCAGAAGCGTAGTGGTGCTGTTCTTCAAAAAGGGCGATAAAACCCTGCTGAAGAACTACAGGCCCATTGCGCTTCTGAGCCACGTGTATAAGTTGTTTTCGAGAGTCCTCACTAACCGTATTGCACGCAGGCTTGACGACTTCCAGCCTCCCGAACAAGCCGGATTCCGAAAAGGCTACAGCACCATGGACCACATACACACGCTTCGGCAGATTATACAGAAGACCGAGGAGTATAATCTGCCGTTATGTGTTGCTTATGGGGACTATGAGAAAGCCTTCGATTCTATCGAGCACTGGGCGGTGCTGGAGTCCCTTCAGCGATGCCAGATCGACTATAGGTACATCGAGGTGTTGAAGTGTGTATACACAGCCGCCACCATGTCAGTCCGAGTACACGACCAAAGCACGAACCCCATCCAACTGCAGCGGGGAGTCAGGCAAGGCGATGTCATATCGCCGAAACTGTTCACCGCTGCGTTGGAAGATGTGTTCAAGCTGATGGAGTGGAAAGGTCTTGGCATCAACATCAATGGCGAACACGTCACACACCTTCGATTTGCCGACGATATAGTCATCTTGGCAGGTTTGCTGACGGACCTCAGCACAATGCTAGGCGACCTCAACAGTGCCTCACAACGGGTGGGTCTTAAGATGAACATGGACAAGACGAAAATCATGTCTAATGTCCATGTCACACCCGTACCGGTAGTTGTTGACGGCACTCCTCTCGAAGTTGTTGACGAGTACATTTACCTGGGACAAACGATCCGGATGGGTAAATCCAACTTTGAGAGGGAGGTCACTCGAAGAATCCAACTCGGCTGGGCTGCGTTCGGGAAATTTCGTAGTATCTTTTCGTCCACAATTCCTCAGTGCCTGAAGTCGAAATTGTTCGAGCAATGTGTGTTGCCAGTGATGACCTATGGCGCCGAAACGTGGTCCTTCACTAAAGGCCTCATTCGAAGGCTCAGAGTCGCTCAGCGTGCTATGGAGAGGGCTATGCTCGGAATTTCGCTACGAGACATGATTCGCAACGATGAAATCCGTAGACGAACGAAGGTTACCGACATAGCTCTCAAAATCAGCAAGCTGAAGTGGCAGTGGGCCGGCCATATCGCTCGAAGGACCGATAACCGATGGGGAAGAAAGGTCCTCGAGTGGCGACCACGTTTAGGCAAAAGGAGTACAGGTCGCCCCCCTACCAGGTGGACCGATGACCTGAAGAAGACAGCGGGAAACCGTTGGATTCAGAGGGCACAGGACCGGTTGGAGTGGCGCCATTTAAGGGAGGCCTATGTCCAGCAGTGGACATCAAAGGGCTGATGGATGGATGGAACAATAATGAAAAATCTTGAGCGGTGTTAATTTGTTTGCTGTCCGTACCGGCAGCGGGTAGCGTACAGTTTTTGCGTGCAGCGCCGTCCGCAGTGAAATTGAAAGTGGAAACTGGCTCATTATGACATTGTTTTGCGAGAAAAACCGACCAGCCCAATTACCGAAGACACCCGTCTTGCGAACGTGAGTTAGCGAAAACGACCATAAATATAGCTATGTTACTTAAACGACTATTAATACTGCTATGAGTGAATTCGTGAAGTATTTTAAGTCGTATAGTAGAAAAAAGTTGTCTATGGAAAACAACAGTTAAGAAAATGTAGACTAGAATTATGAAAACATAGTAAGTATTTGTTTAGGACACCGATAAAAATAGTTCTAATTACTTTGTCTATGACACTTTTTAGTTTTTACACGATTTATATCATTGGGTTTATATCCCGTCTTCAAATTAATTAAGTTGGCTGAATTTACTTTGACCGCATTTTTAGCCCATATTCGTTATTTATTTGGATATTTATCCTTATGTACCGCCAGAATTAATAACATTTCCTACACCACGCTCGGTCGCGACCGTATAACCTACTTCTACTTTCTGAATCCAATATTTCAAGTACTCCAGAGAGGCAGGAACTTTCTTTGGTGTGATTTGGAATATGGGACACGCGACCGTGCGTTCAGACGGTACTTAAAAAAATGGCGTAGATATAACTATTTCTATCTAGAAAATTGACTTGTTACATTAAAACTACTGTTGTTCCAATTTGTTTCATAACTATTTAAATATACAATGCCCATACACTAATATGTAGAAATGTAAGTAAATGACCGGTAAGGTTTATAATTTGCCGTATACTTACTCTAGTAGGTTAAACGTAATGAATAAATATAAACATCATAAAATATTTTTGGCCAAAAGCACAGACATTTAGTTTTTTGGTGACACCGTGCTTGACTTGTTTTGTTGCTCGCTATTGTGAGCTTGATGCACTTTACGGGAAAATTTTATAGTTTTTCAATTCGATTTAAACCTTTAGCGGAAAAGTGTGTAGATAAATCATATTTATGGGAAGAAAAAAGTGTCAGCGCACCATGCAATAAACCATAAAGACTTCACCTTGACATTACATTCAGAAAAAAATCAAACTAAATAAACGTTCTAATACTATATACTCGCATATTTCATTACACTTTAATAGGAATATGTGAGTAATTTATGTGTGAAGTTGTTGAGTGAATATAAAGCGGGCCGAATATATGGCGGGTTCTCACAAAGAAGTTGGAATATCGGGCGTAGAGCAGCACGCTCGAACGAACACCACTGATGGTTCAGCCTTAGTCCTGCGAAATATGACAGCTATTTACATTCCGGTGCGCGATTTCTTTGTACGTTTAGTAACTAAAATTTGACCTAGTTTTACTAAAATATTCTAATGTTTTTATGATGTAAGGAATAATGTAACGTTTCTAGGTATTAAACCTGTTGGCTTGTAGTTTAGGGACCAGAATAGAACTAGGGTATCGCATCCCTGTCGTATGCCGACGCAAAGGACGCTTGCGGGGCTGCGGTAAGAGTGGGAGCTAGAACCGCCCAGCGACCTTGGGAAGGACAGAATATATGGCCGCATACTTAAAAAAAAACTTAAAAAACGCTTTCTACATTCATAGCCCCACAGTAGGATTTTCTCCTGTGTCGTGGGTGCCATGGACACACACAAAGACGAATACACAAACACCCAGACCCAGAACGAGAATCTAAACTCATCATTCAGATACCTGTCTGGCCGGGAATCGAACCCGGGACCCACTGCGTGTCAGACCGGTATGGTAACCGCTGCGCCACGCGGGTCGTCGTCGCATACGGTCGTAGGCACCCGAAGCTGAGGTTGAGTGTTGCTGTATCGGGCAATATCCAATACGAGTATTGCGCTTACAGAACATCGTTTTAGGGGATAAAAACCTCAAAAATTTCGGTAACGTTCTCACAATACTTTTTAAAGACCCTACACACATCAGCATAAAATGCACTAACTATAAGTCTGTAAAGTTACATACCCTTAAACAAAAACGGTTGTGTTAACATTATCAGCTAATAAAAGGTGGAAATAAGTACGGGTGTAAAGTTATCGCAGTCAAACCACGGAGGAATTCACCTCAATATCACCTCTATTTTACGATACAAAATCCAGATAGTTCTCATAAAATATACCTAAAGCGTACTTTGTATCCAAACCACAGTACAAACGACAGCTCACAAATACAACGTAGACATGTCTGAAGTTTAGATCAGGTCTTAGCTTTGAATCTAAGTACCTATTTTATGAATAAATAATCCTTCAGAACTCGAGATGTGCGCCGCGGGGCACAAGGCCTCGTCAAGGACGGAGTCTAGACTAGGCCAGGCCGGGCCTACGTACCTAATTAAAGGTTTTGTTTCTGTCGCATTTCAATTACGACTCTTGTACAACATGCTGTGTTTGTGTGTATTAATTCTCTATGTAGTTCTCTCTATATTATAATATTTATTAATGGTTACCTTAAAGCGAATGCGAATGTATGTTTGTGTGACTTTAATTTTGTTAATTACTGCAAATTATGTGATGATCAGTCACATAATTTGCAGTAATTAACAAACAGTTTTTGTAGTAAGCAAAAAGATTACAATATCGCTATCGCTATGGTAATTAATAAATTTCAATTAACAGTATCTTAATGGCAACAAAAATATTAAATTATACTTAAGAAATTAAAATCATCGCGGCATCTAACAAAACCTACACACCCGAGAGTTCTTAAAAAAAAGTTCTCGGAGATGTGTGAAGTTCAGCAATAAGCACTTGGCCAACGCGCGGACTATGCCCTAAACTCTCTCCTTCTGAGAAAAGACCCGTGTCCAGCAGTGGGGCAATAATGTGTTGACGAGAGAAAACATATAACATGTATATCTTCGTAATGGTCTATTTACTAGCTTACATACCATATGCTGTGATAATATAAAAGTTTCTTCCCCCGTTATTGAGACCTGAAGCGCCATATTTAAAAATTATATCGCCTACGGCACTCAAACAACTAAGACGATTCCAGTCACATGCATATGCATCATGCATATGACTAGATGCACATGCATCAATCGTATGAAGTGGAGGAATGGAGTTAGAATTCGTTAAGCCATGTAGGCTGTATCGCGTGCCCCAGAAATAGACATACACTCGAAAAATATTAGGCACCACCCTCCTTCGGACGCAGTTGAAAAAATTCCAACGCATAAACGCTAACATTAACTATCTAATAGCACGCATTCTACGGATGCATAAACATCCATTGCACGTTAGATACAAGCGCTGTTAAGTAATTGGCCTTATTCCGCGAGAAACGCTACGAAAGGGAAAGAGGGCAAGCGAGAACTGTTTCAAGTTTACTGGCGCAAGTACTGGCTGCGTAGGCGCACGCCGCGACGGACATGTTGCAGGATTTCATGTATTTCTGGATTTTGTTGTTTAGGTATATGGTATGGATATATTTGGTATGTAATGCAGATATAAGTATAGCTATATTCTGCATATTCTTAGTTGTTTATTTGAAATTTATAGTTTGGAGCGAAAAGTAGGAATTAATAGCATAAAAATACATATATACATTTTAGTTTAAATTGTTATGAGCCATCATTGTGTTACTTTTGGATTGTGTGGATCGTACATAATTGTAACCTTATAATAAATTTAAATAAAGGCGTCGGGCGTTTGATGGAGCGAAATAACCCACGTTAAAAAATGTAATGTAATTTTTTAAATTTATTAACTTTTTAAGGACTAGGTAAATTTTATTGCCATAAAAATTAAGGTTACCTCAAGACGCGGTTTATACATATATTTTGAATTAATATCTGTACTTTTGGTTCATTGCGATTTCAAATAATGTAGAAAAGTCTGTTATCACTTATTTCAGCCCTTCAAACTAATTTATTTGCAAACATATGTATTATATAATTAATTAATATACGTATCATTTTATTATATACTATGTAATGCTTATCAAAATGTATAAAACGCATACAAAAGCGACAGAATAAATCAGATAAATCGCGCGTTCCCAGGCGCGCTGCAGTCGGCCAATGTCAAGTTTCCCTCGCCTAGCCGTCCGTGTAGTTAGAATGCACTTTCTTCCTGCACACACATGCACAACACACAGATACTATAAACGAAAGTTTGTGAATGGAGCGGTGTACAGTACGAAAGATATATAATTATTGATGTCTGGGTGCCGTTTATGCTTTTCAGATTGCCTACTGCTTTATGGCAGGTTGTTTGCCATGGTGTTTGATTAGTCGAAACTAGTGTAGTTCCCGGGTGTGCCCGTTTGTTTAAATATTTATGCTTACGTAACTTTCAGGCTTTGTCATTATTTTGTACACTTACAAAAAACACATCGTTCAAAGGATATTTTAATATTTAATTAAAATTGGTTTTTAAGTATTATAAAAAATGGAAAATATTTGTTACATGCTGAATACTTCATCATTTAAAAGCTATTTCTAATGTTAGACATAAGTATCGTTTAAGAAAAGTGTTTTTGATTGTTTACAAAGCAAGTTAAGTATAATTTCGTAGACTTTGTAAACCTCTGAGAACTTTATAGAAATTTCTCAGGCGTGTCGGTTTCCTCGCAATGTTTCTTACGTCGTTAAAGTGATAGGTAATTAATTTCTAATACGAACATAGCTTTAATGTATCAGTAGAATGATTTCTGGATTACACGAGTGGTTACGGTTCACTACGACCCGTTGTTTATACCGTTGGAGAAGTGAATTTCTCTTTACGAGGAACATATCAACATATTTTTATGTAATCTTATGAAATTATATCAAAGAAGAATACAAAAAAAGGAAAAAAAATACAGATAAAATATTATTTCTAACGTGATGCATTTCGTTTCGACGAAAGGGTGTGGTTGCCGGCACACTTTTATATGAGGCGAACATCATAGTCCTCGGTAGTAGCAACGCATCTGTGATTGACTTAAGATGGAAGCCATGTTCTGTATGAAGTTGATTACAGATGTCGCAGGGCGGCAGTGACCACTTACCATCAGGTGGACTACATGCTCGTTTGCTACTTCAGTCAGATAAAAAAAAAGAAATATGTCTTGCCAGGTGATACAAGTGTGGTTCGAATGGCGAGGAGCCTAGCACTTCCTATACTTCCTATTTCTAGCGTGAACCAGTTCTTGCGTTTTGGTTGGCGGGTGTTGTTGGCACCTCACTTTTGTATGAAGCGACCATCTAAGTCCTTGAAAATATTGACGCATAAGTAATTGACTTTACATGGCGCCAATGTTCTACATGCAGTTGGTCACAGATGTCCATGGGCGCCATGACTACTTGCCATGACTACTGGTACGCTCGTTCGCATCTCTGACTTTTGTCAGATCTTCTTAGTGAAAATCGTGAATCGATCCGGTAGTGTTAGAAAAAATATTTTTACTTTTTGATAATTTGTAAGTGTCCCCGTAGACCTACCTACACAGAAATAAAGACATTTCATTTCATGTCATGAATACTTGTTCCGTGAGTGTTGTCAATTGTCCGCTTCTCCATAAAGCAAGTTGCAGTCTTAAAATAATAACTCTTTAAATCTATCTATCTTCAATACTCTGATTTAGAGATTTAGTAATAATCTAGGTTGTTGTATTGTTGAGTTGAGTATGTAGTCAGTTAATGAGAAATCGATGTGTACTTACTGTACCATATGGTTGGTGATCCATTTTCTGTTACGGAACTTACCTGGAACGAAAAAAATATATAAGTATGACACAAATATGAAAAAAATTGCATGTATAAGGATACCTTAGTACATAGTTACATCAAACATATGTTTAAGATGCAAAGTGTTCCGAGTTCAGATCCTAGCTTATTATTATTAACTTTCGCTTTATTAATTAAAATATGTATATAAACTACATTTTTACATAAAAACGACCTAATTCTCACGTATCCTAACTTTTTGTATGCTTTCGAATGATTTCAGGAACTCTGTATTCACAATTTGACAGTTCCTTTTCGACCTGTCAAAGTGTGCCAAGGGACGCCGCGGTGACAGGTTCCCGTAACATTCGCTGTCAAGCTGTCAAATGCGTTGAAAATGTTAGCATGAGGATGTATTTTTTTCGCACATAAGAAGACAGGTGTGGTCTGGCTTTGCTAAATTAAGAAATATAAAAGTCAAGCTTTTAGCAATAGTTGAAAAATGGTTTAATTTGTTTCATATAGTAAGATGTCTGTGGAACACAAATATTCCTTGTTGTGCTACTTTCATAATGCAAATTATTATGAAACAGTAAAATATGTTTTGTTATTGGTTACCTTTCAAATGAACATTCTGACTTTATATTTAATTGTTCATATTTAAATTTGGTAATTTAAACAAAATACTGAGAAAAAAGCAAAAGAGTATTTTTGCTGACAATGGTTTGCCGGTACTAGATTTTAATATAGGTATAACAAGAATGGTATGGTATTCGCCTGATGCGGTTTTTTGAAATATCTTCTTTCTTATTGCCAGGTTCTTTTAGGCATTAACATATTTCAGATAAAAAAAAGTATATCAAAAGTACCTACATTTAATAGTTACCTGTTACATTTAATTTAGGAGAAAATTCTAAATAAATCAGATGTTATTGTTCTCATTAAGAGTTTAGCTGAAAGTACCAAGTTTTGTGTATTTGTACAAAATTTATAAATAATATTTTAATTCGAGTACCAATTAGCGTTATAGTAAAGTTACAAGGATTATTATAATGTATCTATAAATAACCTGTGCTTTTACAGTAAGCCTAATATTAGAGGACTTTTTAATGGGATGTTGAAACGAACATACTATTAAGTTTATTTAAGATTACTACAAGCAAAGCGTATTAGGTACTTGTTTTTTATTATTCAACGTAGAAAATATTACAGGAGTAACATTGGAAAGTTATATTTGTTTAAAGTTAATTCTAAAAGCTTTATAATAATTGTATTATTTTAACAAAATGTTCTCAATAAAATTCGTTTATTTTACACAAATTCGCAGGTGTTGTTAATGAAAAAAGTTGTTTACAAAATTTCCGTTCGTCGCATAAACAGGAAGCTGAAAGAAATATGGCCGCGGGGAAGGTGACGTCACGGCAGGTCAATAAATTCTAGCCTTTTGGGCATGTTAATTGTTAATTAGTTTTGCGTAACCTGTACCAAGCAGAATTATAAATGTTTTATATAAATTAAATTATACTTGAAAGCTTTCATCTATTGCAAAGTAAGGCTTTGCATTTCGTGTGTATGTCTATATATTCCAGGCAGATAATATTTCATTTCTTACTTTTATCGCTTATTTAGTAAAAACCTTTCAATTGAAATGTATTGTATGTATTTTTTTGTATGAGCCTAGAGGGGCGCTTATAATTTGTCAGTTACAATATTTTTTCTTACATTACCATCGATTGGAACGTCACCTCTACTGAGAAGTCCCGGTAACAAACTCAGCTGGTTTGTCTTTTTTGTTTGCATAGTATATTTATTAACCATCTTGTCTTTACATCGCAATAAAAGCTAGCTTTACTTTTACAGGCAGGTAGCATATTGTTATAAGTAGAAATAATATATATGACGAACGAGTCAAGTTCTGAGAAGCTATTTAGTTTACGGTATACGCTTCTTTGTTCCAGTTTACTTATTAGATAGGCACGCCGACGTTAGTAGGCTTTTGTATATTTTGTCTGGAGAAAGTAATAAACGATCTGTATTCTATGTTAGGTACAACATTATTTATATTTCAATAAGCGCGCCCTTGGGAATAGGCTATAACTGATCTAGGTGAAGCAACGTCTGCGTGTACTAGAGCTGGATGGGTAACCGCTAGTGGGATAAACTCATGATTGTTCCTTTATTCACTCCCATGTTTTAATAAGTATGTTAAGCTTTACGTAATGATATGATTCTTTCAGGTATATTAAAATAATAATTTGTAGGGGGAGCAGACATTTAAAGGAACACCAAAGAACCATACTTTTGCTATCATTTGGAGCAAGGTTTCTCAATCTTTCGTTTCCACGTACCCCTGTTATCGCGGACCCCCTCAAGTTAGCTAACTAATTAATCCCCCCCACCCGAGATAACGATAAAATTTAATGTGCCTACGATATTTGGGAGAGCATACTATTAGGATCTGCGACCCGGCCAACTCCTAGCTTCGACTCTAGCTTATTACAATTACAGCGGCCTAGACAGACATATAGATCAATAGACTAGAATACGTATATTAATCACGCTAATTTACATTTCATGGAGATGTTGAGATGAAGTTAGTTTGCGCCCTCGGCTGCTGAGAGTGGTTGATGTTTCATAAAGGAAGCCAATTAATTATTCATTTGGTGAAGTCTTGTTATCGACTTGGTACGTTATTTGGTAACAGTTGGCTAACATGCTTCTAAGGATCCTAAAGCCATCAAAGTACGGGTCTAGTTAGTTATTACTGATACCCAAGGGCCATGAAACCTTCGTTTCGTGCGGCATTTGCTTTACGCTGCAAGCGACAGTGTTTAGCGTTCATTCTTATTGGGCCATGAAATTTTGCTGAAATTCGCTTAATGATACCGTTGGCAGCGCCAATCAAATATTTTTTTCCTTACTATATAAGCAGTAAATGAGCATACAGTTGTGGTAAGTGGCCACTGCTTTTTTTTTTTTCGAGGGGGAAACCTTCAAAAGGTACCCGACGCCGTGGGAGCGACGCAGGGTTATGGGAGGACTCTGGGATCTCGAAACGACTTCAACCGGAATCCTCCGAGAGCGCTGCCCCATCGGGCTCCTCCCAGATGGGCGGCTGGGCCCATCGCTCCGTCTAGTCTTTACGACGGTATGCGACCACACATACCGCCGTCCTTCCCGGGATTGCCTGACCAAACGGTTCGAGCTCTAGCCTTCAGCAACCCCGGAAGCCCCTTTTAGGCGCCTCTTACGACAGGCAGGGGATGCCGTAGCCCTATTCTGATCCCGGAGCTACAGGGACGAAGTAGCCACTGCTGTCCATGGATAACAGTAATCAACATGAGATAAGATTAAAGCCTTACTTGAGGTTAGTCACATAGGTATGTGGGGTCACACCTTACAATGCTGTTATTAGGCAAAAATAAGTGTGGCCATCATACGTTCCGAGTCCATTCAAAAATAATTCTACCACGTGTAAATGTTACATGGCCCTCAAGTGAGGATAATAGCAATAGATATATTAGAACAGAAGTCTCTTAAAGATCGATTGAAGACTACGTAAGGACAGCGTTAAAACAAGTTATGTGATAGACTGTCAATTTTGTAGTATACAGACATCGATAGCAAATCTTTTGAATATGAATATGAATATAAATAAGAAAAAAAGACAAACCCGCTGAGTTTCTTGCCGGATCTTCTCAGTTGAGGTCGTATTCCGATCCGGTGGTAGTGTAAGAAAAAAAATGTAACTGATAATTTGTAAGTGCCCCCGCAGGCCTATACAAAATAAAGACATTTCATTTCATTTTGTTACTGTATTTGAATAAAAATAATATACCGATGTTAAAATGTTAAAATATTTTATTCGGAAAATAAATCACACTTTTATAAGAGGCGGCCATCATAGTCCTCGGGAATGGCTCATTTGTGATTGACTTCAGATATAACCCTTGTTCTATTTGAAGTTGCTTATAGGTGTCCATGGGCGGCAGTGACCACTTACCATCAGCATGCATGTTCGTTTGCTACTTCGATCAGATAAAAAAAAAGATCAATAACACCTATGTGCATAGTAGTTTTTATTTTGGCAAAACCCCTTATGATTAAATACCCATTAAAAGTGCCCAAACGACACCTATTGCTTATTGATCACATCAGCCAAATGCCATGTTATGAGAGTGAGACAATGTATGCAGGTATCAACTAGCAACCAACCAAGATATAACTCCAATCCTATGTAGAAACGGTTGCAGATGGCATTGAGAACTTACAATCAGATGGACAATATGCCTCTGTTTCATATAGCGTAGTTCTAGAACAGTTTAATAAATTAGAGATCCTTTATGGCTTATGAATCTAACTACTATAATTGAAGACATTTGGTAATGGTTTTAATTAAAGGTACTGTTCGTACGATTCTAAATCCACTTATTAATTACGCTGTCCGGGCTGGAGGACCCTAAAATGACGCACATATTATACATATTATATGTGAGTGATAATTGTAGTCCTCGGCACTAGTACGGTCCGTGTGTCGCGGCTCGGGTCTAGTTCGATTACAAGCGTCGTAAGATGAGCGATATAACCGGCTAAGTGCGAGTCAGACTCGCATACGCAGGGTTCCGTACCATTATCTATAAAAACGGTAAAAAATCACGTTTATTGTATCGAAGCCCCTTTTAAACATTTATTTTATCATATTTTTATTGTTATAGCGGAGTTTTGTTGCTGTATTTGTTGTTATAGATAAAATAGATATACATTATCTATGTAAATTACAACTGTCAAGCTATAACGGTTCATGAGATACAGCCTGGTGACAGACAGACAAATAGCGGAGTCCTAGTGATAGGGTTCCGTTTTTACCCTTTGGAGACGGAACCCTGAAATTGAAAAAGTCTGTCACTTTTCGAAAAAATGCTTATTTTTTTTGCAAGAAATGTAGAAGGTTTAAAAATTGCGATGTCTGTGGTTGGTATTCAAACGACAAGAATTCAGTATTGTCTGGAGATTTGTGAAGTATTATCACATCGACTAAGTAAAACATCGTCAGAGAATCATCTTCTGAAAATATTGTAATATTTTAAAAACCTAAAAAATATACCAATCTGCACTTGACCACTACGACATAGATTCCTGATAAGCGCAGCAGTCAGACAATAAAGATTTATTGATAAATAGAGTCACGGGTAAATAAATGGTTTTGTAGTCCAACGTTCTTAGTGAAACGAGTCAGTAATTACGTAGTTCCAACTATTTCGTCTCGTCTACACTCTGATTTATTACTGCGAATATGTAGGTCTTGTAAAGGTTGCTCACGTAGGAACAAGCTATACCTATGTATGTATGAGTGTTATGTAATCACCAACTTTTATATCAGTGTGATTTAGTTCGTTATAAATTTGCGTAGTATTGGACTATGGCTTTAAGATAACGGTGATACATAATACTGATTTGTGTATCGTCAGTCCATTATTGTCCCAAAGTTGGGCACGCGTGCCCAACTGTGCGGATTGGTAGACTTCACACACCCTTGGGAACTTTTTTAAAGAACTTTCAAGTGTGCAATTTTCCTGGCGATGTTTTCATTCGCCACATAGCAGTGATAATTAATTCTAATACGATTCTAGTGATCTGTGCCGGGGTTTTGAACTCTAGACCCCCTGATCGAGAGAGCAAGATTGAACCATTAGGTTATCACTGTTTAGCAAATCCGTCTATTTACCAAAAAAACAAATCTTCAGCCAAATCGCACTTGGCCAGCGCGGTGGACTATGGCCTAAACCCTCTCGTTCTGAGAGAAGACAAATGTCCAGCAGTGGGACAATAATGGGTTGACGAGAGAGAATCTTCAGCATGTCACTGAGCAAGGGTCAGTTTAAAATGCGAAGGGGGTATGTAAAGACCGGCGCTTGCCAGCGAAGTGTTGTTTGACAGACCTTTAGTAACTTTTTGTGACAATTAATTTAATAATATCAAAATATCTGGGATTTGAACCCCAGACTTTCCACATCAGAAATGAAAATTTATAGCTAAGTTTTATTTACCGTCTGATATAAGTGTTAGTAATTTAGAAAAAGTGCGTGACATCATGCTTACGAACTGCGAATTACCTTGTCTCCACGATTCACAACGACTTCTATGTGTCGTGCTCCACGGTACGTGACATAAAGGGTCTGGTCATCATTCTGACGGATTCCTTATGATTCTTATTCTATTTCCGCGTTACGTGTTTCGTGGCTTATTTCCTTATCTGAGAATATGTATGAAATGCGCGTAAAGCATTGATCCATGGAACAATAGGCGCCGAATTGTGGATGCAGTGTTCCGGGTTCAGTTCTTAAGAAAGTAGCGTTTTGAAAAGCCTTACCTTTTTTGACCTGGTTTAGTTGTGTTGCTACTAATTTATATCACTCACTCAGTACTACCTATTAATTATGTGTAGCTACTAATTATGTTTCATTATACCATCCATAAGCTTGGATGTACGTATAAATAAGCAAAGATAAACCAGTTCAGTAATAATTTCTCTTTTTATTTATCAGACAATTTTCTTTTATTTTGTTGATAGATGCTGACGAGCTGTGGAATTTGATATTCTTATAAAATATTAATCATTATTCGATATTCATGAATTAGTATAATTTTAGTGTTAACGAATCACCTTTCTTAATACAATACAATTTGTTTCTTGGTTTAAATGTATAACGTCGTCAACCCATTACTGTCCCACAGCTGGGCACGGGTCTTCTCTCTTAATGAGAGAGCTTAGGCCATAGTCCACCGCGCTGGCTAAGTGCGAATTGGTGGACTGTATAAATGTATAAACACATAATAAACAATTACACGTTAATATAATCGCACACCAACATATTTACACAATGGACGGTGGTATAATTGGATTTTGGTCGAATTTTGTAAAAGTTGCCTGTATTTGGCGACTTTCTTCCGTTTGCCTTTTTGTTTCCGTCGAAGCCGGAAAGTTTTTCTGAATTAGAATTAAAATGGTATATATTTAAATTATCGGCTGCTATACTAACATATCGACCACCAATTCGCACTAGGCCAGCGCGGTGGACTACGGCCTAAAACTCTCTCATTCTGAGAGAAGTCCCGTGCTCAGCAGTGAGACAACAATGGGTTGTACCCTATATTAACATATTAATTTTGGATCCTTCCCAAAGTCATTCATGATGACTATTTTTGAAGATTATGTAATTTAATATATTTTGACAGAACTGGGTTCCGTGTTTGATCTTTGACCACACAGAATTTAAAACGGCAAATTTTGATTTATTTCAAGCATTTAGGAAATATAGTCATATGTTTTTAATTTATAAGGGTTACGAAGCATATAAACCCATACAAATGGGCTACGAAGCATAAATATAAGAATGGACGAAACCTTTCAGGTATATCACATTATTTTTGGCCATTCTTTGAGAAAACGTTACATATCTGATTTATCGCTCGATACGTCTGTCTGCTTGTTACATACTGTATATAAGGTTAGTACATAGCGTTATGTATGTAAGGGCAGGGAGGTAGGTAGGCTGTGGGGAAATTATTCGTCTGAAATGTTCTGGGATGAGGATTCGGAAGTCCTGTCTGCCGGTTGATATTCGTGATTTATTCGGCAGTTTAGTATCAAAATTATTATTGAATTTTTATAAAAATGATGTTAATAGATTATTCATTTTCATCTTCGTATTATTTATAAATTTAGGTCATACGACAGTGTCTTAGCTCAGCTTATTACTCTTCATATTATATTTGTATATACTTTTATTTTAAGCGTTAAATTAGCGATTTTGCTTTAAAATTACTATGAATTTAATCAATTAGTATACACCTCTCAAGAATCGTATCAGTCTGACATGGGGGTACAACCCATTATTGTCCCACTACTGGGACTACACGGGTCTTCTGCATATTGAATTTGTTGTTGGTAATGACTTTAAATAAACCAGTGGTTTGATAGTTTAACCATTATAGTAATGGTTGCCAGTGTAACGTACCGGGTTGTGATTGACTGTACATAGACAGAATATGTATTTAAACTTCATAGAGTTTAATTATACTACAAAGAGGCTGATTATTTTCGATGTGACCAGTATACATTTAAGATTTTCCCAATCTATTTTTAACTGATGTTTACTTTTCCACCGATTGTCAATTTTGTTTATATTTTTGATTATTTACGTGGAAATAAACGTTGGAATTCATTAGCGATCATCAAAAAATCCATTAGATTGAGATAAACAACTGTTGTTAATTGGGATACATTTCCAGAAATTGTATTTCAGGGCAAATTATTTCCGCTGAAAGGTTGGGCGTGGGCGGCCCTCGTCAAACAGCGAGTCGGGAAGCTAGTAACTAAAACAAAATAGCCGAGTGATAGGAAGGAGAGCACCCAAACAGAATCACGCAACATTCAATTTTAATGGCATCCCGGTCACGCAGACATGGAATCTATTAAAAGGAAAACAGTATTGCACACCTGCGTACAGGTTTCCAAAGCCTTAGACAACACACACGTAGCGTCTGTATACACACATACAAGAACAATAACAGCCGAGGTGGTGAAGCGTCTGTGAATTCAGTAGAAAAGTTGGGTAGCACACATCGAAACAATTTGGAGCCCGGTGGTGTTTTGTGGGTGTAGACGGGGGTGAACGGCCTCCCCGTCGACCTTCAGACGTAGGGCGGTGGGCGGGCGTCTCGGAAGCCTTTCGCATATAATCGTGTCTAACGGTCGGGTTATGTGGGAACGTTTAAAGTGTTGAGGGATTCGCGCCAGCCGTGCGTTACATGGGGCGATCCTACGTTGTGACAGGTCTCAGTGCCTGTTTGGAGCAGTCATCTAGAAACTAGCACTTTCGCTTTTCGTCCGCATAAATATTAAATGCGACGAGAACCCCAGCGGTTTTCTGAAGCGTCAGCTGTTTCATACTTCGACGAAAATAAAATTATAAATGTAACACACCACACATCTGTTTTAAACACATTTGACTTACGTTTTGTTTCGGGATAAGATATAAAAATAATTCTAGTCTACGTATTTTATAATAGTAACATAGTTCTGGTTTTTGATAAATGTTTTTATAATAAACAATTGAAGACAACATTAAACTCTGATTGTATTTATTTTTCTTGGAAATATTATTTACAAAAAAATGAGTATGCTTGATATATTTTCGGTCATAAAAAAATATTTTGATTAATAAACATAAAAGTAGGCTTAGAAGGTAGAAGAGATCGATTTATTGCTACCCAATTAAATATGTCTAAGCCCATTTACCAGTACATTGAAATTAGTCATATAGAGAGGTTCAGATTTATATTATGTGGAGCATCGTATCTATGATCGACTTCGTTAGGACTCCTATTCTCTCCAGAATTAATTACAGATATCTATCTTAGATAGCAGAGAAGCGTTGTGGTCCTTGAAACCTAATTCGTTGCGTATTAGTGTTTTTTGCTTGGCACGTTTTCATATTACAGTACGGGTTGGGCATCTATGGCAAATCTCAGGACTTTAATCTTTTGTCACCTTATCATCAGGCCGCAGTTGCCACTTATTAGGTGTGTTATTGTGATAAAATACTACTCTAGCAAACTTATGACATAATTGATTAAAATGATTTTAATCCGGGGCCACGAAACAATCGATTCAAACGTCAATCGTTTTGCGCTACAACCTTCAGAGTTAAGCATTAATATAAATGTGTATGCATGTGTGTCTGCCTTTTTCATCAAATTGATATTGTAAACGAGCATGAAGCCCACCTGATGGTAAGTAATAACTTCCGTCCATGGATTACTTGAAGCAACTTCATATGAAACTGGGATTCTATCTGAAGTCGATCACAGATTCATTGCTACTCCCGAGGACAAGGAGGGTTGTCTTACGTATGTTTAAGTGATAACCACCCAATCAGGCAAGCACATCCTATCACCGAAACACAAGAACTGCTTCACGCAAGAAATAGGTAAGGTCGTGGTACTTCTCAGTTTGGACTACACTGGTTCTACCATCTAGTTTCTTATAAGGCCACGTTTGTTATAAATTGTAGCAATATTTGTCAAAATCCGCTGACGGCTGCAACGAGCATAAATAAAGTTTGTCATGTACCACAATTATAACATACTAGTTGAATCCTGCAGCTTCGTCCGCGTTAACGTAAATCGATTGTCCCGAGGGAATAAGATATTTTCCCACAGTAAAAAGTACCCTATATAGTAATCCAGAGTATCAGCTAACTCCTTACCAAATTTTATGAAAATCGCTTCAGCCGTTTACACGTGAAGAAGTAACAAACATACACACTCACAAACTTTCGCCTTTATTATATTAGTATGAAATATGATAATATTAGTGTGATTCTTTAAAATGTAGGTCAGAGGGAATAGTAGTAAAAAGAATCGATAAAATGTATTTCTTATTACGATTGTGGGAATATTATGTTGAATGAGCTAAATAAAATATTCTTTACCGGTCTACATTTATCCATGGAAGCTTATTGGAAACTTTAAACTACAAGTTTCAATGTCTACAGCAGTGGTTCCCAACCCTTTGGTGACGAAGGACCATTTGGCAAAATATCTGTCGACCCATGGACCACCGGTACGAGGGTGTAATTAAAGATAACAATAAATCTGAAAATTAATATCGGATTATTATTTTATTAATAAATCACCCGTATCTTATTGTTCAAAGCAAACAATATTTAATGCGCTTTCTGTATACTCTTTACTAATTCCTGATCCTTGGTTCAGGCACGGCTGTCCACTACTTGACTGCCATTGAGATAACTTCTTATATTACAATATTTTTTTGATAACTTCTAGGACCACTTCAGGTGCTTCCAAGGACCATCAGTGGTCCGCGGACCACCGGTTCGGAACCACTGGTCTACAGCAAGAAACCTGAAATGTGTGGGCGATGCTTATTTTTCCTTTGAACTTCTAACGTACCGATAAAACCTTCTACATTTCTATTAAATTCTACCCACTCTGCTAAGTTCGCAATATATTTCATATTTACAGAAACAGAAATAGATCTTAATGAATTTCGGTGATAATTATTATTGTCTTGCTTATGAGGTAAGTTTATGTAATTGTCCTGTCCTTAGTGCGAGTTTAAAACATTTTCTCAAAACTGTCATTATTTATTTTTGCTTATACATTGACCGTTTCCGTTGTTCTTATCGATCGCACATGTAATGTCCTTTTCAATGATAGGCGGAATCGTTAACAATTATTGTTTTGACGAAACGTTATGACTTGTACTAAAGGCACTGTTGCTTTCATGTAAAAATTCCTTAGCCAGAAATATTCCTTTCAGTTTTTAAATTGGTATACAGAGGTTTTGATAAAGTTATTACCTACTTGAATACACCATTTTGAAGGTGGTAGAACCAGTGTAGTTCGACCGGGGAAGTTACACCACCACACCTATTTCTAGCGCGAAGTACTCGTATTTCTTGCGTTTTGATGGAAAGGTGTGGTTGCCGGTACACTTTCTTATGAGGCGACCATCATAGTCCTCGGGAGTATCAATGTACCTGTGATTGACTTCAGATGGAACCCATGTTCTGTATGAAGTTGATTACAGATGTCCATGAGCGGCAGCGAACAACAGGTAGACTGCATGCTCGTTTGGTACTTCAGTCAGATAAAAAAAAACCTAATTTCTTTATAATATATTGTATGATATCCGGACAGTGGGGTTATGTTAGAAAATAAAGACTTTTCTTATTTCGGTATTGAATGACTTAAGGCATATAATGTAGGTGCTTTTGTTTTAATATCTTATGTATACATGTTAACTCTAACATACGGCTTATTTAAATTTTATAATTTATCAGATAGGATTTGTACCCTCGTTTGTTATAAATGTCCATAGCAAATAATCCTTCTACGATACATTATTTGAGCTTTTATTCCAGAGAGCAAGTTTGAACAATGTCTGAGAGCCGCTAGAGATAACCCGTTTTTTGCTACTATTTGCACGATTCTATTAATTTTTCGGACCTACATTTGATTATTGAGGTTTGGGGCATGGCTTAACATAAGTTGGCTATTGTTACTTAAATTGAGTTATTCGCTTTAAAGGTCTCATGATGTTTTTTCATAAAATTGACGTAGCAATCGAGCGTGCTGTTAACCTGCTGGATGTTCACTGCTGCCCACGGAATTCGGCAATGAATTTCTTATAAAAAGGGGGTTTTATCTGAAGGCAATTACAGATGAGTTGCCACTAAAGAAGACTAATTCTTCTGTAACTTTCAAATGAGACAACCATTTGGTTGCCTTATATGAAAGTGCGTCCACGTACAGCAATTTTTCATAGCATGCATAACATGTAGTTATTATTAACTATTTTTAAAAGATTAAAACAGCATGTGGTCTAAATAATTGCAAGTAATTGCAGCCCATGGACAGTCATGTTACTTCCGATAGTATAGGAATTCTATCTAGAATCTCCCTGATAATCTTAAGAAACCGATGAGCAAAGCAAGCTTCAAAAGGAAACTTCGCGGTTATTTAATAGATAAAAGTAGTTAATGTTATTGAAGACAATTATTTTTCTGTGTGTATGGACGTATTTATTATTATATACAATATAATAATATATAGTATATATGTATTATATTTATGTATTTTTATATGTATTTATGCATGTAGTATATCTATGTGAACGTATACCCGTAAACTACATGTTTAAATATTTTCTGTCTTAATATTCTTTTTTGTTATACCGCCTTCGATGTTTTTCTTACATGTTGAGGTTAACTGGCAGAGAATGCTTATAGCATTAAGTCCACCTTTGTACATTAATGATAAGGTACATAAACAATAAGTAAATAAATAAATAAATCAATAAACTAAGATAGACGCGTCATAAGGCTCCAAGAATTTTCTCCAGAAATTGTTTTCCTGTTTGGCTTTGGTCTAGGGCGGCATATTGACCCATATAACGCTGTAGGCTTCTAAGGAGTATATGGCGGTAATGGGGATTAGATAGATTTGTATTTATGTACATAGATGTTGAAGTGTTATTTCCACTGTTTGCTTTGATAATAGTTGAATTGGAACTGTAGGTCAGCCCTGGATTCCTAGTACCTATCTGTAAAAAAAGCTTTTAACAAAAAGTTGTCAAAAATACGTTTGTTATTTCAACAATTTTGTATTTCTACGCCTCGGTTCGAGTTAATTATTCTGACCCAGTCTGGTATTATTGTTTCATTACAGTTTTTTCTAGAATTATCCGAAGAATGGGCGACGTTAGATTAGATTACTGAAACCCCCAACGTGCCACATTTCTTCAGTACAAAAACGAAAATCAATTATAGGAAGGTATAGAAAACAAGCTTAGGATCTATTCTGCCACACGTCGTCAATATTCCAGCTTAGACGTTATACGTATAAGCACACGGTGTAGGGTAACCATTAACACAAAGCGGGCTTATCTCTCTTGTGGTCTCTGAAGGTTTACTCAAATATATATCCATATAAGTAAGCTCAAATACAAATCCATACTAATATTATAAATGTGAAAGTGTGTTTGTTTGTTCCTCTTTCATGTCGCCACATAGCTATTATATGATAAGGTTTATATGCTGGAAGATAGTTAGGAGGGCGAACAGTGACGTAGGCAACTATTTACCGCGCTCTCTCATTCCCATGAGAATATAGGTGTTTTGTTAGTTGATACATATTTAGTAGTTCCAATCGTTGTAATAGATGGCGTTAATAAAATTCATTTGCAAGTTCTGAATCACGCTATCAAATGCTAATGTTAATTCCCTTTGACCGTGCGGGCGAAGCCGCGGCTAAGAGCTAGTAGAATATATATTTAAAATGAGTTTTTGGAAATGGTCACCGCGTTTTCTGTGCGTATACGGTGACCATAGAGATTTTCCATATATACAAGAAGCATTGCTGCAGAAAATATGCAGCTAAGTGCGAGTAAGACTCGCGCGAAGGGTTATTCGGAAAAAAGGTAAAATTTAAACTGTCTACTACGGTTCACGAGATACAACCTGGTGACAGAACAGACGGACAGCGTCTTAATAATAGGGTCTGGTTTTATCTTTAGGGCACGGAACCCTAAAAAGAGATTGGTTTACTGAAGTATAGGGAATGTTTAAGGACTTGCAAGTTGGTATAATAAGTATGATTAGACCGGGAGGTACAAGCGCCACACTTTTTACCGTGAAGCAGTTCTTGTGTTTCGATGGAAAGGTGTGGTTGCTGGATAACTTTTATATGAAACGATCATCTTAATTCTCGGGAGTAGTAGCGCGAATGCTTTTTTTTAACTGATTAAAGTAGCAAACGAGCATGCAATCCACCTGATGGTAAGTGGTAGCTGCCGCCCATGGACAACTGTAAACTTCAAATAGAATATGGGTTTTATCTAAAATCAATTACCTACAGATGAGTTGCTACTCCGAGGTCTATGATGGTCGTCTTATATAAAAGTGTGCCGGCAACCACACTTACAGATGCGTTACTACTCCCAAGGACTATGATGATCGCCTCAAATAAAAGTGTGCCGGCAACCACACCCTTCCATCGAAACGCAAAAAATGCTTCACGTTAGAAATAGGTGTGGCGGTGGTACTAGTACTACACCGGTTCTACCACCTTTAGACTGATGTTTGACTTCAAAATCTTTGTTCTGTATGAAGATGCTTGCTTAAATATTTGACTAGCAGTGATCATGTCCATAGCATGGGATGACCTGCATGCTCGTTTGATACTTCCAACTTAAAAATAAAAATCAACTTCTCGTCAACCCATTATTGTCCCACTGCTGGGCACGGGTCTTCTCTCAGAATGAGAGAGTTTAGGCCACAGTCCACCGCGCTGGCCAAGTGCGAATTAGTGGACTTACTTAGGAGTTATCTATAAATAAAACCTAACCTGGTTGGAATTGAGGCAAAAATCTATAACAACACGGATGATAAAAAACAAGAAGCTAAGTGATTGTACTGATCATATGATCATATCATATCTGTACGAGCCATTTATAACCTAAGTCCGAAATGTTCACTAAAAGAATTATTTAAAGAAATAAATATACTTACTGTTGTATCCCAATTTATATACGAAAATTTGATGTATGTTAAGAAAAATATTAATAATTTTGCTAAACATTGTGATACGCATAACATAAATACAAGGAACAAGCACAATCTCTCTGCACATGTTACTCGTCTTCACAAAATTAATAATTCTTTTATGGGTCAATGTATACGCTTTTATAATAAACTTCCTGTTGAAATCAGAAATTTGTCAATGAATAAGTTCAAAGCATTGATTAAGATTAAACTTTGCCGTAAAGCGTATTATAAAATTTCTGATTACATAGAAGACAAAACAGCTTGGGACTGAGCAATAATATGCATTACTATAGTATATTTAATAAATGTCAAAGTGTAGCGTATCTTACCAAACAGGGCTCTCTTTTACTGAACTGCAAGGCAAGATACTGGAGCTAACTTTCATTACCATGTAAAAAAAAACATGATTGTAATAATATTAAAAAAAATGAATATAAATAAGAAAAAAAGACAAACCCGCTGAGTTTCTTGCCGGATCTTCTCAGTTGAGGTCGTATTCCGATCCGGTGGTAGTGTAAGAAAAAAAATGTAACTGACAATTTGTAAGTGCCCCCGCAGGCCTATACGAAATAAAGACATTTCATTTCATTTCATTTCATTTCATTTCATTTCATTTCATTTCATTTCATTTCATTTCATTTCATTTCATTTCATTTCATTTCATTTCATTTCATTTCATATGTGGTCAAATTGGGCAATGGGACAGATAAGAGATCAAATGGAGATCGCGAATAAATAGATGTGAAAAAAAAGAACTACAACAATTTGACGGTTGTTCTTGACGTGGCTCGATGTTGTCTGTGAAGGAAGGACATGTTTTATGAGGTATATTCTATATATATAATATATAGGAAAACTAAAAAGCAAAACTAAGCTAAAGCGATGACGCAAAATTGTTAGTGCATGAAAGAACCTCGATTGGCGTACCTACTATTAATCTAGATTTAATAGGTACTGAATTTGATTCCGACTAGTGTGTGGGATGTTAAAGAAATACTATACTTTTATAGTTTTATAGAATAAGGGTTACAGTTATAGAATTGTTAGAATCAATAGTAATTGTCCAAATTACTGATATCATACAAATTACCCAGGGCGATATAGTATGAGCCCAAAATTGAATTTCCCTACGTTTTCTGTAATAGGCTTGAAGTCCCTAATATTGTCTTTTGTCCCAGTTAAGAAGTTCACATGGCTATACTAGTTATGTACGTACATAATGTACATACGCACGCACATTTACATAAATTATTATTCCCGACTAATTCGTCCTGACCGTCAAGGACAAACCTAGCGATTGCTGGGAGACCTGAAAGGACCTAACACGATTATTGAACGAAATTCACCCTTAACCCTCGACCTTAGGTCGCTAATTCGACATATACGAGAGCTAACATAGAACGTTTCTCGCCCAGAGCGAGCTAGCTTCGAAAGCGAAATTTATACCTGACATTGCCTTCGAACGAAACTGTGAGTTGTGTTGCTTGAGTAAAATCGAAATTCGAGTAATACGGTGGCACGCGATGGGCGAGCGAGATAAGGTTATGGGGCAGAGCGGGACGGCGGCACCCTGCTGGTCCGTGACCTATCCTACTGACGAATGTCGAGTCCCCGGAATACCGCATTTTAACAAGTCGTCTAGACGTCCGCGTCGGTGTGCGCGGGGGTGGTGGTGTGGGTGCATCGACGGATAGCGTTCGCGAGTGTGCGTTCGTCCGTGAATAACGTCTGTGTTTCGACACGCTCCTGCATGTGTGCGTGGAGTTAAATAATTATTCTCATGGCGTTCGGAAAAGTTTTTACTTTTTAGTCAAAGATGAGACGTTTGTTTGGGAGCAACATTTGACAGGTTCGTTCTAGACGATCGAGCTTTGTTTCGGCGGGAGCTGATTGTTTGCCGCACTGACGGGAATTAATTAACTGGTAATTTCGCCACTGACAAAGGAGCTGTCGGGGTATAGGTAACGAAAATTAATAAAATTTGCGTCCGAGAAGTATTGCGAAAAGTTTTACGTTCAACTTTATTCTCTAAACAACATTTTTCTTGTACTTAGACTTATCTTTTCCCAGAAAGTCAACTTATTTTTTGGAAATTAGGTCTATGAATATTTATGATCCAAATATATAAAGTTGGAACAAAATGATTTGGAATGCCTAACCTAACAAAGTAATACATTTATGATAGAGATATACTGGTAAACATTTATCCCGAATGAGCTCTGTATAATAAATATGGATTATTCGTGTAAATGATATTACGTGAGCGATATTTATCACGTAATAGTAGCGTTACGATAGCGAGTGCTACGTTAGTACGTCACTCATTATATCATTGATGACCGTTTCGAAAACTACAATTATTGCTTTCGAACGTAATATTAAAACTCTAACCGAATAAATTATTTCCAATATAACGCAATATCTATCTACTACTCTTCTATTATTTTTCCTAAATAGTGTAACACGCTGGCCAAGTTCGGTAAATGTTTAATTTAATGTATGGTGATTATTTTAACAGCTACAAGATTCCCTTAATTTTGGAAAACCCATGCCCAGCGGTGGAACGTAAAAAGGGCAATAGTGAAGGTTTTGGCTTCCGTTTTGAATAATATTAATACACATAGCCCTACAACATGGTTTTATCCCGTGTCGTTGAAGAGGAATCAGAATAGAAATCACTTTTTTATTATTTATCTGACTAAAGTAGCAAATGAGCATGCAGTCCACCTGATGGTAAGTGGTCATTGCCGCTCATGGGCATATGTAATCAACTTTACACAGAACATGGGTTCTATGTGAAGTCAGATGCGTTGCTACCATTGCCTCATATAAAAGTGTGCCGGCAACCACACTATTCCATCGAAACGCTTAAATACTTCACGCTAGAAATAGGTGTGGATGTGGTACTTCCTCAGTTGAACTACACTGGTTCTACCACCTTCAAAAATTATTCAGATGCCTGTCGTCTGTTTGTGAATCGAACTCATTGCGTTTGACTGGTATGGTGAATTCTCTAGTACGCGAGTCGTCATATTACATGATAGAGACGACAAGTATAGATAAAGCTGCAGTATATAAGAGGTTAATAAATTTAAGAAACTACGAAAAGTAGAAAAGCAATCGAGAGATATTGATTATATTTTATTAACGTTATTCCTAATAATTAGAACTCATTATATGTAGCCGACAAGTTACATAATTATATGTGTCATGAGGCTAAGGTTTTAAATAGCAGCACACGCTCTTTCCGTGGATGCCGTAGAAGTTGACTGATGGGCAAAATCCAGAAGATGTTTAGCAGCGTCTTCCTGTGTATTATAAACACTTACTGCGGTCACCAACACGCATGCGAGGCGCAGTCTTTTAACTAAAATAATCAGTAGGAGGCTTTTTTCTAACAGTGGATTTTATATAGCTGATATATGGAAGAATATATAACCGACGCACTATTGACAAAATTGTAATCAAACTCTTTTGATAACATACATTCCGATATAGAATAAAATAGTTGAATCCCGCAGCTAAGCCCGCGTTAACAAAAATCGATTGTCCCGTGGGAATAAGATATTTTCCCACAGTAAAAATAGCTTATATGTTAATCCAGAGTATCAGCTAACTCCCTACCAAATTTCATGAAAATCTCTCCAGCTGTTTACACATGAAGAAGTAACAAACATCACACACACACAAACTTTCGCCTTTATAATATTAGTATGAAGTATGATGATATGATGTTATGTAAGTATTAACTAATACATTAATTTAATTATGTATTTCGTAGTAGTACTAAAATATTATGGCAATCAGAGTAGAAGTAGCACTCAATTGAAAATAATGATGTGTTCGTACATTCGTCGAATACAGCACAGCTTAACATTTATTGCTGGCGCAGCACACAATCATGTTCCAGGTGGAGCACGTACCCCCCAGATGCAGGGAGGTCCAGGTCAACGCCCCCCAGTCCTGGATGCCCGGACGACACAACTTCAAGAACTTTCCTTTACCACGGCCTCGAAAGTTCGCTCCTCTCATAAATATTTGTATTTTTAACTGGATAACCTTAATTGATATTAGATTTAGATCTGCGTAATGGTGGCTCACGCATGACGTGTCGATTCCGGGTTTAATTCCCGTACATTCAGATGTTTTAATGATATGTTGGTATGGTATTTTCGAAGAATTCTTATGCGTGTTTATTAGCATATGAAGTATCGTATAATATTGTACTGTAAAGTGATTACTAATAGAGCACATTTAGGCTATTTACTTGTCACAGGCATGTAACGTAGATGTATCCAAACTGAGCTCGTAAATTACTCGCCAGTCTTTTCGCAACCCGCGTGCATGTGAAATAAAATGAAATTGTTGAAATAAAAAATGAATGAGTCGGACATATTTTATGTCCACTGCTTTAAGAAAGACTAGAGCCATGTGCTCCTTCTTCATGGAACTGTTAAACGTATTGGTAGAGATTTCCTACGATAATTATTATTATTTGACGACCCGCGTGGCGTTGCGGTTACCATACTGGTCTGACACGCAGTGGGTTCCGGGTTCGATTCCCGGCCAGAATGATGAGAAGATGATCTTATTGATGAGTTTAGATTCTTGTTCTGGGTCTTGGTGTTTGAGTATTCGTCTTTGTAATTGTCCATGGTACTCACGACACAGGAAAAAATCCTACTATGGGACTGTGAGTGTAAAAAGCGTTTTTTAATTATGTCAAATTTACTCATAAAACTAAGTTAACATATACAGAAAATTACAGCGATATTCTGCATCGAGGTTGACACCTTGACACAGAGTTCTAGCACCTTTAAGCCCTCCGTAGCAAATTTAATAAAATTTAAGATAGTTCAAAGGTTGGGCACGACAGCCAGGTCAATGCCCTAGCGCCCGGAGACCTGTAAGGCAAATAGCGGACGTCCAGCACTGTAATGAAAACAGTAAAGCGTGCTACTGAGACCGCACACTTCATTTAAATATGAACTCAAACTTATGATATTCTAGCGGATGTTACTAACTTTAAAAAGAGATTAACAAATTATAAACATGATTTCTGTTATTAAACTGCAATCATAACATTTTAAGAAAGAGTTGCTTATTTTTAATCGAATAATAAATGTTTATTGTTCGATTAAAAATAAGCATAGTATGTTACAACAACTTTTGAAGACATTAAAACCCGAACTCATATCTCTCCACACAAAAAATAATAAAGGTTTTCTACATTCATATAAGACGTTAGGCTACACTCATTACAAGCCAACGGAAACGGATGACGAAGGAACCCGGAACCCCCTACGTGTCAGACCCGTGTGGTAACTGCCACGCGGGTAGTCAGTCCGTCGGGTTTGTAACCAGCCTTAAAAGACTGTAATATGTTTATAAGATTGAACAACTTTAAATGTAACATTTTATTATTAAATTATAAATGACATTGAAAAGCGATTACTAATACAAAACGTTCAAATTTTTCCTATAATTTGGTAATTAAATGAATTGAATCCGCCATTGCAGGATTTAAATTCATACATAATAATATTCTATGACGTTTACATTTAAATGTAGCACATTTGGTGCATACTTTACATCTTTAAATCCGCTTATACAAAGCCAGTTCAATAACCCTCTGTCCGAATCGTCCCGCCAAGTCGAATAGCGGATACATCGAGACATGCATTGAGGACTGTTACAAACTTAAGTTGATAGAACTCTACATGGCTTAAATTGTTTTTTTTTTTATCTGACTGAAGTAGCAAACGAGCATGCAGTCCACCTGATGGTAAGTGGTCACTGCCGCCCATGGACATCTGTAATCAACTACATACAGAACATGTGTTCTATTTGAAGTCAATCACAGATGCGTTGCTACTCCCGAGGACTATGATGGTTGTCTCATGTGAAAGTGTGCCGGCAACCCGCACCCTTCCATCGAAACGCATGCTAGAAATAGGTGTGGCGGTGGTACTTCCTCGGTCGAACAATTGTGGTAGAATCAGTGTAATTTGGTGGAGGTACCACAGCCAATCTCGCCAGCGTGAAGGAAGTTCTTGTGCGAGATGGAAAGATGTGGTTGTCGGCTGTCGTCTATATAAGACCATCTTAACCTTCGGGAGTAGCAACGCATCTGTCAATGGGTGGTAATAATCACTTACCATCAGGTAGTCTATATGCTCGTTTTGTACTTCAATCGAATAAAAAAAAGACTTGGTTTTATTTGACGAAGTCACGTTGACAAGTCAGACGCTTTAAAGATTTGTGTTTGCACCTATTTTATGATTTAGTGGTCTTAGCGAGGCATTGAAACCAAGTGAACCATATTTGTGAATAATATTATAATCAATCACGAAACTATATTCTTCTTTTTAGACATTTTTAAAACGTAAAATATGCAACAAATCTTAAATATATATCAACCGGTGCACGTTGCATCGATGTACGGTCCGTGAAATAAGAAAAAAGAAACCCATCACAAAAAATATTTTTTTGTTACACATCAATCTCTAAGCTATAATTCATAATAGATCATAATACCTAATTTTAAAAATTAGCTCAACCCAAAATTGTATCTCGATTACTGAGTGAAATTTCTTGTTAAGACTTTATAAGCACGTATATTATGTAAAATAGCTGCTGTAAGAGTGCTCCTGCAGCAGGTCGTTGCCCGCCTGCGCCCGCCCTGCGCCCGTCCTCCGGACTTGAACTTCAGTACCGTTTCAGACCTATGACATTATTGGACCTGTATGAAGGCCAAACGATTGTAATATAATTTATTGATTCAACTGGTATTGGTTGTATGGCAGATTTATTAAGTGTTCTCCGATTTTTAAATATATTTTTCTAAGTTTTTACATAGCTTATTGTGTAACCAGCCGGTTTATTGTAAGTATTTTTGAAAAAAAAGTTTTATATTTAATAATATTAGGGTTAATATTACAACACTATATGACAACATCTAGTAAAAGTTATTTTCATATGTACGAGTAATATATTTATATATACAACTTACTATAACTTCCTTCTACTGAATATGTTTTATATTAAGTTGAAAACTTTTAGGTACAATAAACTTATTAAAACATACGTTGTTTTATTAAAATGATAAATATTAATTTACAAAAGTCTTGTCCAAGTTTTTGATTATAACGATTATGTTAATTCAGCAGATTATTAATAATCTATCAGAATAATAATCTAGTTTAATTATTTAATAGCTACGTATATGTAACAGGTATACAACATACAACGGACTCGTATTTATCAGTCTTATATTTATTAACTAAATAATTTATGAGAACCCCCATTAGTGAGAATTTCTATTTCGGTGGTGTAGGTTCGCCGCCTAGGGCGGGTAGGGGCGGTGCGTCCTTCCTAGGGCGGGCAACGACACTGACAGACAAGACTGCACAAATAAGGTTATAAAACGCCTATGATCTGTAGCAAAAGGACAAGTTATATAAGGGACAGAGATTTTGTATAGTTTTTTAATATATTTGTGAATTCTGTTTCAGTTTTGGATTTATCAAAAAAATATTTATGGTACGGTAAACTTATAAATCAGTGCAATTGACTAACGACAATTTAAAAACAGTTTCAAAAATATTTTCGAATATAATTGGTATAAACAGGATTCTAAATTAAAAAATAAAAGGTACTAAACTAGCCCTTTTTAGAAATACTATTCAACATTTTAATAGACCCTGTCAAATACTTTTTATTTGTAAAATAGGTCATAAGTAATTTATTGAAGAACCCATATGATTAAACTAGTTTATATGTCTTGTGAAAAAAAAGTTTGAAACAAATTTCAAAAGTGCGTTACGGAATCTAGTTGCAGCGTAGGGCGGGCGGCGCGTCCTTCCTAGGGCGGGCAACGACTCCGTCGAGCCTCGATAAAAACATGTTATTATGGAATCAACTTACAATGCCGTCTGCTGTTAGGGGTTAACATTTTGTCTATCTATATATAAAAGTGTGTCTGAGGTATAATAAAATAGATTTTTTTTAATTTGCATGTCATTGAAATGTAATAACTGGTACATTTTATTATGTAACGGGTACTCACGATATGCGATTTTTGAATTTCTTTCTGCCGATATTTCGATCCAGTTGCGTGGATCGTGGTCACGGCAAAACATATCGCGAGTACCCGTTACATAATAAAATGTATAAATTCCGCGATAATATTAGTTTAAAATCATAAAATCACGTAATAACTGGTACTTAGACCTTGGTCTATATTTTTTTACTTCAGTCTGTGATGCAGTGAATTAAAAATAGGTTAAAATATTAAATCTGTCAAGGTGTTAAAAATAATAGTAAAAAAGTTAAAACAATAAATAAGTTAATCCAAGTATTTGAACCTGCCTTTTCGGTAAGACAATAATGTCACGGGTAGGAAAAAAGTATACGTAATATATAACCTCTTTTTGGGATGTCAGTTTGGGAGTCAGCCAAGAAAATATTTGAGGTATTTCGTATCTTTTAAAAATTAACAATTTCTAACAATATATTTCAAACTTAATCATCACTATTTAAATTTCAAAACTATACTGACAAGTAGGAATTAACGCGTATTGACTGTATTTGTCGTATAATCGTTACTCAAGAGGCGGCCGGGCTACGCTGCCGTCTACGCCGTAGAGGACGTCTACGAGGTTACGACCTCATGTTTAGGCGGCGCGAGGGTCGCCTACTCGACGTACTTACTGGTGCACTACAAATATAATGTATATTTTTTTACTGTGGTAATATGTATTACATTTCATTATATTACTTAAGTATGAATATGTCGTATGTATGAATATAATTAAAATCTTTCGTTAAAATGTAAATTAATTTAAATAATATGCTTTTAAGTAATATGAGGAACATAATTATTATATACCCATTTTACTTAAATATTTGATCGATTATATTAAGCATACAATTATTATTTTTATTTTTACAGCAAACTACGTGGAATAAGTTTTGGGAGATTATTTACATAACCATACATGTGGTTAAATAGTTTATGAGGCATTTTAAATTATTCCTTAGGGGTCGGTACAAATTACCGTATCATGAGTTGGATATAAAAAAAAATCAAAATAACTATAACATGTCCAACAAAATGTGACAATTGCTATCTAACTATGCTAAAAAATATTCTAAAAGTTTAATATGTACAAAAGTACAAAGGCGCGATTCAAATTTATTCACTAACGGTCACCTGGATGGGTGACCGTTAGTGAATAAAGTGACTAATTCCGCTTGACGTAACCTAAGTTCTCATTCCAATTTACATCAACCACGCGAATTAATACGAATTACTCTTCCAGACAATAAACTTGGTTCAACTCCCCAGCCTAAGGTTCTGTAAGGGTTACATCAGGTCCAGGTGTCGCGAGGAAGGCGAGGGCGGCGCGTCCGGGCAAGGGCGGCCGCCGACCCGCCCGCATCAGCTGCCTTGTCAGACGTTATTATATTAATGCATAATACTTATGTACGGCGGGCTGATTTTCTATTGGCCTTAGGTTTATTCTTCTTAGAAACTTGTAACTTGGTTCATGGTTGCAATAATTCGTTTTCTAGTATAATATCTATTTTTCTACTTAATAACTACATAATAACTTAATAATTCAACATAATACTACTCTAGTATCGTGAAAGCAAATACATAAAATTAACGATTAAGTCTAATTTATATTATTTTGCACCGAAAATTCATATACAATATTAATAAATAATAAGAAAGAATTTTGTAATTTTGTCCCCTAAAGGAGCTAAATAGGAAAAGATAACTTGTAATAAATAATATTTGAATATTTGCCAGTCATAGAATTTAGTCACCTCTTTGATTCTCGTTTGTATGATCGGAATATTTGAGTCACCATTTTCTAGCTAAAGAACATAGAAAGTTTGTATTTAAAACACGTGCTAATATTAATAATATTCTAATCAGGATAACAGCGCTAGACAGCCACGTATTTCAGCAAACGTTGAAATACGTGTGATGGTTGAACCAGTGTAAAGCTGGTAGAACCAATGTAGTTCAACCGGAAAAGTGCCACCGCCACACCTATTTCTAGCGTGAAGCATTTCTTGCGTTTCGATACAAGGTGTGGTTGCCGGCACACTTTCACATGAGGCGACCATCTTAGTCTCATCTGTGATTGACTTCAGATGGAACCCATGTTCTATATGAAGTTGATTACAGATGTCCATGGGCTGCAGTGACCACTTACCATCAGGTGGACTGCATGCTCTTTTGCTACTTCAGTCAATTAAAAAAAAAACGCATGAAGTGTGGATGCCGCTTGAATGTAATTCTAGAAGCGCATCTTCGTTTTCAGTATTGTATTGAAGTTGAACTTCTGCTATGAGTGACTTTTGTTATTATCCATCTGCGATAATGTCACTTACCATCACGTAAACTTCGTGCTAGTTTGCTACGACGATTTCGTAAATAAGAGTTAGGCGACCCTTAGATTACACCGATAGGCATATGTAAATTGTATATGAGACCCCTGGAGGGTTACATTATACGAAACTATAAACTTACAATAAGGTTGTAGTATAAAGTTTCCCTGAAAGACAGAAGGTAATGCACTCCACCGTTTGATCCCATGCCTAATCCACAAGGGCGGCCTGCCGACCTCCAGACGGTGTCACTGACCACGAGGGTGCCACCCGCCTATTGCGTCGAAACTCTATATTTGGTATTATGAAGTACTTAAGGTGAAGTGATTTAATAGTAGTGTTTCGAGAACTTTCCAGTGCTTTCGTTTGAGTGAAGTTATTCATGTGACTTCATCGTGTTAGGATGTTAAATGTTAAGTAACGATTGAAGTAAAAAATGAAGTGAAATGCCTTTATTTTTGCATAGGAGGTACTTACAGATAGACAGGTAATTTTTTTTTACTATCACCGGATTGGCACACGACGTCAGCTAAAAAGATCCGGAAAGAAACGCAGTGGGAGTGTCTTTCTTGTGTATAACCTTTTTCTACAATCTTGTTTTTACATAGATAATAAAAGCTAGGAGAAATTGGTGTTAAATTAAAATTTCAGAATAGTTATACAAGTCGTTTGTTACTAAAGTTTCTAGAACAAAAGTTTAAATATTTATTGCGCAAACATAATATTAGTCTGGTACGTTGTTATTACCGGAAATCGAACGTCGGGCCTTGTGCAATATAGCAATATCGTTACTGCAATACTACTCCATCATATATTAAAATTAAAGTGACATTGAATATAAAAATAATATTTGATTGGATATTTTTTTATAAGATTGAAGTAGCAAACGAGCATGCAGTCCACCTGATAGTGGTCACTGCCGCCCATGGCACTCCTGTAAGCAACTTCATATAGAACATGAAGTTCTATCTAAAGTCAATCATAGATGCATTGCTACTCTCGTTGGTTAGGATGGTCACCTCATTACAAAGTGTGCCAGCAACCACACCCTTCCATCAAAGCGCAAGAACTGCTTCATAGAAATAGGTGTGGCGGTGTAACTTCCCTGGGCGGACTATACTGGTTCTACCGTCTATTTATTCTATTTACTTAATCTTTCTAGTTCCCAAACAATAAGACGTTCGTGCGTGGGGGAGTGCTCTTCCACGTTGTTCCATTAAATTTGGTACAGATACAGGTTAGTGGTGAGCCCGATGTCGGATGTTTTTAAACTGCTCGAAGGTCTCTCGCAAGGTTCCACGATTGTTACAACATCGCTCACCAAGCGTGACCGATTCTTCGTACATTCTAAAGCACGGAAATGCTCATTCATATTTATCATTCGTTTTTTCGAAATTCCTTTAGAAAGGGAGATTTGGTTTAGTCAGTAATTACAGGTGAGTAACTGTTTAAGAAGAAATATACAAGTATGTATAAGGACAGTAAGGAAGATTTTATTTACTTGTCTTAACATTATCATTTTAATTATTGTAGAGTTAAATACTAATTGGCTACGAGTTGGTTATTGTTACGAGGATGGCTATGATCTTGTACCATTAGGTGGACTATGCGCTTTTTGCTACCTCATTATATGTAAAAAAAACACGATTATAAAAAATAATCGAAAATAAATGTGTTTCTTGGACTTATTTCTCTACTAGTACATTTGTGGAAAGAAATTGCGCTCTTCCTTAACTTTGCGGATTGCAATTTGTTAATACTAGAACTCATAAGTATTTATTGATAAATATATAACCATCAGTACGTGTTCTATTTCACATTTGAAGTTATTTGCCATATATGTACAATTAATATAACTAACAACATACAAAAGTATCATGATTTAATTTAAAACATAGATATTAATATTTAATCTTTCCAACGCAACGCAGACATCCCATAAAAGCCTGCTTGTAGGCGCAGGGACATCCACCTTTGGGACACCAAAGGTTGAATTGGACATTGATTGGCAGTTCAGTAAACAACCCGCCCTTCAGACACAGCGAGCGTCGCCCTCCCGACCTGCCGCCCTTCGCACGCACTAAACGCATCGTGTGCTTGTACACTATGATATCACTGTTTATGTGTGTGTAGTGTTATGGAAAACTTGTGGGTGTTTCAGACTAAGCGTGTATGTGTATGCGGGAAAATAGCGATGAGACTAATATTTTCGTACGTAGCGAAAGTTCTTTTATGAGAAATAGAAAGGTTACGTATATTCCGTTGGAGCAGAATGTATACTAGGTGATACGAGTAATATTAAATCATTTTCAAGTTGAGTTCTCTGATTGTAAAATAAAAAAAAATATATAGAGATTTTGTTACGTGGATCTAGGAAGAAATCATTGTTTTACAATACATGCTAAATTAGCACAAGAAGAAAAATAATTACATTTTACGTTTTTGTAAACATAAAACTACTACTAATAATGTTATAATGATGATAAGAAAACAGTATTTTTTTATTTCTTACTTTTTATTTAATTAAACAGCAATCGAGACGTAATTTTTTGCGTTTTAGCGAAATATTATGTCAAATAATTAGAGAAGTACGTAGGATGGAAGTTCCGTTTATATTTCACATACAATTCTTGTGAATAATTCGCAACATATACAAATATATGCAAAAAATGAAACAGCAAAGTGAACTGGGAAGCACTGCTTCCGCTCTGCGTAACTTTGCTTCGTATAGATGAAAAGTTAATATGGATGAATATTTCGTATGGGTGAATCTTTATCCTGCATTTATTGAGATATAAATATTTAAGCAATATTATCGTAAGAACCTTCAACACTTTATGTTTGTCTTAACCAAAGAGTGGTAAGTCAGTATTTAATCAAATTTACTTAATTTTTCCTAAAACACGTGTAAATGTAATTTATAGAAATGCTATCCAACGAACTTCAATATTATTGACCTGTTTAAATTTCAGATACCTTAATAATAATTTCTTGGAACTCTGTTATTGCAATTTAACGATCCTTTATAACGAATTCGTTAAGTAGCGATTCAGATGAGCGACTTTTCAGACTACCTAATTTGGATTTACATTGACCATTATCAAGCAATCAGGAAGTGAGCTGTCTATTGATTTACTATCAGTTATTTCCTTTATAAATTATTTGTGTTTGGGTACTCGAGAGGCGACAGGAAGCAAACACTAGTTGTTCCTCCGTCGTTTTTTGCTCATTTAAATTTTTTACGTGTCATTTGTATTAAACTACACAGAAGATTGACTCTATAGTAATATTGTTATACTAATTTTAATATTTGTTTAGTTTTGTATCGGTCCAGTTACATGGACCTTTGTCACGGTTCATGTGATAGCAACAAAATGTCGGACAAATAATAGTCGTTGATAAAAACTCGGAAAATACGTGACGCTAACTCAGCTTGTTTAAAAGCAGAAACATTATTAAATTGGAACTAGTTACGCGGAGGCAAGGACTAGCAAAATAAGTGCCTAGATCTAGGTCAATATAATATAAATAGTACTTACACACGTATGTGTGATGGTTGATAAACAGAAAATCTTTATTTGCGCACACATGCGTTGTCCTGAGTTGCGCAGCGGTAATCACGCTTATTTTTAGACGGTTCCGGGTTTGAATCCCGGCATGAAAGTAATTAAAATTTCTTCTTTATTTTTCTCTTTTACTGGAGTATTTGTGGATTGAAATATTAAACGAGCGTGCAGTTCGCCTGATGTTAAGTGGTCACTGCTACTTATAGACACCTGTTATTACAGAGGTATCTACCTGAAGCAAATTATAGATTGAGCCTGCTTTCGTGAAAGGGTATGCTTTTTACTGGAACGCAAGAACTGCTTCACGTCTGAAATATTTGCTTTGTTTTTTGTGTGTGTTCATGACAGTTACAAGAAATGCCAATGAAAAGCTATGAGTGGGTATATAGTATAGTTTTTTTACTAAACTGACTTTTAATAAACTGACAATATATATAAGTATATACTATTAGTAGATGGGCCGATGCAATATTGTAGTTATTGCGTAAAAATATGCCACATTTTTGTGAATGATATTCATAGATTTTTTTAAATGACAGTTATTTTTTGTATTTTAATTTACAGCTGAAATATGACCCACGATAATTTACATTAGAAACTTTCGTTATTTATTATTAATATAATCGCTGATAAGATATCAATTTTCGATTTGAATAAAATCATAATTATTGTTGCCTGTAAAGATAAATTATAAAAAATAAAAGTACATATCCTGAAATTCCTAAGCATCTGTCCACAGATTTTTAAGAATTTTGTCTAAGAAGTTATCTAAAGGGTAATCATATGGTCATAAGGTAAAGATTAATTTAAAAAATAAAAGAAAATATCCTAAAATTCTTAAACATCTGTGGACAGAATTTTAGGATACAACTGTTAACGATAAAAGAATTATAATGAACGACTTTATCATTTAAACAAGCTACTAAATAGATATTGCTATTATTTAATTAAAAATCGCATAATTACTATCTATTCATACCGGCATTAGAAACCCACTAACATATTTAATGGCGAAAGACGTCACGAGCTAATTCAAGGCTGTGCTACAAACTAAAACCGAACCGAGATATGGAAATAAAAACTCCATCGTCACCAATTACGATTACAAAACGTTTAATAAACCAGATTGGCAGTGAAGACTCACAAGCTTGGTCGGCCGACCTCAGTCGGGTGTCGAACCCGCGGAACTAGGTCATTGCAGCACAGCAACGTCCCTACGATCACCGACCGCCGAGCTACGAACGACTAGAATAGACAAGGCAATGTGTTGTTTTTATCAGTTTTCCTTGTGTCTAATTTTAATAAGGTTGGCTGCTTTGATTCGTGTTGTGGTTGTAGACAATTTACTGGCGTTTTAAGGGCAGGTTTTGGCAAAATATGAAAAGTTTTGACATTAGCGACATCTACGCATTCCTGGGATACCAAAAGTTTTCTAAAGAAACTATTTAGTTACAAATTATTTTTACTTTTTAGTATAATTTAGTATTTTAACTTGAGAATACTTGTTACCTATTAAATTGTGTGTAATAAAAATAGTAGTTTTGGCGTGAAAACATAATAAACATACTTACATTTACATTTATAATATTAGCGGGGATGTAGGAATTTACAGCAGAATTTAAAACTTATTTCATCATAAATAATATATTCCAAATTGAATCACAAAGTTTTCTGCTGTTTTATGGAAATGGTCTGTAAAAGTTATTTAATAAACAAAACAATAAAAAAGATAAATTAATTTTACATCAATCAATTAGTTATCGCTCTATCGTCATTTTGAGGTCCATTGGTGGATATAGGCCTCTCCAAAATGGGGTATTGCTAATAGTTATCGGGCACTATAAACGAAACCTTGAATAATATTTCGATATAATTTTGCATTATATGAGCACGTTATTTATAAATGTTGTCAATGCAAAAATAATGCAAAAACGTGTTCGAGACCAAATAATATTCAGTCAATTAATTTTCTATTATTACAGCAAGAGGTTGCAAAATTTTGGCATTGTACGCGAATATGAAAGTAAAGCAAATATAATAATTACAAGTTTATAATGTTAAATATCCTTTCATCAATTTAAATTGGTGAATATTTAGTTAAATTGTCAAATCTCGTGTACTGCAGAACAACGAATTAAATAAAATTCAATTTACGTTACATAAAATTGTATCAATTTTAGGTACTTGTGTAATTATAGTGTTGGAAATAGTGTTGGAAAAATGAAAGGGTTTTTTATAGTACTAGTTAGTCAAAAGCATACAGGACATTTAATGTAAGCAACGGCCATTAGAACATTTCTAATCAACCCAGATAAGATGAAATTATCGCCAGGCTGGCTTAAGATGCTTTGGTACCTTTTATTAGGAACTGGGTGCGCCTCAGATTTGTATCCCTTATCCCATACCCTTCTCATCAAAATACATACAGCGCTTAATGCTGCGTTATTAGGCAGAAATAGGTGGCCTCTGGTGGGAATCTGGTGCCTCTGAGATCAAACCTCAATATTTTACCTTCGAAAAGTAGGCTAGTCAAGTTTTACAATTTAGTAGATACATAGGTAACTAACAATATTTTTCTGATGTTTCTTCCCAAGAGTAGCAAATATATATTCCTTAGTCAGTAATTTAGCAAGAGATTATTTTAGCCTATTGATTTTATTAATGAACATAATTATCCCTATGATTCTGAGCATTACCCGTATGAAGATAGTTTTCCTGAGTTTTATGAAATACCTACAACTAAGTCAAATTACTTTATGACAATATTTCATAATAAAATGTCACTGTATACTTACCAATGCAACCATTTAAAAATTTGTACCTGTATTATCAGTTTTGCAATAAGATATGCAGTGCATTGCCGTATCCATTGTTCATACATCCATGTCTGTCGCTTTATCTCGTAAAGGAAAACATCGTATCGAAGGAAGTTAATAATCTTAACTGCATAGCAATATCTGTGTTTCAATAATATTTACCTAGTTACGCGGCACTATGTATGCCACCCGGCTTTGTTTATATTAGAAGTACTCATATTGTTGCATGTATTAAAGTCATGGTTATACTAATTGTAAGTCATGTATATATGTTTTAAAAAATGGTGTTCTAAATTTTAATATAATAATATTATGGCTACCGTCTTATTATAAGTAGTGATCCTTGTTGCGTAGAAGAACTTACATATACAAATATAATTCAATATAGCCCAATATTATATGTTCAAGTTTTTCAATTTAATAATTGCTTCGAGTTATTCTTTATATTATTATCATCTACGTGGGGATATTAAGAATACTTTTAAAAGATCGAAATAAGTCATATCACAAAAACTACATGTTATTGAATTCCAATTATATAATGAAATATCATATTTTAGAGACTGATTAAAGAATCTCATCTTTATTGTTTATTGTAATACAAGGTAATCGGTCGTATGCACAAAATGTTAACAAAAATCAGTTATAATCAAGTGATATCGACAAATAAATATATACGAATACATATAATTGATAATCTCCTTTTAGATCACGGTTAAAAAAGACTAAAGTTGAAGGTTTCTGTAAAACAACGTTTAAATTTTTGTCCATATATGTAATGCGGTGAGTGGTCAGTAACCATTAGCTAAACTAGGATTAGAAGGTTAGCGGTGATTCGTGGAATTCCATTAACTGTCCGTTTTTGCTCGAACCTAAGTAGCAAGCACCGAGGATCGTTACGTGATCCAAATATAGGCTTTTGTGTCAAAATACCAGCTGGATTTGAATGAGATTCTCATTAATTAAAAGATTCACACGTTTTATTGATTTTATTTAGGCTTGTGTGCTGCTGGATGCGTTTGATTTGTATTAACGGCACATGAAGCGTTTCAACCTTTGCAAGAGTTTTTTCCTCTACTGGTAGAATTTTGAGTGAAGTTCATCATTGCCTCCAAACTACCTGATGTTGAAAGTTGAGCGAAGATCTCCCACAGCTGTTGTGAGATATAAATATTGTTCTTCTGTATTATATATACCACAATAAGATTATGGTACAATTTGAGCCTTTGAATTGTGTAAGACAATTCTGCACCAGTCTCGTAAACCTAAATTTATTTAAACTTTGCATACTCAGAAACAGAACCATCTACCTACCGCATGCAGAAAAGACCTTGACCATTGCACCACGCGATTTACATATATCTAAACGACTTAAGTCCTACTTTTTTACTGATATAAACTAACAAGCTAGACTTACACCATATGCCATATACACCCAGAACCCATAGACACCGTTTCTCTAACCACCACAGTTAAATGTATGTAGTAATGAAAATTACTAATTTATAAGCGTTCTAGACGCAATTAGCGATTCGCTCGAAGCTTGTATTGATCGGGGTCCTATAGGGCTTCTAGGAACCTTTAGATACCGATCGCTCCAACAGGCATAAATTATTTTCAGTTTACTCTAATAACTTTGGGACTAGACGTTGTAATGTTAATCATATTTTTTCTTACATAGTAAAATAGCTAACCTATATCTAAAATTAATAATACGTATTAATAACGCAACATTTTTTTATACCTAACTATAACGTCTGTGATTGACTTCAAATAGAACATGGGTTCTATCTGAAGTCAATCACAGACGCGTTGCTACTCCCGAGGACTAGGATAGTCGCCTCATATAAAAGTATACCAGCAACTACACTCTTCCATCGAAACCCAAGGAATGCTTCACATTAGAAATAGGTGTGGTGGTGCTACCTCCCCGATCGAACTACAATGTTCTACCACCTTTAGTCTTCAGCAACGTGGCAACGTATCTGCTATCGGCTTCTGATAGAACCCTAGTTCTATGTTGTGTTAGCCATATAGGTCCATGGAGGACAGTCAGTACTTACCATTGCATTACTTCAAGCTATGAAAAAAACAGGTTATAAGAACATTTTTAAATTAATTCATTCATTTACAATCACCAATCGATTGTTCATGCCCAAATTTTGCGTTCAGACATTTGTCTTTTGGAAAAATACGCCCTTTAGTTAACTTGGCTCTACAATGTTTGTGTTACCCGATAAAGTAAACTGGTACATTACGCCGACATTAAAAACCAGACGATTGTTTTCGACGGCTCTATTTGTACATTAGTTCTCTACCAACTTGTAACTATTCCCAAATTTTCCCAAAATTATGTACGACATTACTGTCTTTATCCCAATTGTAATAAGAGCAAAAATTGCTTAGCTATAGCCAGAAGGTTGTAGTGTTTTGCGTAGTGTAGCAAACTAGGTGAATCTAGGCTAGTTTTAGCCTCCAGGGAGCTGGTTGCCATGGAAACCAGACGCGTCCGTTAAACAATGTTTCCAGGACAAGCTGTGGGCGGAGTCTCGCAAGGACTGCTCCTACGTTATAATAAAACTATTCTCTTGTAAATTGTTAATTCAAATGTGCTAATTTAAAAAATACATTTTTGCAAGGTCGTGTTTTCGCCCTTTACAGTCTGTCTGGCAGTAACGATTTTATATAACAAAAGTCTGTTAGCTCTGCTGTGTCTTAATTGACAGAGTGTAGTACGTGTGGTGTTCCGGTTTAACCCTTAGAAAAAAACACGCTTTCTACTCTCATAGCCCCACACTAGGATTTTCTCCTGTGTCGTGGGTACTATGGACACACACAACACGAATACACAAACACCCAGACCCAGAACATGAATCTAAACTCATCATTGAGATACCTGTCTGGCATGGAATCGAACCCGGAACCCATTGCGGGTCAGACCGCAATTACCATAGAAATGCAACAATACGGTTACCATACAACCGCTCCACCACGCGGGTCGTGAAATGCAATGCAGCAATGTATTCGAAATATACTTTTTAGTAGATTTTTAATCCATATAAGAATTTCGAATTGATTTTGGAGACGTCTAAGGTAACAGTAAATATTTTCCCTCAGTTGATATTATTGATCGGTTTGTTTCCATATAATCATAAAAAAGAAAATGCCAAAAGGTTCGAGCCGTTACTTTGTAGAGTTCACGATACTATTTACAATTTTAACTCTATAGAAGCCCTCTTGCTTTTTTTTCTTTATTGAAGTAGCAAACGTGCATGCGTTTCATCTGATAGTCATTGCCACCCATGTTACTCTATAATAAATTTATACAAAAATAGGGGTTCGGTCTGAATTTAATCAAAGTTAGGTTGCTACTTCCGAGGATTAAGTTAGCCGGCAACCACACCCTTCTACCGCCAGAATTACTTCGCGCTAGAAATAGGTGACATTGTAGTACCTCCCTTGTTGAACTCGTGTTTCCCTTCCATTTACAAAATATATGATGAGTGGGAGTTGGTAAAATCCACGTGTGGGCCTGGTAACTAGATATAGATCACTGTCCATGTAAACATCTGAATGTTAAATATACATTACAATACCAGGTCTGGATGTTTTAATGATTATTGTGCGTTTGGATACTTGGTGGTATCTTCGTCTGATCTGTCATTTTTGACTAGACCTTTAGACAAATTGGTATGTACAGATTTGAACCTGAATCCCAAATTAATACCCTGACATTATCAGTATTGACTATTAATATTCTATAGATATAACTCATGTGTGCTTTACGATATATGTAAAAACCTTGAACGGCAAAGCAATCTAATTCCACTTGACAATAACGCTGTCCTACTTGTCTGCCACTACCCTGGCATGACGTCAGTACCCTGCACTCATTTCTAACATTACAGCAGAAACCATTTCGACCTATCGTGACCGTATCACATCGTCGCTTTATGTTCAGAACCTGATCTGATAAGTTTATGTTTGACGTCAGGGGACTGGGGTGCATTTACCTGCACCGAGCGCCCTTGTCCATAAAATTAAGTGGAATTTTCTATGTAAATATCAATTTCTATACAAGCTTTGAAGTTAGTCAGCCATTTTAAAGTGGGCCATGTTTGAAAATTATTACAGCTTCAAAATTTTAATTGGGTTCTGATGACAAAAAATTAAAACAGATTACCAAAAGAAATCGAAATTTACCGAAAGTCTTCACAGACGTTAAAAAAATCTGCATGAAAACAAAATTTGTCCAGAAGTTAGGGATATTACTATAATGGCTTTGTGATCGAAATGTTGAAGTCAAAGTTTTTAGTTTTAACGTTTTTTCAAACAACATAAATAAACAAACGAAATGAACGTGGATAATGCAGCAGCATAATCAATGCAGATAATAGCAATTTGTGATTAATCCAAAATAGAGTACCTGTTCCCGAATACAGACTTTAGAAGGACTAAGCTTAGTTATTGTTATAGTCTGTAATAGGGAACAGGAATACTAAGTTTAGTTATGTCCACCAATTCGCACTTGGCCAGCGCGGTGGACTATATCCTAAACTCGGTCTTTCTGAGAGAAGACCCGTGCCTTCTTAAGAAGCTTAGTTATAGTCTCTTATGGCTTTTACATTTTAAGTATTTCAAAACCAAATAACATAAAACACCTTAATGACTGGTACCTACATATTCGTACCGCAGTTTTTTTTTGTTGACTGAAGTAGCAAACGAGCATGCAGTCCACCTGATGGCAAGTGGTAACTGCCGCCCATGGACATCTATAATCAACTTCATACAGAACATGGGTTCCATCTGTAGTCAATCACAGATGCGTTGCTACTCCCGAGGACTATAATGGTCGCCTCATGTGAAAGTGTGCCGGCAACCACACCCTTCTATACGATAGAAATGCTTCACGCTAGAAATAGGTGTGGCGGTGGTACTTCCCCGGTCGAACTACACTGGTTCTACCTTGTAAACTTCTTAACGCAACAACACATTTTATGTCCGGAGCATAAGCAAACAGCAATCAAACCAAATTCAACGTCTACACGTTGAATTTGGTTTGATTGCTGTTCGTCTACACGAAAGGTAATAATAATTCATTTCTACAGGGTTTCCAGTCATAGATTATCACGATGGGAAGGAAGGAAACCGCATTCGCACTCGTGCAACTGAGGACAGAGATCGACGACCCTACGAGGCCGCGTCATGTAAATGCGACTCTCAAGGCGCTCGCCCCAGTTACGTTACCATTGCCGTCGATAACAACAATATTAACTCTATCATAAACACATAAGAACTATTTTCGTCTAACAAAGTCTATTTCAACCGCAAATATAACTTGGCGCTATAACCACATAGATGCAGTTAGTCCAACTCGTATTGCAATATCTTAAGGTCATTTTTTGCATGTTTTCATGGCAAGTGCAATGGTGTTGAACTAAGTGCGATCAGTTGGAGACTGTGACACGATCGAGCTCCTTTTAAGTCTAATCGGTGTATTGTATAAAAAAATGATTTGCCGCGTTTGGAGGTTGGGTTCGTTGAAATAGGTTTTTTCTACTAATTAGCATTTTTAATGGTCATTATAGTTTAGATACAACTAAATAGGATTTAGGAATTCCACGCTTTTTTAGCTAACAGTCATTTTTCTGTGACCTTAATGATGTACACTTGGATACTAGTTAGGTCTTTAATTATATATTGCTAAAAATACAATAATTTATTAAATAAATAGTATATAAACGAATATTTTCGCGTAAAACCGTGTAGCACGCTAGTTGGAATCGTACGCACTCGGTTACATAACGCGCGGGCATGCGTGCTGGTGTCCTGTCCCACTTCGCTGAGGTGAACCACTCTGCCACCATCCATCCATCCATCGAACGTTTGTGGATCGTATGGATCGTGTGGATCGCATGGACTAAGATGGGATTATTGTCATTATATTATGTATGAATAACGTACAACAATTCGCACTTGGCCAGCGCGGTGGACTACAGCCTAAACCTCTCTCATTCTGAGATAACACCCTTGCCCAGCACTGGGACAATAATGCGTTGTACCCTAACGTTGGATGGACGTCGTTTGGAGCAGTGTAAAACGTATACAGTTTTATAAGTTTTTAATTTCAATATTAATATAGCAAAAATCTAGGACTTCGTACAAGAAAGTTACTGGAATAATTAAATTTGGCTATTATTTTTTGGTGAAGAATTCTACGTTTCAATATAATTTTTGTGAATCAAAAATCTTCAATATATAATAAATTTAAACACTCCTCTTTTCTTTTGCTATACGGAATTTTATGCTTCACTCGTTTTATGTAAAACATGTTTTAAATTGCTTCATTTTTGTTTTGTTACCCATGTAAAAACAAGATGGCAAATAAAAAAATAAAAAAAAGATATACAAAGAAAAAAGACAAACCCACTGAGTTTCTTGCCGGATCTTCTCAGTTGAGGTCGTGTTCCGATCCGGTGGTAGTGTAAAAAAATATATATAAATGTAACTGACAATTTGTAAGCGCCCCCGAAGGCCTATGCAAAATAAAGACATTTCATTTCATTTAAGATGTGATGTAAAAACGCGTAACCATTTAAAATAAAATCGATGTCATAATGCGGGAATATAACCTATCCCGCTTGGCTCTACAACCGATTTTCATATATCTCTGGATCAATATCTATCACATCCCTAATGTACTGTAAGGTACTTGTACATATCGGTATCTAAAGACAAAAAAGTTGCTACTGGTTTCTTGATAAAAAATCCTTTTCTGTTCTTGATAATTTGTTTTTTTTTGATAGATTACTTTTCCTGACCATATATTTTTTGGCAGCGCGGTTACTGATAAGTAAATTTCTATTTTGGATATGTCAAGCGATATTGCATAATTAAGTTAATGTCAAAAGTACCCCTGTATTCTATTTTAGAAAAATAGTATGTTTTTATACCTACCTATAAACCTAGTTAATTTTAACTTTATTATTATCTAGACGATAATTCTATGACGACTGACTGTTGAACAGTGGCAACCTCATGGTTCAAACTCGGCTCAATCGAAGGTCTGAGATTTGAATCATAGGCATACACCACTGATTTTTCTAAAATGACGTACATATTTAATATTTATTATTGTCATTGCTTAACGTTGAAGGTAAATTTCGTGAGGAAATCTGCAAACCTGAGAGTTCTCAAAATAGTTCTTACAGGTTCGTAAAGTTTACCAATCCGCAATTGCCCTGCGCAGTGAAATATGGTCTTAAACCTTCTTATTCTGAGAAAATCCTCCTGCCTAGGACAACAACTGAGGAAGGTACCCGAGGTAGGACACCACTCTTTAAAGTTCAGTTTAAAGTTAAAATCCGATTAGGTAGTATGACCGCTATCTAATTTAAAAATATATATCTGATTTATTAATCATACATTGAATGTTCAAGCAAATTATAATTGGTAGTGTGCAATAAATTGAAGTAGTACATAGAACAACATTCGTTGTCGTGTGTGGTTGTCCAAGGTCTGTGTCGCAAGCGGGCTCTTAGCATTCTTATATCCTGCTTGTTGTCTGAATTGAGGTGCGTGCTTTGTATAACCTACGCGCCCGGTTTCTCTTGTAGTTTTGCATAGCTTTTATCGCGGGGTTTGAGCACGGCGACCGAATTAAGAAATTCCGTAACAAACGCTTATTGTGTATGTATATGGTACGACAATATGAAGCTCGCACGGATCGAGACGGGCTACTCTGAAATCTGTCGAAAGTACGAAATATGTAAGCAGCTGTTTGTGAGAAAGTATATAGTATGAAAGAAAAACAAATGAATTAATATAACAAAATAGTGCATAAATAAATAAATAATCATAATTGCGTCCCCAAGTGCCGCACGTTATTTTTTTTATAAGATTGAAGTAGTAAACGAGCTTGCAGTCCACCTGATGTTAAGTGGTCACTGCTAACCACGGACATCTGTACACGGCAACTACACGTAGATCTCGGGTTTTTTCTGAAGCCAATCACAGTTAAGTTGCTACTCCTGAGGACTAAGTTGGTCATCATGTTAAAGAGTGTTTTCAACGACACCTTTTCATCGAAACGCAAAAAGTGTTTCACGCTAGAAATAAGTGTGTCCATGGTACCTCGACTGGGAAGTATCATCTACACTAGTTGTACAACCTTACAAATGGATCATTGATCTTCCATCATTGATCTATTACTCACACACGCCTGGGCATGGGTCTCTTCTCAGGATGAAGATTTGGGTCTTTTGCAACGGCACAAGTCTGGATTAGTGACCTTCGTCTGAAGTAAAAGTGTGTACCTGGAGAATCTCTGTGTACCAGAAATTTTAGGCATGTAGGTTTCTCTTTGTTTCCTTACTTTTAAAGCAATATTTCTAGACTCATGAATTAAATATTAAAGGTGCGAGCTTCATTTGTTTCCGCTAAAGCGCGGCTATTCCCTGCAGTGCCATATCACTGCACGAAACACACGTTCAAAGCAGTTAAGCTATTCTTAAAAGAAGTCTCAAGATGATATTTTCTGTATTTTTTACTTTTGAGTTGATATGATAACGTGTAAGAAATATTTTTGTTGGATGTCTCTCTATATTCCACTGCTGGGGAAGCGTAAATCTTACTTCATCTGAAATGGTATTTCAATACCACGCTTCACAAATGCCATCAAGTCCCCAGTTTAAAATGACAGACACATATAATTACATTTTCTAGTTGCCAAATTATGGCAACGCGGTAGAAAATGTAATTCAACTAATAAATTGTTGCCCCATCTATTTCTAGCATGAAGCAGGTCCCGCGTTTCATGGAATGCTGCAGTTGCCGGCAATTTTAGCCCTCTGGAGAAGCATACTTTTTTAACTAAATTCAGATACAGACGTCCATGGGCGATATTGACCACTTACCATCAGACATAGTGCGTGATAGTTTATTTATTTATGCTTTAAATGTCTTTAGTAGCAAAAAACATACATTATACTTTTCATATAAAAACACACGCCCACGAATTCGCACTTGGACAGCGCGGTGGGCTATGGCCTAAAACTTCTCATTCTGAGACTTCTCTCAGAACGGGTCTTCACCCGTGCCCAGCAGTGGGACAATAATGGGTTGTACCCCATATAAAAACACAGTCTTTAAACCAATGATATAATTGTCATTAGGCGTAAATAGGTGAAGTGCCACCAGAGTCCTACCACCAATACCGTTACAAAAGGGTATGTTAAATGAATTTCGCCCATTTGCCACTTCTAGAATGTAAAACACATTCGCAAGCGAGGTAACTGTTCTGTTAATAAACTGTTAATAAATTCTAGTCGCTCGTATGTGGTGGTCCAAGGTTGGTGTCGCAACCAGCCGTTGTAAGCAGTACGTCCGGTTTATTGATATTGTGCTAATAATACACTAAATTGTCTATCTGTTCGTTTATTTTGTTCTGAGATGTTGTATGAGGTAAATTGTGTTAAGGGTCTCTTGATAGTAGGAATTGTTTGGGATTTGTATAATTTTTGTAAAGTACTGTCTGCCATTTTGCATTTGGCCAGCGTTATGGACTATAGTCTGAAACTCTCATTCTGAGAGGAGAGTCATGCCCAGTAGTGGGATAGTAATAGGTTGACAACGGGAAGGACTAGCAGGTATGATTTATTAATCCTTTTAAAAATGGGACTCTACATAATGTTTCTATTAAAATTCAGATAATTAGAATCTACTATCTCAACATCCTAAAAATAATATTCCATAGATCTAAGAATGTTATGAATTTTATAGTAAATTAGCCAACATTAACTATCCAAATGTACAAATTACAGAATATAATATGGAATCACCGATGTAAAAAAAAAAACAAAGTCGAGAAAACTGACATCTCTAAAAACCAGACGATTTCATTTAATTAGCACAGAAAATTTATTGAACCCTTCAAGAGTACATTTAAAATGTTACTTAATATAAACGATTAATTAAAACCTAAAATTGTGGCTAAAATCTACAATTTTCTATTAAAATTTGTATAAACAAAATCCCCTAGTGATAAACAGTGCCAACATGATTGTAGGCATAATTAACGGAAAACGGCAACCTACGTGTGACCTACATTCCCGGGTTAGTCTGTAAATCAAATAGATAACTGAAAAATAACCACTCATATTAAACTTATTGTGGTTAAAGAACTTTATTCTCACTAAGAATTAAGAATTCACTTACATGAGAAATTAAACATTACAAACATTAGTGTCTTATTCATAAATTACTGCGATTTTTTTACATAAAGTGGGTAGCAACAAAAATACATCGTCGACAGAGTGGACTAGTGCGTAAACAACACATGGAATAAGTATAGTATTCGAAATCTATCATTAATTTCGACGACCCGCGTGGCTGTCTGACGCGCAATGGGTCCCGGGTTCGATATGAAAACGAGAACATATTTATTTACTAACTGGCTCACCATCACAGAGCATAAACTACTGATGGTAGAACATGAAATTTGGGCAACGTTTTATTTTTAAGGTTCCGTATTCAAAAGTGTAGGAACGGAACTCTATTAATAATACCCGCTGTCCATATATGATGACCCGCGTGGCGAAGCGGTTACCATACCGGGCTGACGTGCAATGGGTCCCGGGTTCGATTCCCGGCCAGACAGGTATCTGTATGATGAGTTTAGATTCCTATTTTGGGTCTGGGTGTTTGTGTATTCGTCTTGTGTGTGTCCATGGTACCCACGACATAGGAGAAAATCCTACTGTGGGGCTTTGAGTGTAGAAAGCGTGTTGTATTTAATTATACGCTAGTCATACAAATATGTATAGATATATAACTAGTACACATCCACTAATATTGTTTGATATCTATCATTAAAAAGTGGTAGAAGGTACGTTCAACCAGAGAGGTACCACCGTCACACCTATAGCGTAAAGGGTGAATTATTGTGTTACAATGGAAGAGTGTGCTTACGGGCTCACTTTTATATGAAGCGACCATCATAGTTCTCGGGAGTAGCAACCCATTTTTGAAAGACTTCAGATAGACCCCGCGTTCTATATGAAGTTACTTACAGAACCTATGGAGCTCAGTAACCACTTACTATCAGAAATGCATGCTCGTTTACTACTTCAAATATATAAAGTATTGTAAAGACGTTAAATGGAAATTAAAAAAGATGTTTTGGGAACCATGCCTCACCCGGCCATTTTAGATGGTTTATTTTATTTGTAATTTTAATTTACTTCGTTTTTAAATTGATACAATGATTAAACATGGTATATTTATATAAGGCGTATTAATTACACAGTTACATCAGACTAGCGCCGTGCGCTCGCCCCTGACACTGCACGGGCAATGTTGCCATGCTGCACATGCAGCATGCAAGCCTACGTATCACGCTATAGAGTTGCACAGAAACCTCTGAGTTTATTGAACGAGTAACTTAAACATGTCAATAGTACGGGGGCAACGAATACCGATACTGTCGATATTTATTTAATAAAAGCGAAAGTATTATATCGGACAGATATGGTTACAATTGTGGCAGTAACTACAATGGTAGAGTCCACAGCAGCTGAATAATAGGTGCTGTGGACTCTACTATTGTAATGGGTTACAAGACGAATACTGATGTCGATATTTTAAAAAAACGAAAGTATCATCGATATCGGAGAGATATGGTTATAATTGTGGCAGTAATGACAATGGTAGAGTCCACAGCAGCTGAATAATATTTCCTGTCGATTCTACTATTGTTATGGGGTTACAACGTCATTACAATTATATTTTTGTTATAATTATATAATTATTAATTATTGTTATATTATTTAAAACTTACGTAACTGTATTTTTTTCAGTAACTATGTATAATTTCATGCTTATTATGTTAAAAACTAGTTGACCCGGCGAACATCGTTCCGCCTAAAAGTCAACATTCAGAAATTATCAGTGTTACTCCACTATATTATGCATGTATTATACATAAAAAACCTTCCTCTTGAATCACTCTATCTTTTTAAACAAACTGCATTAAAATCTGTAGCGTGGTTTTAAAGATCTAAGCATACATAAGGACAGACAGCGTGAAGCGACTTTGTTTTATACTATGTAAGTGATACAGAGTTTAAGACTTACCTGAAAACTTCAAAGACGAAGTTAACACATATACGTGCACGTGAAACTTACCTGAAAAGAGAAAAACAGGTTTAGAATATTTTTTATTACTTTTGATAATATAGTCTGGCCGTTCAGAGAATGCATTTGAAGTCTGTTAGTGAGGATAGTAATTTTTTTTAGTATCATATCTTTATTTAATATTTTGTGTACAACTACATAGTTATTTAGTACAAAAACTATTGAACTAAAATCAATTGACATAAGGTTATGTATGCGCGTTTTATGGAGTTATGGTTTTAATTATTATTTACATAAATTCGTTATATTATTAAATTATAGAAATACGAAATTAAATCATTTATATCGGGAAATCATTCTCTCAGCGGCAAGATTATCGGTAATTAAAAACAATACTGGAAAATAATTACACAGTTAATGTTTAACACTCACGATAAACATAACAATAAATATGCTATGTTTATTGTCAGTTTTAGTCTGTTTTTAAATCAAAACAGGTCGCATTCCATTCGCAAACATAAATCAAAAACATTTTACCACAGTTTATATACAAAAAATTGTCCGACACACCATAAAATTCTCGTAATTCGTTAGCGTGAAATTCGATGGTATTTCGACACCCATGGGCGTAAGGTGTACCCCTAACTAATAGAGCGTACAGGGGTTATGGGGAAAAAATGTCGTCACGTGGCGAGAAAGATTTCAAAGTATATAATAAGATTTTGAGAAGGATTGGGTTCTGTATTAATTAGAGTAAACCCTGAAATTCTGAAACCCCTTATGAAGTGAGATTTTTTGTTTGGGGGCTCGACCAATCTGAGGGTAGACCTTGTAAAACTCGAATGACGATATAAAAGTCTTATGAGAATGAATTAAATCTAACTACCACCCCACTGTGACTGTTATTGGAGCACCTTAAACCCCTTAATCTTGGATCCGTCAGCGTCCCTAGATTTGACTCTATTTACCTATAGAGAAATCAAGCAAGTCCGAAAAATTACAACATTACAACATACTCGCTTGTCAAATATGAAAAAGTGTGTTCATTATTACCACTTGAAAGACCTTCCATAAATTTAACCCCGACTATTTATAGAAAAGCATAAAATTTAGCTATAACCAGTCACCTATCCAACTTTCGAACACCTGACGTTACATTAACTTGTAGATCGATTAAACTGCGGAACCCTCTAAATCTATAAACTTTATTTGTATTTATAAGTCGTTTATAATAATTAAAAAACGTAAGATTCATAACAATCACATCTAATTTAGACTTGGTGTAGCTCGATCCGTTACTAACATCAATTTTCATTTCCTCGAAACGGGGCTAAAGCTAGTTATCGCTAATAAATTAATTAATCAACAAGGGTGTCTAGACAAAACCCAGCTAAACGGAGGGTTAGATCTAATGGTTCGCCGTCGTGCCCAGGAAACCCTAGGAACTATTAATTTCGACACCACTATGCTACTGTCACGTGTCTTATTAATGATGCGTCGGTATAAATTGGTCTGGCGCCTAGTCCTTTATGAAGCCTGAAAACGACAAAAAATTGCGTGAAATATACGTTTCCTTTTAGTAGTTCAATGTCAGGTTTTATAAATATTATTAATATACTAAAATTGTGACGCAAATGCCAGCGTAACTTGGTACCTAATATCGTTTTAGATAGACCATTTTTTGTTCTTTTAATATGACAATTGTGTATTAATTCTCCACTATTTACACGTAGTACGCTATAACTCTTTTGTGTGTGAGGTAAGACACAGTTACAGATACTCAGATAGCATAGCATAAACCCAAATTTAAACTTGGACGAACCTAGACCCTTCAGCTTACTCTATTTGCTATAAGTCTTGTTTATTTTCAAGCTGGTAGAATCAGTGTAGCTCGACCGGGGAAGTACCACCGCCACACCTATTTCTAGCGTGAAGCATTTCTTGCGTTTCGATAGAAGGGTGTGGTTGCCGGCACACTTTCACATGAGGCGACCATCATAGTCCCCGTGAGTAGCAACGCATCTGTGATTGACTTCAGATGAAACCCATGTTCTGTATGTAGTTGATAACAGATGTCCATGGGTGGCAGTGACCATTTACCATCAGGTGGCCTGCATGCTCGTTTGCTACTTCAGTCAGTTAAAAAAACATTAACCCAAATTTAAACTTGGATGAACATAGACCCTTTAGCTTACTCTATATGCCATAAGTCTTGTTTATTTTCCATACCACGACACACAACACTATGTATGTACCTACATATATCCTTCCGTAACAAACTAGTGATAAAATTCGTCTAAAATCATAAAGCGAATTTTCAAACAAGAAATTTCGTCATATTACATATCATATCAATATTTAATAAACCTGTCACAGTGTATAACCTAACGCCAGGCAGTTAATATAACAGTCAAATCAAATTAGAACCTTGGTTAAGGGTGTCGACCCACTTCGCGTGTTAGCGCTTGAAAGGTGAGAATTGAGATTTACATATTTCGAAAAATCTAATGTCGAAATATTTCAGTGTTTGAGGTGTGGTTCCACTGATAGCGAGTCTGATCACAATGTTATAGATTTTTTATTATTAGGTGTTAGTCAAAGAGCAAGGTTTGGTTCCTAAAAAATCTGTATGTAATCCAATCCAAAAATATTATATAGCTGTGGACTATAGCATCCATAATCAATATAGCACCTATTTCTAGTGCGAAGCGATTCTTCTGTTTCAATCGGAAGAGTTTGGTGGCCTGCTTGTTTTCTTATGAGACCGTCTTACTCCTTGGATGTTGCAACACATCTTGAATTGATTTTAGATAGAACCATTAATCAGGAACGACAGGTTTGAGAATTCAAAGAGTACTCCTTAATTGGTAAAATACGTACGTATACCAAATAATTAATTACTTGTAAGTTATTCCTTGTTAATTAGTGTCCATTTCAACTTTCTCTTCAAATAAAACAATACCAATTAAAAATAAAGGTACACGGTGTATCGCATCTCGATTATAAATTACTGGAGGGTAAACAAAACAATATAAAGGGTCATTAAATAGGAATTACAAGCTTGTTCCTCCCTTTTAAGGGCCAAGTAATATCACTCAGGTCCGGTGTAATTTATATAGTCTCCACGCTTTTGAATAATGGTTCTGCAGCCTAATAGGGCGCAGGGAGTAGACTGGCTAGGTCTCAGTTCGATTAAAAATAGCTAGGCAATTAGTTCATAGTGTATCATAATACTTTACATATGTTTTAATTACTATTATATTTACAACAAAGAAAAAAATTGTATATGATCTTTCAGACCATTAGCTTTATTTGATGTTAATGAGTTGATGATTATCATTATGAAATTTATTTATGTGATATATCTAGAGGTGGTAGAACCAGCGTAGTTCTACCGAGGAAGTACCACCGCCACACCTATTTTCAGCGTGTAGCATCTCTCGCGTTTCGATGGAAGGGTGTGGTTGCTGGCACACTTTTATTTGAGGCGACATTAAAGTGCTCAAGAGTAGCAACGCATCTGTAATAGAACCCATGTTTTATCTAAAGTCAATCTCAGATGGCTTATATGATGTTGATTACAGATGTCCATGGGCGGCAGTGACCACTTACCGCATGCTCGTTTGTAACTTTAATCAGATAAATTTCAGTGGACTTAATTTATTATTCTAATATGTAAAGATATTTTTTACACCAATACCAAGACATAAAAGAGAAGAAAGGCGTTTGTTGATAGGTAAGTAAGAGGCGCTGACATAAAATTGTACAAAAGCTTTTATTTTTATCAAATATCGATACTAGATAAGCATATAAATGGTTCAATAAATCGCAAATTATGATGTTGACAATTGATGTATGACATAATATAGTGGTCGTAAGCTATAATTAAATACACTAATTTCAATTTCAACGTAACGAATATCGGAATTTCTTTGTACTTGTTCAAAGTGCGTGTCCATAAATGGTTAAATTATAAAATTTAATATATCAGTAACAATAAATAAATTACGGAGAACAATATAATTTCCAGATATCATAATCAATATGTCAATGAATGATGTGTTAATTATTATGTTATTATCATTAAAACTACTTTTGTAAGACATTATCCAAATGGCTTCGGTTACTTTTAAATTGATATTTTGACACACATATTATCTTTTAAATTTTATAATGAAATTAAAAGTGTTATAAAATATTGAAGAACGGTACAAGAGGTAAGTATTTTATTATTAATGAACTTATTCTCTGATAAGTAGCCAATATCAACTGTCGACAAAAGTAACACATTGTCAATTATTACGGAATGTCACAACGACAAAAAATAAGACAAAAAATACGACAAAAAGTTACAACCACAGATAGTAGGGCTACGGCCAGTTATAAGGTAACGTGACCCTGCGTGGAAAAAAAAAGACACAAAAACTTTTTAACCGCTATAAGTCACGCCCTACTTTGTGTTACAGTCATTTTATTTTTTTAGACGTTTCCGATTATAATGACGTCATTAACAAGGATAGATTGTCAAGTGCGGTATAAAATTTAAATTCTATATTTTTTATAGCATTGAAGTATGCTGTAACATGTAGTCCATCTGATGGTAAGTGGTCACTGTCGTCTGTGACCATCCGTAAGCAACTTTACATATAACTAGGGCTCTATCCGAAGTCATTCATAGACGCGTTGTTACTTCCGAGGTTTAAGCTGGTCGCCTCAAATAAAATTAGCAACTACACCCTTCCACCGAAACGCAGGAATATCTTCAGGCTAAAGATAGGCGTTGCGATGTACATCCTGGGCTCACCTTCTATCATTTACCAAAATTTGCAAATGCAAAAGTCAGGAAATCTTTTATTTGGACCAATCTTTTCACACAGCTTACCATTTAAAAAAAATTGACTATATTTTTTAAATTCTTGAACTAAAAAGTTTTTTCCATCGATTACAAAAAGGACTGATCCTATAAAGCGAGACGACCCCAGGTGGTTATTTATCGACGGAAGCTGATGTAATTAGGTGCAAATGTTAAACCGGAATCTCGCACTACAGATCACACTTTAAATGTCATTTGGTATCCTTTTTATTTCTAAATATCCTATTATCACAGTGTTTACCTATAACCAAAAGCAGTAATCGAGGATGCTATCCACCTGATGTTGCTGCCTCCACAAACCCCTACTTACATAAAGCGATTTAAGTAATCTCTTCGATCTCGCGTGGCGGAGCGGTTACCATACCGGCCTGACGCGCAATGGGCGCCCCGGGTTCGATTCCCGGCCAGACAGGTATCTGAATGATAAGTTTAGATTCATGTTCTTGGTACGGGTGTTTGTGTATTCGTCTTGTGTGTGTCTATAGTACCCATGACACAGGAGAAAACCCTAGTGTGGGGCTATGAGTGTAGAAAGCGTTTTTTTTTTATCAAGTCGTAGTCTTCAATTGTTTTTCCACAGTACTGCTTAGAGAAGGGTTCAAGAAAATATTTATAGCTTAGTACGAATCTATACACATTTTTTTAAGAAAGTTCTGTATACTATTAAGTGCTTAATTTTTTTCGTGATACACTCTTTCATCCACAGACGTATTAAAATTGACGTGGGATACATTTTAGATATCTGAGGTGTACTACCCGGGAATCAATCCTGGCCTCCAGGATATGAGGCCAATTCCCCCACAGCTCTTAGAAAGTAAATTCATGCCCAACTCGTGTAAGTATCAAAAATGTATGTAGTTCAATGACTGCATTAAAATGTTAGTATTCATGGATCCGTTAGGCGAGTGCAGATGTAACTCAAATATTAATTTCAAATCGGTTTAGGCTGTGCACACACGTTTTAATGACACTTGTTTTTGAGGAAAATGAAATAAAAAATATTTTTTTATAATGCCATCTCTTTTTTTAAAATGGGTATAGAATTTCTTTGATGTATAGCTCTTCTGCAATGGAGTTTTTGCCTACACGCCTTGCATGCGTGTTGATAACCGCTGTGGATGTCGATACAGTTGTATAACTATTAATCAATTTGTCCAAATATTTTTTAATTTAAACTTAAGTATGTAGATACTGCTCCTTTTTTATTTTTTTTGCTTGCGCTGGTAATGAAATAGTAACTAGTGGAAACTTCACTGATCAAAGTGTTATCTTTAAGCACTAAGCTAATATTATGTAATATCGAATCGTTTGTTTCCTAAATATATATAAATAAATAAATATTACACAGGAAGATGCGAGATCTCCTGAAGTTTGTTCCTCAATCGCATCCAACTACATTCATGAGAGAGGGAATGTGCTATCAAGACTGACACACTAGACGAAAGCAATTGATATGCAAACTAGGAGCCTGAGTGATATAGTGGTTCCACGAGCCGTGTGGTGAAACAGATCCCATACCGGTTTGATGCGCAACGGGTTCCGGGTTCGATTCCCGATATGACTGATATCTATGTGATGAATTTATATTTCTACTCTAGTTCTAAGTTTCTGTGTTTAACAGTGTTTAACATGATACAAAATCTTAAGGTAAGTCTTAAGGCTTATCTTAAGGCTTAATGTAAAAATTATTATTATTTTTTGGAAAAAAAATCGAATAAAGCCTAACAAAAAACTATAGGATAAAAGGATCCCAATGTAAACTCGCCTTTATCCTTACAAGGATTTCGGTTTCAGCAAATTAGATAAGCCATTAAAATTGATGAGTGGTCCGGCCTAGATCGATCTTGCAACACGCACTACGAATGCAGTTGCCACACTGCTTATCCCCGTTGCAAATGCATTCGGGTGAGTACGTCCTGCTGCGCCTATGGACTAATTTTACTTTTTTAACTACCCGCGATAATAAATTTTGTAATTAAAGTGAGTAGTGAACGTTGCGTTTTTGATCTTAGAAACATAGGCTAGCTGTGTCTCTAGGGAAAACGGATGTAAGTCTGATTTTGCCAAATTTACAATTAAAATAAAGTATTTAGATATTCTATCGATAATCGAAAATCTATCAATAAATGCTCGTATTAGAAAAACGAAGATATATTAAAAATCTTCATTTCTATAACTACTTTGGTGAAATTCTATATAGGAAAAATCGAATTCATCCCGTAACAGACGTTATCTAACATGCGTTTGGATTGCATATTATTTAATATTTTGTTTTTATTTACCATATTTTTACCATCAACGATCATACGATTTAAACATCCACAAAAAAGTTTGATTTAATATAAATACATTATTTCTTCTACATAGTTGCATTTTTAATACATATATTAATTAAAAAAACACATTAAATTTGTTTGTCATCGCAAAGTAAATTCAAAAAGTATTTTATGTATTTATTGACTAAAATATTAACACAATTTTATATTTCTATATGACAGCGTTTTTATACGCTTTTTCTCGTTTCCATGTAAAATCAACTAAACCAAAGCGAAGCGCAGCCACCATCATAGAAATTTATCAATTTGTTGTCATACAGACATTACATACACAATTACCAAACGAAGCTAATTCAACAGCTCACATGCACCATGTTCCAGATATAGCGAACCTTCAGTATCGTTGGCCAATCGCGATCGTTGATAGTGCGTGTGTCTGTCTGTGTTGTCATTGACACGGATAAGGTTGTCGCACGGACTCAAGGAGCCTAGCTAGGCGGCTGTACAGTGCAACGCATGTACACGTATCTGTGTCCTTACTATGAGTTTATTGCGTTTAAAACGATTAACGTTTCCGTTTGGACCATATCTTGCAACCCCAACATATATTTACGATCGACACAGAAATAAAATAACGGAAAGAACGATATACAGGAGTTTTTTTGTGGATCTTGTCATTTGAGATCGTGTATCAATATAGATCATTTGACTTCATAGGCCTATTAAAACACATAATCACTACACAGTATAAAACAAAGTTGCTTCTCGCTCTCTGTCCATATGTATGCCTATCTTCAAAAAAAATACACAACGAATAGATAACCTCTTTCCTTTGGGAAGTTAAAAAAGACGCTATGGATTTTAGTGCAGTTTTTTAATTAGTTGGCGTGATTCAAGAGGAAGGTTTTTATGTATAAAACCTGTACAATATGGGAAAGAAACACTGATAATTTAAGATTTTTGACTATTTGGCGAAACGAAGTTCGGCGGGTCAGCTAGCATAAAACAAAATATTTTTTATCATAAATTAGTCTACTTAGTGTCTATTCAGATTGCATATAATGTCCATAGTATTTTTTCCAGTGTTGTAGAACGAGTATGTTTCGACCGGAGGAACCACCGCCACACTTATTTTTACCGTAAAGCAGTTCTAGCGTTTCAGCTTACTTTTATACGAGGTGACCATCTTAGTCCTCCGGAGTATTAACTTAGTGCTGTGTTAAATTGCTTACAGATGTCCATGGACGGCAGTCAACACTTACCATCAGGTGGACTGCATGCTCATTTGCTTCATTACTTTAATCTTATAAAATTGTATCTATGCATTGCATATAACGTGCATAGTAAACGCTGTATCCGGATCACAGCCGCCGCGGCCGACTGTACCACGCATGTACGTAATTAAGGTAATATGGTTTGCGTTTCCGCCGCTGCGCGCCTATTATACTCACTTGTGTGATATGTGCCAGTTTCTAACGGGATTTATCTTATGTACTAATATTTAGTTCACGTTTTAGTTATTTAGGTATTTGTAAATACTTTTTTAAGACACTTTTAAGACACGTTTTTAAGACACTTTTACAAATATATGATTTACCGTATTTTTCGAGTAAGATGAAGCGAAATTAGTCTCAACCCCCAGCTACTAATGATTATTTAATCCAGAAAAAAACCGTAATATTATGCCGATCTCTTCTTTCTTCCACCAAACACCCTAAATATCTGGCTTAGTTAATGGATTTCCTCTTATAGGTGAAGGTTTTCGCAAAATAGTTTTTACCCCTATGAGGGTTCAAATATAGTAGAATCAATCATGGTTCAACTTTAGGGGAACAACGTATACAATTGTTTCTTCCATTAAACAGCAATATGGGGATGCTTTTCTACTTTAAAAGTATCCCTTCGCTCCTGTATCTAGCAGAGATATTATTTATCATAAAGTTCCTACTTAGTTTTTTACAGAGAAACAGTATGATTTTCACCTTAAAACTATACGATAGACATTGACAAACAAAAAACACGTGACAAATCAATTTTCTCTTTTATAAAAATTACAAAAACTAACAAAAAAAAACAAATAACAAAACTTGCGGTCATTTTTAACTCCTAAATTATTGCTTATTTTAATGATAAATAGATATCTACGACAGCTCTAATAAGTTTTCCATCCGAATAGTCACAATAAGATAATATTAGCTTATCTGCAAGTAGGCCGTTGCTCCTCGTCAACAAACATCCAGATCTGCGCAATTATACTTGTGATTAGACGAGACAAACATCGTGGTTACATAGTAAAGTTGCACGGGACTCTACCTTACAACGTCAAACCATTCGATTTTTCATAATCCATGCGTTTTCGATTCATTTACCTTATGAAATAGTCGAGTCAAAGTACCAATTCGCACTATTCACCAATTCGCACTTGGCCAGCTCGGTGGGCTATGGCCTAAAACTCTCTCATTCTGAGAGAAAACCCGTGCCCAGCAGTGTGACAATAATGAGAGATATTTTTGTCTATAAAATATTTGTATTTTTTAAATAGTTTAACTTGATACTTTTTATTTACATAACCTGATATTATTTGTAGGCTGCAAAATAATTTGCAACATATTCTGTAGTAGCTAGTGTTCGCAAACGCTACTAATTTAATCAAACAAAATTTGTTTGCTTGCATCTGTTTGCAGCAAACACTAACTAGCGGTAATAATTAAAATTTAATGTTAATTACTAGCGCTAGCTAGTGTTTGCTTCTTGTGCTAGCTAGTAGGTGTTACTAGTGACATCTTAAAGTAAAACTGATAGTTAAATTTCACTAGTGTTCGTTTGTGAGTTGTGTTTTGTTCTAGTCAGTCATTGTAAATTCAATCTAATAGCTACCTAGTGAAACCTACTAGCTTAAGCAACTAAGTCCTAAAATGATCTAACTAGCACTTTACTAAGTTGTACTAGTTCTAACTTACGAGCGGTATTAGTACTAGTGTGCTTGCTATTTGTGCTAGCAATAGCTCTATACCACTGATGTATTAGTGCTAGCTTGTGAATCACTAGCGCTAGCCATTAATATGTACTTGCTAGTGAGCTGCTAGCACTAGTTATCGAGCTGTTTATGCTAGCTAACCAATATCCTTGTAATCGTGCAATGAATGCTGGCGCATTAACGTACTACTAGCGCTAGAAATGGAGGTATTAAAGCTGGCTAGTGAGCTACTAGCGCCTGTGAGCTATGTGTGCTAGCCAGCTACGGGTGCTTGCGGTCGCTCATGGGTCTCAAGGTGAGGCGCAAATGTATCTTGCATAATGCCGTGTGCTCCACTTGCCGGTTATTCCGAGATGCAAATGGAATGCGGTGTAAGCGCAAGTCAGTGAGCTATGAGTGCTAGCTAGTAAGCTACTAGCGCCTGTCAGCGAGTTAGGAGAGCTAGCCAGTGAGCTACTAGCGCTAGTCAGTGAACTATGAGAACTAGCCAGTGAGCTACTAGCGCTAGTCTATGAGCTATGAGTGCTAGCTAGTGAGCTGCGGGCGCCGGCGGTCGCGGGTCTCAAGGTGAGGCGCGGATGTGTTGTCTCGCTTGCGTAACCGTGTGCTCCACTTGCCGGTTATTTTGAGATGCAAGTGGAATGCGTAGTAAATGTATTTTCTAATTTAGGTACAATATATTTAGAAATGAACGATTTTGTACATTAAAATGTGTCTGAAAAATATTAAAATGTCTGTAAATTTTAAAATTTTTCATATAAAATTATTAACAAATTTAATTCAGTTACTGAAATTTACTTATAAATAATCTTTAAGTATATTATGTGTATTTTTCGTATGTTTGTTTACGTTCTCTTGAGTAGATAATAAAAACTTTATGGTATAAAATGCTATGTATTAACTTAACAACAACATCTGTCCAATGATTTTTTTTATGTGGGCCGATTACAATTTCATTTTGGTACATGTAATATTCTTTCTATGATATCTATGTCGATTTTCAAACACAATTGAATTAAATGGGTTTCTAAACAAAATTAAACAAAAATTAAAAGCAAGTCGAGCAAACTTTACTGTTCAAAGACAGTGAAACCCAACCAAAAACAACGAAGTAGAGCAAGCGGACCGCGCACGCACCGCCCCATCTCGTGACATAACACGCACACACGCGCGCGGGGAAAACGGGGTCACGGCGCCTGACGCACGCTGCAACGCGTGCCCGGATTGCGGATGCATTGGCCAAATAATACGTGGATTCGCGATTTTTTGCGATTTTGCGGATTTGCGGATTTTGATAGTACAATCCTTTGCCAGTCTATGGGGATGGAATGTCCAAACACTACGCATATAGGTACGCGCACTTTCGCGATTTTGCGGATTGTGGAGGCGATATGATCCAGCATTAATGTTGTGGCTATGTGGATGAATTATCTAAATGGTACGTGGATACGCACTTTTGCGTATTTGAGGATTTGCGATTTGTGAAGGTACAATCCTTCATTAAACTTGTGGTTGTGGTTGCATTGTCCAAATAGTACGCGGATTCGAACACTTTTTTCAATTTGCAAATTGTGTAGGTGGTAGAGCCCGTCGACAATCTTGTGGTTCGACTCCAGAGGCATTGCTATACTTGTTTCTATGTACACGTGCTAGCGTACCTTAGTAGGAGGTTAGTATGTTTCCTGAAAACAATAATTGTTTACGTTTTAGCATGTTGCGTTTCGCATTTTCGTTAACGGCCAGATATTAAAAAGTACATAGTGCGGTCTGGCTGTAAACGAGATAGGAAATGTGTAATGCACATTGCAATGTATGGGTGTACACGTAAACAATTATTTTAAAAAAGATGATCCGATCGTATTAAGCACACTGTCGTATGTTGGTTTAAAGGTTGTAAGAAATATAGGATATTTAGTTATTCGAGGCGTTATATCTTAGTTCTCAGGAGTAGCAACGCATCTTATTCTGTCTGTACTCATTTGCCTCTCTAGAGTACAATTTAAATCTTATCTAAGTTTGAACACTTACACGGCAGTGGCAAAGCACCAGGTGCATGTATGCTTGCTTGTTTGCTACTTGTGATAATTTTCCTGTATAATATCAAAATCCACTGCAAGCCCCAACACGCATGCCAGGCATTGTGGCAGCATTGGCAAAAATCTACATTTGGGGAGACCATCCACTATATCCAGCAGTGGATTTAAAATAACAGAAAGATGAATGGATTAATACGGCGTCAGTGATCTGTGCCTATTTGCATCAGTAAATAACCCCAGGTATTCGAGTAATGTCTCTCGCGTACCATACTTATCAAACCAGAACACAGTAGGACTGCATCCAGGTGTCAATGCCTAGTTAATTAAATTAATTTGTTAAATAATTAAATAATTATGTGGTAATTTTTACTAACAATAGGTATAAGTGTTGTTATAACTAACAAATGGATCCTGGTTATCTAATTAATAAATGAATTTGAATTGTATAATCTAGTGTTGTGTTGTCAAAGAGGGCATATTACCTCTCCCCCTCTGAGTATAAAAGCCTGGCGAAATCCCTAGAACTACTACATAAATCATCATAGTCGATGTTATCTTAATTTATGCAATAATATTTCTTAATATTCGTTATTTCATACTTCAAATTTAGTTGGCTTTACCTTGTTAAATCATTGCAAAACGACGTTAGATTACCTTATGGGAATTTTATAACTCAAATCCGGTTTGCAGCTTAATCATCGGTTATAAAAACGCTCTTTAAGAGTGGTGCTGTAGGTTAGATTATCGGTTTAGATTTTTCTAAATGGTTATGCTTATAAAATCTTTATAATATTAAAAATGCAAAAGTTTGTTAGGATGTAAAGGTGGCTGTATTCTTTCAGGCAAAAACTTCTGCTTTGATTCTGAAATTAGAACATTTCTTGTTAAAATTTTACATTTGAAAAATTCGTTTTCAGTAATTGGCTTGAAGATTTTTGTTGAAAATTATTGTTGACAAAAAGTCCGTAAATTAGTCTTTTTTAAATATAAAATACAACATATGTGTAAAAACTTTTGAACTGTATATATCTTATGACCATTTCAATTGGAAAGAAGTTTACTTATCGATATTATATCGATATCGATTGATTTAGCACGGCACGTTCATGATACAAGATCGCTTAGGGTTTTCGATTCGATATTAGGAAATTCCCAAGGGGAAACTAAACGATCAAAATAGCATCCGTTTCAAATCAGGACAATATGATATGACATCAATAATAATAATAATAGATACCCAGAACGATAGTTTAGGTAGGTCGGTAAAAGAACGTCGAGTAAAAAGTAAAAAAATATTTTCGCAGTTTAAAGTTTGTAAAACTCAAGTTTTAAAAAATAAGAAAAAATATATGTTTATTATAAAGTTTCTTTCGCCGCTTATTTTCCATACTCCCTATGAAAATGGTGATACTTTTATTGGCAACTAGCTAAACCCCGCAGTTCGCCCGCGTTAAATAAATCAATGTATTGATTGCTCCGTAGGAATAAGATATTTTCCCACAGCAAAAATAGCCTATATGTTAATCCAGAGTGTCTGCTAACTGCCTACCAAATTTTATAAAAATCGCTCTCACCGTTTACACGTGAAGAAGTATCAAACATACACACTCACAAACACTCAAAAACACACATGTTTAGAAAATAATTCTGTAAAGGATCTAAAGGCTTTCTGTACCACCTAATTGTGTTTGTTTATGTCCTGACCCTGACCCACAAGCAAGAGAACACACGAGGTAATAACAATTTTGTCTGTGTACGTATTTATTGACAATATAGATTCTTGCAACACGTACAGGTTTCCTAGAAAATATACAGGTCAGTCTATAAATAATTTAATTGAACGAGGAATAATGTTACGAGTTATTAAAAGTAGGTTATGTCTGTGGTCATCTTCCTTTCAAGAAATGAGAAACATCCACACATATAATGAAAATTAAGGATTTGTATGTCCGTACGTCATACTATATACATTCGGAAATAAAATATTTAGAGGACTGGGAATAAGTAATAATACAAAATTCATACAAATATGATTATCTGTGTATTTGAAACCGAATTAAGTCAAAACGACAGAATTTTACATAAAGGATTGTGTTGAAGAGTGAAGCAGTCCTTATTAAAATATTTCTAATCCATCGAAATCAAAAATCATACAATTTAATGTAGTCACAGTTTATAATAGCGGGTGAAGTCGCGGGACACGTTTAGTCTAGTTAAAATAAGTCGTGAGACTGATGACACGTCTGTGGTTAAGTGCAACCTACAAGTTGCATTTCGATCCAGTTTTTATTGTTCTGTTACAATATCTTGGTCAATAATATAATTTTATAAATAGTTTGAAATGTGACCAGCATCATACGATTCAATATTAATAAACACGCATTCTGTGTGATGTTTAAAGCGATTTTACATAAGGTGCATGTACTGCGGCCGCAGCGCGTCAGCCGTGCGACTTCAGGGAATGCTATCTTTTTTACCCCTATATCTGCGGGATCTTTTTTGATTAGGGTGGCGCGCTGTTCTTTTAAAATATTTGAAAATAATAAGTAACAAATATTGAATAATTATTTCAATAATAAGAAAGCAACCACTGCAGTCGCGCGGCTGACGCGCTGCAGCCGCGCTACTTGCGACCTAATGTGAAAGCGCTAATATTGATATCTAATTAGTGGTAACTGCCCATGTTATATGGCACAGTGAAGACAAAGGGACGTAATGCGTAACATTGCATTTTCTAGAGTTTTTTAAAGCGCGTGGTTATGACTTGAAGTTGTCCTTTTCTAGTGAAAAATTGACACTTTTTAATTCATTACAGTTAGCTTACTATTATCACTGCTCTATTAGATTAGCTTTGAGTAGTGATAGTCTAATGGTTGATCTTTCGATCGGGACGTCCGAGGTTCAAACCCAGGCATGCACCTCTGATTTTTCTAAAATTATGTGCGTATTAGAAATTAATTATCACTACCTTTCGGTGAGAGAAACATTGTGAGAAAACCTTGTATAGGTTTCCTGACGATATTTCCTTCACCGAAAAGTTCTTTAAAAACACAGTTCTCGGAGGTGTGTGAAGACCACCAATTCGCACTTGACCAGCGCGGTGAACTATGGCCTAATCTCTCTCAATGTGAAACCGTGCCCAGCAGTGGGATAGACTGCCCAGCAGTGGGACAATAATGGGTTAACGAGAGAGAGAATTCATTAGACAATAGACTACGTTATCACGTAGTTTCAAGTATTTCAATTTTTCGAAATTTTGAATTCGGTCTCTTTCTTTCATTGTGTACATTTAACAGTTTAAAGCTCTTTAACTATTTATTTAAAAATTCTTAATCTAAGCTTGTTCATATGTAAAGTACCCAAGTTTACGATGATTCATGGTACTTCGCAAAGTTACAACATAATGAAACGACAAACATATTGTATTTATCCTATTCTTAAGAAATATATTATTTTAACCTATTTGCAACAAACAACCTATTCTATTATCATTATCTATTATTATTATCTACACATATGAAAGCGAGAACATATTTATTTACTGACTGTCTGATCATCGCAGAGCGTAAACTATTAATGATAGAACACGAAATTTGGGTAACGTTTAATTTTTAAGGTTCCGTATTCAAAAGTGTAGGAACGGAACCCTATTACTAATACCCGCTGTCCATCTGTCACCAGGCTGTAACTCATGAACCACGATAGCTACACAGTTGAAATTTTCACAGATGATGTATTTATATTGCAGCTATAACAACAAATAAAAAATATAATAAATATTTAAAAGGGGTTCCCATACAACAAACTTTATTCGTTTGCCATTTTTATGGATAACTAGTTGACATGGTGAACTTCGGTCCGCGTAAAAGTCAAAAATCTAAAATTATCAATGTTCCTCTACTATATTGTGCATGTATTATACATAAAACCCTTCCTCTTGAATCACTCTATCTATTAAAAAACTGCATTAAAATCCGTAGCGTAGTTTTAAAAATCTAAGCATACATGGGGACGACTTTGTTTTATACTATGTAGTGATGTAGGTAGGGAATCCATCGTGCGCGATTCCTTGTACAAAGCCTTAGAGATTGTTTGTTTCAAAATCTGAAGATTTTTTAGAAAACCATACAAATGTTAGTCTTTACCACATTAGTTGTTCCAGTTAGCACCCCGGTGGACATCTACCCGCCATATCTATCCTGACCTATGATCTACCAAAGTGAACACTGCACATTTCCTCTGTAATAAGACGTTTCTTCGCCCTAGGTATTACCTTTCGAAAAGATAGGACCCAAGAATCCGGTTGAGATAATAATGCAAGGCTCGTTTTACGTTGGATAAGATCGATCAATAAAAAGGGTTAAATAATGAAAGTATGTTTCAAAATATACTATTATAGTGTCCTAAAAACGAATTTACCTATCAATTATAAGTCTACGTGTACATAGTTACAGACAACCGCTAGTATGCGTAGGTATCCGTGGAACACTACGGGATAAAACTAGTGAACACGATGACACATAAACACACCATAATTTGAGGAAAATGAACGCAGACTCCATTCATGTTTACGTTGTTATTGGGATAAACTAAAAATACTATGCGTCAATTACTATCCGGATAAAGTAGAATGAGACGGCCAAACAGCTGAATAGGGTAAAAAACAATACTGAAGTATATACGAGTACATATACATATTACTGAGAAATTAAGTGTAGTTCTTTATCAAAAAAGGATAATGGAATTGGTTTAGAATTTTTTATAGTTATATGAAAACTGTTTTCCTTTAGAGTTACAAATGGACTATTCAGTTTTCTTTTCATTTTATTACTGTGATTGTTTACAGTGTATGCCGTTTCATATTAAAAGTTTATTATAACATTTTAATCAATACAATAGTATTTAATTTTAAGGGGACATAAAAAGCCGAAAATATTAACTTCCATATGTATCTACTGGCTAAAATAGGTACCTTCATAATGATTATGATATGATATAATCATATTAACAATAAGTTGACAATGACCTGTTGTCAATTTATTGTTATTCTACTGCTGAGTACGAATTCCCACTCACAATCAGTAAGAAGGGACTCAGGACCGTAGAATTGGTAAAACTTTTATAACTTTAAGATTATTTTAAAGAATTCACACACGTATTGATATTCTCGATTTGTCTTATCTGAGATACGAGCCTGAGATTAGAATTTCGGACCCCTTTTCAATTAAAGGGCCGAGATTCATAATTTAAATATTGTTTATCTAAGACCCCCGCGATAAAAAGGAAAATCTGGTTACGTTTAAAGCCTTGTATGCAGGAACTAAATGAGAAATAAGTACGAAACATTACCATCCTCATATATTGCTAACTTAATACCAGCATGAGGAAAACGGCTGCTTCACGCAAGGTAGAGGCCATTCATGATATGTGCTTATGACGTCAATCATTGTTTTGGTGAGCTACGATGCTTAATAACGCATAATTGTGATTATGACGCTATCTACTCTATCCTATGCTAGAACTTTTAAAGTATCATGGCTGCCATAGAGACACACAAAGAGGTACAGTGCCGGATTACGCCAGCGCGGGGCCTGTAGCAAATTCTGACAAGTGGCCCATAGTTTGCCTTAAGTAAAGGTATTAAATAAAAAGAACTGCTACAATTCAACTTTTCCTTTCTACTCATAGCCCTATGCTAGGGTCTTTTCTGTATCATGGCTGCCATAGAGACACACAAAGAGGTACAGTGCCGGATTACGCCAGCGCGGGCCTGTAGCAAATTCTGACAAGTGGCCCATAGTTTGCCTTAAGTAAAGGTATTAAATAAAAAGAACTGCTACAATTCAACTTTTCCTTTCTACTCATAGCCCTATGCTAGGACTTTTTCTGTATCATGGCTGCCATGGACACACAAAGGGGTTCAATGCCAGATTAAGCTAGCGCGGGCCTGTAGCAAATTCTGACAAGTGGCCCATAGTTTGCCTTAAGTAAAGGTATTAAATAAAAAGAACTGCTACAATTAAACTTTTCTGGATTCAATCTGGGAAAATATAGAGACACTTTCTATACCTATTAATTCTTTTAGTTTAAGATTTTCAGGATAGTAAAATATAAATAGTAGGTGTTGGACCGCGGGCCCCGTAGCATTTGCTACTCTTGCTATATAGCTAACCCGGCACTGAAGAGGTTTACAAAAATACCTAGACAAGTAACAGAAATCAAATTTCGTCATTCAAAGATCGGTTTGGTCGGGAATGGAACCCACTGCGCGTAGAGCAGTAAGGTGACCGCTCCGCCACGCGGGTCGTGATACCAGTAAAATATTGATATATACGAGTTTAATATTAATATCATTAACCTATGCTATACGTTTTCAGAGGAAAAGGTACATAAATATTAGAGTTTTGCCTAATATCGAATAAATCTATATCTCATACATAAAGAACGTAATCTATCTAGCAGACCAGTTACTATTTAAATACAATAAATCTTTAATTATGAAAGTATGTTTTTACGAAATTAGATACAGCTCACTAGCGCCTTTATCAATTTCTCTAGCAAAATGGCGATGAAACTAAAAAAGTTTATTTTTTCTCGAAAAATTATTTGTTAATTAAATCGTGTTTTTTATAGGTAACATTTAAAAAGTTAACATTTTTCGATCTTGTTAATTTTACTTTAAAAATGCTACATTATTAGGCTTATATGTAAATATTAAAAATGAGAAAAGCTTAACTTATAAACCATGATTTTAAATAAAACTAATCATTTAAGGATAATTATAATTCAATACAGTAATAAGTGGATTCGAAAACAGGAAAGCGGTTCGTAAGCCGTATAAATCGTAATGCTATTGTTATTAAAACACGCACACAATATTTCCTGAAAGGACGTAAGAATTACTTTAATGAAACCTAAGATGAAAGAAATATGAAGGATGTTTGTAAAGCGTTTTCTTATAGCATTGAATATATTTGATACTTGCCGTCTGTAGTTTCCTTTAATAGACCTATATTGCAGCTGCTAGGTGTGTCGGTGGGTTTGTTCTGCGTAAGTGTCACACGGTAAGTTAAAACTCATAGCGCCCACACTAGGATTTTCTCCTGTGTCGTGAGTGCAATGGACACATACAAAGACGAATAAACAAACACCCAGACCCAGAACAAGAATCTAAACTTATCATTCAGATATCTGGCCGGGAATCGAACCCAGGACCCACTGCGTGTCAGCCACGCCACGCACCGCCACGCGGGTCATCAAATGAAGAAAGTTTTAAGAAGGCATTTAGGAAACATAGGTTTCCTAAATTCCTTCTTACTCTGAGGACGTACGATAAGACTCGCGCGGGTGCATGCACGCATGTTTGTATTGACAAACAAAATGAGACGCTCTAACTATCGCGGCCGCGGCCAGCAGGTGTTCAGTCTACTTTGTTACTGATGTTTTTACAAAATACTAGCTGTCCCGACAAACGTTGTTTTGCCATATAAAAAAAAAAAATTGAGGGTTAAACCACCCTTATTATTTAGGGGTGTGAAAAATAGATGTTAGCCGATTCTCAGACCTACCCAATATGCTTACCAAATTTCAGAGGAATCGGTCAAGCCGTTTCGGAGGAGTATGGAGACTAACATTGTGACACGAGAATTTTATATATAAGATTAAATCAGAATATTTATTTAGAATCAGAATATTCTGAAACAAGTGTAGGAGATAAAAATCAAAATTGTCCTAGCCTCGCTGTATGCTGTAGGTCCAGAGGGCGGACTTCCGCCGGCTCGGCTCGCATCGGAAGTCCGGACTGGACACCCGCTCGGGGCACGACGCGAGTGTCCGCAAGCTTCAGCATATTCATGAGAATTCCCTCAGGTTGCATTCACACGAGTGCAAATCCGTGCATATTGGAACATGTGCGAAAAATAGTTACAGTAAATATGATCATATTTTCCCTGGGCCTATAACAGGATATTTTATTTATTTATTTATTTGTTTATTAAAAGGTCGCCAATATTCTATACACAATTAAATTTTGAAGTAAACATAACAAAATGTCCAAATTAAGCGCTAGAATAATGATGAAATGAAACTAACACTAAATTGAATTCAAAGAATTGACACAAAAAGAATTATTATTTATGACATTCAACAAAATCGAACAAAAATTAAAATATTCTAAAAAAAATGCATTCCATTCAAAATAAAAAAGGTTTAAAAATTTAATAACAATTTAATCAATCAGGTTTTCTTAAAGATGCAAATAGTTTATTTTTAAGGCTACGTGTGGTGTCCAAAAAAGATCTAATTCTACGGTTTTTGCGGTTTTGTTGTATTCTCTAATAATTCTCTCCCAGAATTTTGTCCCAAATTAGAGTTACATGGTAAATTTTTAATAATGTTGAATCTAGAGTTTTCCGTTAATGAGTTGCCGAATTCCAGTTAACTCATCATCAAATAGCATTTAAGGGTCTTGTTTTGCAAAATCTCGTACATTCGCGAAACACGGGGATGGCGTCACGACGCGAGGTCGCCACGACACCGCGCGACCTTGACACGGTGGTCCATATATGTTTCTGCGTTATAAGCACATTACTAGGAAACTGGGTATGGTAGGAAAACGCCTAGAAATATGTGTCAGAGTATACTCTACGCTGTTTCCTATTCACCTAGTGATTAGTTATAACTATTTTGGCGGTGTTATATAGAATAGGGTCCCTACATCATATCGCTGATTTGCATATCCACACTTTACAAATTTAATCAATTTTAAGTTAAAATTACAGGGTTCCTTATATTATTTTTGATAGAAAACTTGGTATACTGTAGTTTGACGTGGTGGAATGATCTTTTAATTCTTATTATTTTAAAAATATTCATTAAAAAGATATAAACAAAAAACATTTTTCACCTATCTCTCTTATTTATAGGACATACCTACCTAAATGACAATGATAACTAAATGATTAAAGCAGAAGATTTGAACATTAAGTTGTTTAGTTTAACTTAAATATTTTTATACACAACTACGTAGATAGACATATTAGATGTAAAAATCGTATATTTATTATAAAAAAAGAGTATCTACCTCAAATCGAAAAAAAAATTGTCCGTGTGTGATTCAGGTTTTTTTTCCACATAACTTTAGCATAGATGAAATGAGAACGTCTACAAAAAAATCGTCTACCCTGTATGTTATTGAAGCCTCGTATTATAAACGTGAAAAGCCCAACTTCAAAGTAATTGAAAAAACGCTAAGACGCTTAAAAATATTCATTCTTTTTCGTGGTTAAGAAGAAGACAGGAATTTAATTTATCACATCCATAGCGGACCTTGGCATTCCTTGTGTCATCGTTTTGTGGTTATTCAGGTGTAAGACAGTCACTATTTCACCTTTAAACATTCTTCGAATAGGAGTAATTGACGAATAGGTATCCACAGTAATTTACCTCCGTCACTGCCTAGCGTCAGCGTCATAACCTAGTTAATTAAGGTAGGTAGATGGTAGGTATATTATTCGCACGCGCGCGCACACACACACACACACACACAAACTCATTCACATGCACCTTCACTCAATACTACATTAATATATTTTCATTATTATTAAGCAAATTGTACTAGTTTATTTAAGATACGGAAGAGCGGGGCATCCTGGCAAAAGTATTTTTCTTACTTAAAAGGATGTCCCAACAACAATTTATGTTTGTGTACAACTTGTTATACCAATAAAGAATTTGAATTTTGAATTCGACCTGAGAGAGTGGTATCTTATACACCTGCTTCTAGCGTAAAGCGGTTCTTGCTGTTCTTGCCGGTTGCTGGCTTACTTTCGAACACGGTGATAATTTTAGTCCTTGGGAGTAGCAACGTATCTGTGATTGACTTCAGATGTGTTCTATATGCAGTTGCTTACTTATGTCCTTAGGCGTGAGTGACCACTTACCCTCAGGCGAACTGCATGCTGGATTGTTACTTCAATCTTACGAACAAAGGTGACAATGTTTAAGCAAATTTAAAGTAGCCGAGCTTGACTTGACGGTAAGTGGCCAATGCCGTCCAGAGACAACAATTACAATACAACTTTATGTTAACCAATCAACCAATATCTATTTTGTGTAGGGGGCATTTACAAATTGTCATTTGCTTTGTTTCTAAGTACCATTCGATCGCAACATGACTTTAACTGAGAATATCTGGTAAGAAACTTGTGTCTTACTTCGGAGGACCAATAAGAACACCTCGCCAAGCTTTTAACTATTCTATGACAAGTAGAAATAGTGGCGATGTGGTCGCCTTTTTTATCTGATTGAAGTAGCAAACGAGCATGCAGTCCGTCCGATGGTAAGTGATCACTGCCGCCCATGGACATCTGTAAACAACTTCATATAGAATTGGTTGATTGGTTCTATCTGAAGATGCTACATTGCTGCATTGCTACTCCTGAAGGCTGAGATGGTCGCCTCATGTAAAAGTGTGCCGGCAACCACACCCTTTCATCGAATCGCAAGAAATGCTTCCCGGTCGAACTACGTTCGTTCTACCTCCTGGAAAATGCCTCCAGGGCAATGAGGGATCCTAGCACTCGAAATATTAAATGTTTTACACTCTTAGCTACGGTAGATTTCTCTGACATTTACAAATTTGGTTGTTGATCCCTATTTAACAATTTGTTTATTTATCTAGCGGAACTTTGAAACTTCTCTTCGGGTTGAGTCACGATGAGACACGAATTGGTAGTACATTATTTTTAATATGTCGTATTAACATTTTTTAACTTTAGTCAAAATTAGCACACCACGTGGTCAATAAAAAAAACACTTGTAGTTTGGACAAAAAACTAAAAGCTTCCCGTTTCGGGAGGCGTTTTATCCCGAGTTTCTCCCCGGGGACACTGTCAAGTGGTTGAGGCGGTGTGTTCAAATACGGGTGTAAAAAGTCTAGTTTTTTTGAAGACCATAATGCGGTACTAATGCGTCGTAGAGATAAAACAGTTTTGCAAAGTTTTTTAGTGTTTTAAGTCAAACTTTACACGAAATGTTTAAGTTTTGACAAAATAATGATATCTATTGGTTTGATGATTTAGCAAGTTATATAGGTTTATGATTTACTTAAAGAATCATTGAATACTAATTACTTAGTACTTAATTTTATTATCATTTCAGATGTTTTAATTGGGTTACAACCCATTATTGTCCTACTGCTGGGCACGGGTCTTCTCTCAGAACGAGAGAGTTTTAGGCCATACACACACATCCGAGAACTTTTTTTTAAAGAACTCTCGGTTGTGTAGGTTTTCTCACGATGTTATCCTTCACCGAAAAGTAGTGATAATTAATTGCTAATATGCATATTCGAAATGAAAATTATGCCTTAAGATATATAAGATAAGCCTTGCGATCTCCCAAGTTACTTATTTCTAACTGATATAGTGATATATTCTTGTTAGTTAAGATTTACTTTCACACTATATAGTCCTATAATTAAATAGCTAGACGTCAGAGCGTGGATTACTTACGTCATGGAACCCCGTGCCTAAGATATTATATTATCATCACAAAGGCAATAATCCTTTTTCTAGAATGTTACGTCGTTTTTAATTAGAAAATCTAGTCTATGAGCAAGAATTATGTTATTCAATGTAATGGTAAACCTTTAATTGAATATAAAACGCTGTATATACATATGTGTGTATATGACAACTGCGACTGTCTACAGCTTAGGTAAGCCGATTGCAACTGATTTACAAAGTTCTGGGTCTGGATGTACATTACTGACAGTGAATACATTGAAAGGCCAGTTTATACTTAACTTAACTACTTAAAACACTTTTATATGAGGCGACCATCATAGTTCTCGGGAGTAGCAACGCATCTCTAATTGACTTCAAATTAATCCATATTCTATTTGAAGTTCCTTATAGATGTCTATGGGCGGCAGTGACCACTTACCATCAGGTCGACTGCATGCTCTTTTGCTACTTCAATCACATAAAAAAAAGGTACCAGTCATTACAATTGGCTGTAAGGAAGGTAAAGACGTTTCATACAAGTTGGCTTTTAATCTTTAAGTTTTTCGTTAACGGCTTTTTGAAACGTATAGTGTGATTGAAGCCTTCCAAATTTTTAAGTAGAGAGCTGCGCGCAGCAGTGTGATGAAATGCGCAGCAAGTGGTCGTAAGATCTCAACCAGCCATATAGGAACATATTGCCTACAATTTTTTATATGCTATTTATCAGCCAGCGTGACAACCGCAGCGGTTACCATACCGGTCCGACGCGCAATGGGTCCCGGGTTCGATTCCCGGCCAGACAAGTATCTGAATGATGAGTTAAGATTCATGTTCTGGGTCTGAGTGTTTGTGTATTCGTCTTGTGTGTGTCCCTGGTACCCACGACACAGGAGAAAATCCTAGTGTGCGGGGTACTTTTTTTTATATATGACTGAAGGAGCAAACGAGCATGCAGTCCATCTGACGGTAAGTAGTCACTTCCTCTCGTGGATATCTGTAATCAACTTTATACAGAACATGGGTTCTGTCTGAAGTCAATCACAGATGCGTTGCTACTCCCGAGGACTATGAGGGTCGCCATAAAAGTGTGCCGGCAACCGCACCCTTCCATCGAAACGCAAGAAATGTTTCACGCTAGAAATAGGTGTGGCGGTGGTACTTCCCCGGTCGAACTACACTGGTTCTACCACCTTTACTTATTAGTTTAGAAAGCGTGTATCAGCCTTTGATAGTCCACTGGACTCCCCTGATTGGCATTACTCTTACCGATATGAGCAGTTTTATTTCAGTGGTGATCTGATGATCTAGGTCGGAGGTTGTCCTCTTTTTACCCATATGTTTATTTACAAATGAGATTATGTATTATTTTATTTCTTTTTAACTCGGACTTTATAACTTTACAAGCCAATCTTCTAAACGTGTAAGATTCTGTTCAAAACTGGTGTCATAGTATCCGATGTGCAGATAGCAGAGAAAGCTAGATGAAGGAGCTTTCACTTCCGGCAGCGCGGGGGCGCCGCGGTATCAGCTTCGGCTATCGCGAGAAAATGTGCTATTAGCGTTAAATATATTTGATTTAGAGCCCATTTTATTCCAATTGCAGTGCGAATTATTAATATATCAATATAGTTGGAATTCAAGCCATTGTCGGTATATATCGTCGGTCGGTACCTTTTAAAACACAAAATCTGATTTGAAAATTATTTACTGTCTCTTTATACACGCACACACACGCTTTCTACACTCATAGCCCTATGCTAGGATTTTCGCCTGTATCGTGGGTACCACGGACACACACAAGACGAATACACAAACACTACCCAATGCCGTGGGAGCGACGCAGAGTTATGTGGGATTTTTACCTCACTATAATCCTTCCGTTAGCCGTCCTCGGCGCTACAAAGAGGACTCCGGGATCTCCAAAAGTAATACTCAGACCCAGAACATAAATCTAAACTCATCATTCAGATACCTGTCTGCCGGAATCGAACCCGGGACCCATTGCGCGTCTGACAGGTATGGTAACCGCTCCGCCACGCGGGTCGTCATATAGTTTGTTTTTGGAAAATACGAAATGGATTTTGACAGGATTTTAACTTCTGCGCAATGGTTTTTATTGAATGTAGAAGATATTTGGGCTTCCTGGTGGGAAATAGTAAAATAGCAAAGTGTAGGTATTATACATATGCGTTGGCAATCTGCTCTGACAATATGCAATTTTAATGTGTATAAAACACTTATTATTTGATTACGTTTTGTCTTTTTTAACCGATTGCGTAATTAATTGTTAAAAAGACTAATGCAACATTGGATCATAATTATAAAAAGTAACAGACGGTACGACATATTAATTTAAAATTGACAATGAGACATCATTTGGAAATGGTTGATACTCATAAGTATGATGATTTATGCATATATACGAGCTGTATTTAAAATTAAAAAAACTAAATTTAACAGTAATAAATGAACCGAGAGTGAAATACATAAATTGACCCTATTTTTAATACAAATATGGCTATTACATACTTACTTATGAATAGGTAGGTACTTATATAATGTTTTAATAAGGTAATATGAATTTAAGTTAAGTATTCGTATACTGATGAAACTCAAATTCTATTAACATTGAGTCACAAACGATGAAGTCATATCTCATGTTATTATTGTTTTTTGGCAGTAAGATCTCATTAGCAAAAAGAAAAAACGAAATGTTTATAAAATAAGCATTAGGCGTGGGTTTTTTATACTATAATGTTTTATTAACATTGTATTATATAAATGTTAAGGATAAGGAAGGTATTTGACCTGCTTGCAAATTCTCTGGATGAAGAAGATACCCCTTGACAACAAAAAATCCTTGCTCACCGTCCTTAATAGAGACCGTAGCGTATGAAATCCGGTCGGAAATACTTTCTTACAACCACACGTACCTACATGCATGCTGGGTTTTGATTTGTAGAAGCTTTTAAAGATAGACAGATGTACACGAGAGTTACAACTTAGTGTTTATTAGGAAACAACGTATCTATAGCTGATGTTAGGTAGGAATAAAAATCAGCTTTAGCGGTAGATTGAATATGATAAAGAGCGGCAGCGGCTAATTATCAGAAACATACTCGTTTGCATCTCGATATTAATATAAAAAAGTTATCTTTATTGAGTGTGGGTACCCACCCGTGCACAACCATATTCGAATACTTAAACAAATTGTCTATTTTACTTAAGCATTAAACCCTGTAGGTATATAAGTATTATGGTATTGAGACATTTAAAACGCAATTATAAAATAAAACAAGATCCTTTGCTTCAACAAACATTAATAGGTAATTACCATTTTTTCTTAAAATAGAACAGGGAAAGTCCGGTTCTAAACCGCGCAGTCATTGTGTACACAACCGAATGCAACGTATTTTCTATGAATAAATATTATGATTGCAAATTTTCCCATATTATTGAACAACATCAGAAACCCACATGAAACATCCGCAATTTTTTGTGTTGATGCATGTATACCTACATGCGTTTGAGGAAATAAAAATGTTCTTGTTTCGTATCTCATGCTTATTAAGTAAATATGAAGTTAATTATTGTCACTGTTTAAATATGAACCGATAATTTGCTATAGTGAATTGCATTCTAAAAAAATACTCAATGGTTTGTCCAGAAAATTAGATTCCCTAAACCAAATTATTTGAATTTCACATAATAACACAACAACAATAACATGTTTAATGGATACATATATGATCAGGGTATAATCGTCTCGCTCATTTATCGTCGTGTAATAACATTTAACGTCGTAGTTATTAATAAAGCTATTAACTTTCTCGTCGCCGATGGCCAGGTAAGACGAGGTAAAAGCGGCAGATCGCGAAAGGAAAATCGCCAGCACTTCCTCGAGCGGAAATTGAAAGTGGATTGTGATCAGGAGAAAACTGCATCGGCTAACCGGTGCAACGTAGATTTTGTGATTCATAAAATCAACTTTGCTTGTTTGGCTATCACTAGCGACCTCTATTGTAAAAAAGGAATACTACTTCAGATTGTTATTGAAATCAGCGCCATCTGGAGGTCACTTCGAAACTATGTAAGTTACCGCTAAAGTAGTTGATCACTTGGTTTAGCTATCGCCCGATAGATGTCGCAAAATACCATATTCCAATAAATTTTATTATTCCACGACAATTTTAATGTTTTTGACTTAAATGTCATTCATCTCGCAATTTAATAAATAAAACTTACCTTTACCTCCTCCAGCATCGTGCACTTGAGGTTTCCCGCTCGGCACCCGCTGCATTGGTGAAGCATTTCCATAGTTCATACTCGTTCCGTTGTAGTCGGAGCTCATTGGTTCTTGCTTTATGCCGCTAGATGTCGCGGCTAATTTTTCCGCTAGTAAGGGATTTGCGGAAGCTATGTTGTATCTTCCATTATTGATGTTATTTGCAACAGCGTTGTTGATGGCGCTGGTTCCTGATCTCAATAATTGGTGCAGACGTTGTTGTCCGTTGTTGGGTATCGTAAGTTGATTGCTTGGTTGATAATATGAGCCTTGAAGTTGGCTCCCGGACGCTGACGATATGTTATTGTTTTCTTCTTGCTGAAAACCATAAAAACAAAATTGTAAGTACTTAATTCATTGACTTCTTTTAGTTTATTATTTTAATAAACAAATATACTTAAAATCAAATATTACCTTTATTTCAACTGGTGGCACAGCTGAGGCAGTGGAATTGGTTAAATCGGTGAAGAAGGTGTCGAAATTGTCGAACGCGGTCTCGCCGAGTTGCTTCAGGATGTCATCAGGATCTGCAGCCTCCGAGCCATCAGCCTCGAGAGTCAACCCTCCTACGATGTTGGACAGCTCAGCTTGTGACAGTTCTCCTAGAGAGGTCGCCATTTGCAGCTGAAGCTGCGCCGCGGCTTGGCCGCCGGCGGTTACCGCGTCCTGGAAAATTCAACGAGGCCATTGTAGAATTACAACAAACTTTAAATAAATACTTAATCATAAAAATATTGTTTTCTCACTTTGACTACTTGACGCTAGATGGCGCTCTATGTACTGTAATATATTTTAGAAATAATAAAAACTAGAAATAATATCTTACGCATTGAAATAAAATATTTTAACTGTCTCTTGATCGTGAGTGATCTTGATTATGAGCTTAAACATCTTTTAGTTTAATTATATATCTTTATTGTTACTTTTAATTTAAAATAAAAAATAACAATATTTTAGCAAGGTGGTAGAACGCATGTGATTTGACCGGGAAGGTATCTCTGCCACATCTATTTCTAGTGTGTTTGCCGACTTACTTTTAATATGTTAGATAACCGTCCTAGTTCTCGGGAGCACCAACGCATCTGTGATCTGTTTCAGATAGAACCACTGTTCTATATGAAATTGCTTACTTCTTTCTGTTGGTGGCAGTGACTATTTAACATCAGGTGGACTACATGCCAGTTTGCTGCTTCAATCTCATATATAAAATCGTATATATTTGGGGCAATAAATTGTGTTTATTTGATTTTGTATACCATTTTACTAACTGAAGCTGATAACTCTATATTTACGTTTAGGTTCCATAAAAAGTATAATAGACACCTGTAAGCAATTGGAGAGGTCGACCATTCTGCCCTCATTCTCCGCTGACCACCATTCGTCTTCAATAAATGGCATCGCCAGCGCCGGCCCCGGCGGCGCATGCGTCCCCGCCACGTTGCCGCGCCTAGATCACGCCAGAGGGCGCTCACTACACCTCACTAACACTACACACGCGGATTCTACACTACTATACAAAACAATTTACAATTACGGCTGTACATACACTAATAAATTCGTTTAAATTGTTTGGCAGCGTTTTGGACGGATCGTACATTATTCGATGTATATAATTTACTTGACGTTTAGGTACTTGGTTACGGGGGAACACATATCGGTATAGGGTATTGTCGTAGAGCGATACAGATCGCTTGTTCTGTCGGGCGAGTGGCGTGGTACCCTCGTGCTTTCCGGCCAGGTTACCTCACTCCTCGCGACCCTCTTCTCTTCAGCAGCGACCTGCAAAAATGGAGAGAGTAGGCTTTCACGTCTTTAACTGCAATTTTGCTAAGTTTAAGCTCTTTGTTATGTGAAAGATTAGCAATAAAGCAATGTAGAATGTAGCAACGCCAGAAGATGGTATAATATTATGGAGAAAGTGTTGTTAAATTTTGTTGATATAGGTATAGTTGTGTTTTGTTACAATTAAACGCATCATATATGAAATTAAGTTGTTAAATTTCTCGCTATGTATTATTTCAGCCATGTTAATACAGAAGCAATTTATATGCTAATTCTTTATAATTGACACTATATGAACATGCAAAACGTACATGGGATAATGGTCTTAAAATATTCAACTCAGTATTAACAGAACCTTACAGATTAATGAGTATTTTATAATCAAAGCTTTTTCAAAGTCAATTAATACTTACGCTGAAATCTACTCAGGTTGAATTAAAATAATTGTTCAAACAGATTAAAAACGTTCTATAAATACATCCAAAGCTGATAGTCCATAAATAAAGCGTTTAATCTGATTGAAACAAATGTTTTAGGATTTAGGATTTGAATTATGGCGTCTAGTAGCTCCATTTCGCTAGGTATCTAAGTACTGTTAGGAAGGCAGTAAATCTTAATAATAGCCTTACATCCAACTGGTAAATTGTGATTTATCGAACGGATTTAAAACATAACGCCGGTGCCTGTCTGTTATTTATTCGCTGGGATATTATATTAAGTGACATACTGTGTAACAAATCACTCATTAAAGAGCTTTCAAAGTAGACACTGGGAATACTAATGTAGGTATAAAATGTATAATATATACAACTATTCTTTTTTATACAGTGCCTAAATAATTGTATAGAAATAAGTATTGTTAAATGTATATTACGTTTTTATATTTTTTCACGTTATTTTAATCTAACTTGTTTGTTATATGGTGTAATTAAGTAAAATCATCAACATTTAGTATAAGCCCTATGGAGCTTAAACTTTCTATTATATATTTATAATAGAAAGTTTAAGCTTCCGATATTTTAAATGGTTATTTCTAGAGGAAGGAATACTGGTAAATACCAGTGATGAACCTATGATAGTAAATAGGGGTAGCGTGTGACTTTCAATGGAACTGAATAAGCTAAAAGCATGTTTGCTTGGGCACAGCTCCTAACATGATTTATATGTTAGTTGTATTTCATATCGTGATTAAGTACATATGGAAATATTATTATGTGAATTCGTAACGGAAGATAAATATTGACTTTAAATAACAGTCTTATATAAATAAATTGTAGGACAATTACCTTTCAAAACCGTTCAAAATTTCCGGTAGCAACTTCTTAGTGTATAAGTATTTTGTATTTTTGGCTTCAGCTGATTTAAAATTTACCAAATGTGTATCTAACATGCAGTAAACGATTGTTAGAGGGAGAGGGCGACAGTGCCCCGGTATCACCTGGCGACGTCCCGGTGTATGTCGAACCTGCGTCGATGCGGCATAGATGTAGCGCGGCGCTCCCACTCCTACACACACGCCGCTCTGGAAGTAAAGAAATATTCGATATAGATTGTTTTTTTTGTCAAATATATAAATGCCTCAGTTAAAATATATATTTGAATATTTAACCAGTTAAAATAAGTTTACAAGGATATTCTAAATAACAAAAAAAACAATTGTCCCTAGTAGTTTGTCCTCTCACCACTAGATGGCGTTAATGGTATATTCACAAAAGAGTGACCAAAATAAAATATATCATAAATTTGATTTCACTTTTACTATAATAGTCTACTAATAAAATTAATATATGTAATAATATTTACAAAGATCATGGTTTAAATATCAGCTCTGACTATAATAATAAAATAGTTGTTTGTTAAAAGTTTGTAGGTATCTAATGATTTTCCAATTTCAACTTAAAATGTTTATACATCGTATATGCATTTAACACATATATGTAATTCAATAATTCAAACTTATGTAAGTTAAATAATAACCACCAATCAAATTAAATCTCATGCTGGATACTAAAAACGAAATAACTGCTATTACTAAAAGCGGTGTAATAGGCATACAAAGATGACAATACGCGGAAGAGCTGCAACTAGGTACAAAACCGCGTGTATTACAAAAACCCGCACAATGCTTCACGGCCGGCCTCTCTCTATAATTGCGATGAAAGACTTTTGTTTTCCATTCGCTTCCTATACCACTTTCTTGACGTATTGTCTTTAGCAAGAATAAGAATGTTAATTTTGTTGTTGTCATAGACAATGCATGAGGCAGTGGGCAACGTCTAATTACCTGGCATTGCATTATTAATCTAAAGATAATGATCAACTTTTTAACAGGTGGCTTGAATATTATTGAACAATTTGTTCTGATTACATCTTGAGTATATAACGTTAATAATTTGTATGTAACATTTAAGGTACCTACTAATACTACTACTACTACTACTACTACTACTACTAATTTATTGAGTTGCGTGTCACACTGGCCATCATACCGGTGTGACAGAAGGATCCACATTTGATCCCGTGAGGCGTGCATCTAATCAACGATGTTATATGTATTTTTGAAACTATTGACAATTCAGAAGCAAGAAGCAGAAGAAGATAATGTATTTTATTTATCGTTTCAGTAGTCAGTCTTAATTCTTATTTAAGTATGTATAGAGTAGATCTTTTGTTTTAATTGTAAAATGGTAAAATTAATTGGACTATTACCTATTAGCAATTATGAATAGTAAATAAACGGTTGCGTTACGATAAAGACCACGATTTGCATGTCTACGATTGCAGAATAGCGATTGTTCAACCAACAGAGATAAATCGAGTTATCGATTTGTATTCACCTAGATATTTACAAAATAAGTACCTAGTGAATCTCAACGCGTTCGAAAAGTATCTCATGAAATTAGATTAGGCATCGAATTACAATTTTAAATAGGAAAGTTATTACGCAACTATCGATTTCTCAGCCGATAACAAAACTTTGCATTTTTCCCATGTCTTTATAATTGACCGCATCAGTGAGTTGTCGTGGCTTGTTGACCAGTGAAAAGTGAAATGAAATTGGCGCGAATAGATCATTGACTCGGCAGCCATGTTGCGGTTGTCATGACGACGAACGATGCACGCGAATATTACGTAATGCCTCGTAACTCGTAACGTGAATATTTAACGATGCAGTGATTTGCGATTTTAGCGTGTTATATTCATCTTAAAATGCATGGTAATTAAAAGAAATCAGTGTGTAAGCCTAGAGAGTGCCTAGAGAGTTAAGTATCGAAAAACTAAATATAATGATGGAAGGTTTGGCTTAATATGTTCGATTTTATTTCTGGGTATCTTTCGGCATGGTTTTATTGTCCCCTGTGGAGAACATAACCAAACCCACATGTAGAATGTAGAATGTAAGATGTTTTCAGAATTTTTTCTTTATTTTTTTCAAAGAATCTATTCGTGAACTAATTATAGTTCTATCCCTTAATTTATTTGTGTGCCTTACTGTGCTTATCACTGGCATAAAATCTGATAATCTGGATAGTCCCTTAAGATATTTTTGTCATAACGAATTACTACAGAAACTTGCAGTCAATCTGATTTTAAACTATTACTGCTGCACATGTTAAGTATCAACCCCAAATAATTTTAAAGTCCTACCTAAGGTTGGCCACACTTCTAAGGACTACGTTAGCCCACTTAACATACGTATGTCTCCCTTCTTTTAACCATCATACGGCAGTAGACGACATTGTTCTATTGCTTTATATTATTAGCTTTATTCAACACACTCTTCATAGGATTTCTTTGGGATTCATGGGATGTCTTATAATATAGATGTTTTATAATAGATGTCTTATGGAGCAGTGATAGCCTAATGGTTAAAACTTGCCCTCTCGATCGGGAGGTCCGAGGTTCAAACCCAGGCACGCACCACTGATTTATGTGCGTATTATACTTTAATTATCACTGCTTTTCGGTGAAGGAAAACATCGTGAGGAAACCTACACACCCGAGAGTTCATTAAAAAAAAAAAAGTTCTCGGAGGTGTGTGAAGTCCACCAATTCGCACTTGGCCAGCGCGGTGGACTATGGCCTAAGCTCTCTCATTCCGAGAGAAGACCTGTGCCCAGCAGTGGGACAGTAATGGGTTGACGACTTATAATATAAATCTTACGTTTAAAGTCTTTTTGTTCGAAAATTTACCCCATTTTCTCAATCCAAAGCTCCATCTAGACGTATGCAATATCTTGGTGTTTTATATATAGAGATAATGTACTGAGAGAACCGGCCTTGATTCGTTTACTTCCTATTGCTTGTTATTGCTATGAAGACCTTGCTGTTACGCTATCGCGACGTTGCCAACGAGTTCTGCTTCTATAATGTGTTATTTACACAAATTATTATTAATTTCAGTGACATCAATATTTTTGATACAATTTTTATAGTGTGGACGTGTGTACTAAATAATATTTCTCTTTTTGATGAATAATATGTTACAGCATAATCAAGCGATAAATATTTATTGATTTCAATTTCTCATTCCTACTTTGTACCGGCTAAAAATTACGTTGTGGTTAATATAAGGTCGATTTATATATATGATAGCAAGTTATCAATTCATAATTACATTTATCATTTTAAATAAGGTTCTAAAACGTGTAAGTACCAATGTTTTTAACTGACAATATTTTATTGAGTAAACTGTACTAAACGGATTTAAAAATAGTTGTTACCATTGTGTTAGTTGTAAAATAATAACAAAATAAACGCTTGTTAAAAACAATTTATTTAATTGGTCTAGTTGAATAACGCACTAACATTTTTTTCATGAATTGAATAGCAATAATTAATTATAAATACATAGCTGATTAAGGAAGAGCCTTCAACATTTTATCACGAGATCGCTATGACTGCAATGTCAATATAAAAAATGCGTTCTATCAATCAATTTTAATTGCTATTATTTCATTTTTATCGAGGTAACTTGATATTGATATTACATTAACGGTTTGTGATCTTCGAATTTTTGTTTGTAACCAACATTCTCAAAAATCCGTAAAACAAGTTGTTCAAATAAACGCGCCTACCATATTGTGTAACGTTCCATTTTCATGTTTTGACATAATATTCGAATACACTAAAATTATAAATTATAAATATTCAATATTAATAAAATGTATTATCAAATAAATCATTTTAATAAAATATTTTATGATGTTTAATATGTCGTAAATATAAGTAACTATAAGCAATAAACAATACTATATCGACTTATTGAAACATCTTTTAGCTTAAATGTAGCGCGTAGCGGAACGTTATGCAGCATGGCTGACATTCAAAGTCAAACTACAATAATTTGACAGTGACATCGGCGTCTCGATCAGTGTTTGTTTTGTTGATAAAAATATTGCAAATAATTCGCGATGTCTGAAGATTCATCAACTTCGGAGTCAGAAACCAGTGCATGTAGTTCTAATTTCGATCCCATGAAAGCTTTGTATTCGGATAAGACGAAAGTGCCTGTACAAAGTGCTCCAATGTACGAAAACATACAGCAATTTGAGGCGGCTTTAAAAAAATCTATAAGTATCATTCCCGTGGGTCAAGCAGAGCTTGTTAAGAAGAGGGAAGAAGAAAAGAAGGAAAAGAAATTGGAACAAGAACGGGAACTAGAAGAAAAGAACCGGCAGCGCTTTGCCCAGTATCAAGGTATTTTGAGGTTATGTTTTGAATACACCTATTAGAATCTTTTTGCTGCAAGAATTTAATGTTTATAAAAATAAAAGTTTTTTAAAAACCGTCTTAAAATGTATCAATTGCACAATAATATAAAATGATATATTGTTTATTTTTATTGGGTAGCATTAATTAAACTTTGTTAGATGCCAAAGCATTGTTTTGAGGACACAGGTAGAAGTTGACTAACCTGTATCTTTTTATTCATCAACCTGCATTGTAGCAGTATGTTGGAATGTGCTCTGAATATTAGAGATCATAAAAAATTGGCCAGTAAGTTATTTTACTTTTGCATTTTCAAGGTACCACTGCCATAATTGTTTTATCCATGACCAGTTCTTGAGTTAATGGAGCATTCAAGTATGACGTAACACAATTTTTGAAGATTTTAGAACCTCCTCCCCCCATGTAATGCAAGATAATGTTTTGCTGCACCCCTTTCTCCCTCCCCGAACATTGGCAGCAAATCGCTGTGGCCGTATTTTACTTGAATAAGGTTTTATACTTTAATAAAAACAAACATGTTACATAATGCATTATTCAAACCTCCCATTCTTCCTCTCCTGTATCCATATTATGTAATACTTGAACGCTACCTTTGGTGGTAGGGTGTGGTTGTGCTCGCTATCATTTGAGGTGACCAACTTTGTCCTTGTGAGTCGCAACCTTTCTGTGAGTAACTTCGGATAGAACCCCTGTAAAAAATCTAGTTCTCTTTGCATATAGATATCTGTAGGCTGCAGTTACCACTTCCCTTTATGTTGACTGTAACATTTGCTATTTCAATACCGCTAATTAAAATAGAAGTTCGTAAAATAAATAAATATTGGGATGCATTTTTTGGAAAGATATTAATATTCATTTGAGAGTAATTTTTATAGGGGAAAATATTTTACAAAGCTAAATTGGTTGAAAAAAATTTTTTTTATTTGTCTGAAGTAGCAAACAAGCATGCAGTCCACTTGATGGCAAGTGGTCACTGCTTTCTGTAGACATCTGTACTCAACTACATACAGAATATGGATTCCATCTGAAGTCAATTACAGATGCGTTGTTACTCTGGAGGACTATGATTGTCGCCTCATAACAAAGTGTGCCGGCAATCACACCCTACGGCAATAGGTGATAGGTGTGGTGGTACTTCCCCGTTTGAACTATGCTGGTTCTACCACCTGGTATACCCGCTACGGTTATACTCCCCTCTTATTAAAGCTAAAGTTATGCTCTTGGTAACTAGTTTGATACATATGTAATTGTGTGCTACAGTGGACACCATTATAGTGTAACACTAGAGCGGATTCGTAGATTATCAGATATGCTATGAATAAAATGAAATTTCTATTCTTTCTTTTGAATAAATATAATTTATTTGTTTTTTAATGTATGTATGATTTATTTATTATTTGTTAATGTATGTGTAAGATTGTAACTATAAATTGTTGTCCATAGTACACAATACATGTGTGCTATAGATTTTATGATTTTGCCATTAAAGAATATAGAGTAAATGGAGCTTAATATAAATTAATAAATATGAATAAATATTATGCCCTTGGATTAAGGAATCTGTGAATTAAGATATTTTTAATGTGCCAATTTAGTGTTGATAAGCAATATTTTTATTGATAGACTTTGTAATATAACATTATAATATTTTATTTTTTTGGCTTTGCTGTTTCTATAATAATATAATAAAAAGTATATGTAAGGGTTTCTATATAAATACGCAACAACAAACATTGCAGAATCTAGATACTGCGCTAATAATTTAACATAAGATTCGCATAAACACTCTAATTGAACGACATAACTCATAGCCAAGCGTTTGCGATTCATTCACCTGAGGTTACATAATTAGCGGTTCGGCTGGCACGTGGTGGCTCACCACCTACCCCGGGTCGCGAGGTCAGTCTAGGCCGTTCAACGCGCCGCTCTGTGTCACTGGCGGGTATCGACCCCGCTTCCCTCGGCCACCCGCACTTGTGTGATTTCATCGCAGGCCGATCCGTTAATACAATGCTATAAAATGACGTTTCCTCGTTTGGACGCCGCCCTTTGATTTTTGCCGATTTTTGTGTAAATGATTGAATAGCGTTGGATTTTTTTGTTTTTGACTTTTTCATTTTTTATACGTCTGCTTTCAGATGTTCTTAGCACTGTTTGTGAATATTTTTGAGGAATCGTTATATTAATACACTTAAGACTAATATACACTAACAGATCATTAGCTTTTTGAAACCGAATGCATCTGGAATTTGTTTTATACCTTACAAATTTATATTCCCAATTCTCTATCTATCATCTTAATTATCAAGTATTTTTTTATGAAATTGAAGTAACATATAAAAATGGAGGCCGTCGTGACGATAAATGGCTACTGCCGTCAGTAAACTCCTGTGACGAACTCTAAGTGTGAGTAGTTAAATATTACGTCGTTCATAGATACATTTATACTAACGATAAATTGTAACGTTGTGTTTTAGTGTGCATCAGAATCGCGGGTGTACCTGACGGATTTAAATATCGCACACCTAGATCTAAAGGGAGCTAACTCAAAAATCTGTGTATTTGAGTTATGGTCACCATTTAATTTCCTGAACGGATACCTATCTAGCAATAGAACAGATTTAAAAATAAGTGCAAAGGCACCTAGCCTAGCTTTATTATCTAGCGAAAAAACCGATAAACATGCTAATCCTAAATCTTTTACAATTAAAAAAAAACATACGGGATATATTTTTTTGTTATTCTAATAGATGTCATTAATATTTAATTTCAACTTTAGTTATTAGTACTGTAGTTATTTTTATAAAATAAAAACGACGTCAAAGAAAGAAAACTGTTTTTTTTATTTTCTCAGCAACCTTACTATTTTTTATTTATTCAATACTTGTTTCTGCAGGTACACAAGAGATACCAAATCTACATATACTCTTTACTTAGGTACATATGCTGATTAGAAGTACACCCGCGATTCTGACGTCAGGATGGCCGTGTGTACCTATTTTATTTTATATCTATGCATAGAAGGAGGTACACAAACTTTTAGGTTAGGTACACTGAGGTACACAACAGGTACGTTTGCAAGATAAAAGACATATTTAAATCCGTCAGGTACACCCGCGATTCTGATGCACACGTGTTTTACTGCAATATTAAAACTTTAAGTGCTTAACACTACTGATACTGTAGAAAAAGACACGAAGTCCGCAGTCTAACTACTAACTCTTCTACAAACAATAAACATTTACTTCCTGCTAAGTACGATTTGGTATTGATAGAGGGTAGAGAAGTTTGGACTTATTGATTATAAGCCGATATTAAAAGATATGGTCTTATTGATTATAAGTCGATATTAAAAGGAGTGATACAATGGTCTTGCAACGTAGTTTTTGGCCATAAATTAGACATACAGGTATGAATCGGGACAACATTAAATTACCATTGTCGATTGCATTAGACATAAAATTTCTCTCAATTTATAGTGAAGGTTTCATGAAGAAATCAGCATGTCTATCTCTTACGTTCTTCAAGATATTTGATTTATGTCATTCATTATTTGATTCACTTGTAATGTATGATTCATTATGGTATACTCATTACAAACACCTCTCTATCAGCGGACCGTGCAAATATATTTCGCAATTGATTTATGCTGATTTTCGCATTACCGCGGACAAGGCCGGTTACTCAATCTCAATTGCCTCATTCTCTGCACCATCTCTAAGAGAAAAAACATTATCTAAGTTTATTTTAAAATTATGCCTAATGATACATACATATCATTTTTTCTTCGACAATTTTAATGTGTTATGTTACATATACTTCGAGTTGGCTTGCTAACACTAGCTCAGCAGTTATATATAACAACGTAAGGTAAATTATAGATGCGCTGTCATCTTCCTGGACTTAAAACGTCTAATGTAGGAAAGGAACATAATAAGGGATTGATTGCTGTAAAGCGTCTTATATTTTTACTTTGGTCGTCTTTGGTATTGGTGTTACCAGTGTCAAGAGTGTTGTGCCAGTAAATATATTACTATGTCGGTTTTTCGTGTCGAACGTCCTTTATTTATCTTCAGGATGCGAGAGAAATTCGACTGCAGCGAAAAAAAAACGAAATGTCCGAGTATATTCTAGTCCTGCGCGAATTTAGCACAGATCTGTCCTAGTTTAGGCTTATACATTATTAACTAGCGAAAACGTGTCTTCCGACACTCGTGTAAACATGAATACATTGAAATAATTCACACTGCTTGATATGAAATGAGATGTTGCAACGTGGCCATACACGTGTCTGCTATCAGCGGTGGACGAGCTAGGAACGTGCTGTGCGGGTGAGCGTGCAACCGCCTACGTGATGGTCATTTGAGCTTCAGTTGAACCATAAATTCTCCTAGTATTTTAAAGGTTTAGGATGCAGCAGATGTAGTCCTTGGTAAGGGATCTTTGCTACTGTCGGATGTCTATTGGACTCCCTAATAGGATCCTCCGAATCCTATGTGAGTCGAGAAATTGAGAAAAACCGCTTAAATGAGGAAAAATGACTTTTCTACTATTTTTCAAACCCTGTATTTCAAGCTTAGCAACAAATAAACTGACCGTCATATCCCTGTTATATGTTTCGATGAGGGTATCCCTGGGGATACTCGTACGACTTACCCAATTCGCCGGCTCGACAGGCTCGTAAAAGTAGTTCCTTTTTCGTTCCTGAATGGAGTAGTCAATCGATCCAGGCATAGCCAATGACGTGCGCTATCAACAATGCCATCAGCTCATTTGCATAGCGCCCGTGACCCGGTGCCCCGCGCCGGCCTTGCCTTCTTACATAAACCGACTTTTTTCTTACTTCACGCTCGTACCCGCTAACAGAATTAGTGGTACTTTTTGTACGATGACGTCCCATTGTTTTGTTTTAAATCCGCTCGGTGCATTCAACGCGTTAGACGTTAATCTGATAAAATATTCTGCTAAAGTAAATTCATCAGGAAATAAAGACGAAAGGTCTTTGGAACGTATAACAAAGTGAATTCTTAGCAATTCGAATTACAAAAGAAGCTGCAACTCTGCATCTCGGCGATCTTAGCATTTTACCTCAGCGCAACGCTTTCTAACTGGTATTCCTCAGACGTGATCCATTCGCTGAGTTAACGTGTTACGAAATAAAACACGAAATGTCATCGTAAATAAACCCGTGGAATACAATCGAATGCAATTTTCAAATCTATGTAGGGCGGTCAGGCGATCGCGTGCTGCCGCCTCTAATTATTTTCCCGGCAATTTGACAAAAATGGCGCGGGAAAGTGACCGGTGTGTCGCTTGCAGCTGGCTTAGCTGCTCGTAAACATGCATCGCGTGGTCTATGCTTAATGTTCGTATATACCCTTTTGTCAATGTTCTGACATAAAATTATCAATTAGAATATTGCTTCAGTGAACACTACGCTTGCTTCATTTATGTATTTTAAACGGTTCTTCGATTAATTGGGTTTCATTTCCTCCGTCTGTATTTAGATCTCTTACTAATTAAGCATTTATTAAGGTACTTGTAATAGCAGTTAATACAATTTCTGAAGGTTCCAAACAATCGGTCAGTACTTCTCGAACATTCTGAAAGTTGCCAACCTTACAAACCAGCGCTCGCGCCGATACTATTCCTGTACTCTTTTGTGCAATAGACAGACCTAATCGAGTCGCCTTTGTTGATTCTATCACTGTTTAATTAACTACGCTATATCGTTTTACGACGCGGAAACAACGTTCCGAATAACTTTTACGCTCATTGCCTTCGCCTAATATAGCGTTATTCGATACCCCGACTTGACGGTAATTAAGTTTCGATGTAAATGATCGCAAACGTAAAAGTTGACGTATCGCGATATTTTCAGTTTTAACCTCGCGACGTTTGATCGGGTTCTTGCCCGAGATTGCAATCGACACTTTAAGAGACGCTGGTGCGTGAATCAGATCTGGAGAAATACCATATCATGACTCAAGAGTTTCGTTTAACTGTTGTTGTCTTTTTAAAATTTGCAACCTCGTCTCAGATAATTCACAAACTATCGCCAAGAAACACACCAACTCGATCCAATCCCCGCGTAGGATCTACCGATTTCTCCTTATTACCCCTAAGTATACGCTAGAAACATTATACAAGATAGCTTTCCTTCATATCGTACATCTCACGAGTGTAATCTTTCCAACAGATGCACCGCTGGACGCAACCGCACGCATCGATTGATAAAACTATGCGCACGACTTATCATGTCATCTAGATACAAAATTGCGATGGTAAATCGTACGTAGACTTTCGCGAGCACGCTCGTTGCATAACAGCTTTCCACATGAGTGGGACGCATGCTATCTCCCTTGCTCCCTGGAGCGTCGGTCATTGACATCCCATCCAGATTCGCGGCCGATGAAATGTTATCTTAAAAACTTGCCTCCAGCCCAGCTTTTTGTCAGCCGTTCCATCTTTAAAATGCGCCACCGCGATCGTTTCTTCGTTGGAACGCCCGATTTCGATTAATTTTCGAAACTGACGGCTAGAGACTACTGAAATTGCCTGACAATGTATCGTGTTCCAGAAGATTGTGTTACTGTTTGTTCGATTATATTGCCTATTCTTGTTATTAAAATATATTTTTACGTAAAAATAAATATTTGCGATCCGCTGTTTACTATTGTTGGTAACATACAACAATTGTTACGTACTCTTATCATAAACCAAGCAACCGTCTACGCGTCGTAGTCATCTTATCATCTCCCCGTTATCTATTTACATATATTGCTTCATAATGTTATATTAAATGGATAATAACATTGCGGCTATAATTAACTTACATAGACCTTTACGTAACTGTTAGTTGCTAATATTGTCTAGCTTGTTTTTTTATAAATGTTAAATAAAAAAGAACTATACGTGCCAAAGCTAAAACAGTTTTGATGATAGGATATTTTAACACTTCGCTTAGTAGACATAAACGCCAACTCAACGCATCCAAGCTCATTGAAAAGCCGTCCGTTTGTTTACTAGTATGCTAATCAGAAAAAGTAAAGCACGTGTCGGGCCGTACGCGTAACAAGTACGAAACGGAACGCAAACGGAAGTGATGCAACGGAACGCGTTTCGGCGCGCATCTGTGTAAACATGGCGCGCTTTTCTGAATGGCATGATGGCGGGTGGCGTTTCCCGCGCTCGGCTCGCGGCCGACGACCCCGCGCGCGGTCAGCGCCCGGGGATAGTCGAGTGAAAGTAATTCGCGAGCGGCGACCATGCGAGCCATGCCTCCCTGCATGCCACGAGAGTTGCATAGATTTATCGTCGGTTACGTATTATTTTCGCACTAAACCAATCTAAGTTTTTGCTCGTTTATGCCCATAAATTTGATTCGCTCCATGAATTTCCCAGCGTATGCACGAGATCACTCGCTTGCTGTTAAACTGTCAAATTTTTATTGCTTCAGATTAAATGCGATACTTGGACGCGTATTATATTTTATCTTGACGGAGTTCAGTGCTTATGTCTATTAAGCAGGGTCAAATACTCATAGAGTAACGCCTATATTTAAGATTCAAGCAACTTTTTAAGTATGACATAAAAAACAGCTTGCATTTTTTTCTTTCCACGATACGTAAGATTAATAACATCTGTGTTTTCTATATCCATATTCATAGAAATCGTGTTCTATGCGTAGATATTAATAATATGACTAGACATGTTCCACGTGATATTGGATAATGTTGAGGTAGTATCGGAGCTTTAAAGTTATGAATATTAATATAATTATTATATGTATGCTTATTACAATAGATCTTCATTTCCTGTTAAACTTAAACTATATTTTTTTGGACCATAAAATCATAATTATTTAAGATTATTTAAAACTGTAAGAAAAGTTATCCCATTCCACTTTCGTTATCCACATACATTTCTATCATATCATGGATAGAAATATGCATAGAAATATATGTGGATAAGTCTTACCATCTAAAGTGAATGAAGACACATTCACTTAAGAATACAGCACCTTTGCCAGCAGCACTTTTGTTATGAATGTTAAAAAACTCGGCAGCAGCATATTTATTGCAGGTAGAAATATATTGGTCCACCGATTAACTGAATTTCCTAACTGTTTACGATATAATTTTAGTGAGACGTCAAAATAGTGACCAAAATGTATGTTCCCCGAACAGCAGTTGCGCCATAGACGTTTATGAATTCTTAAAGAGTAACGCGTTAACATAAAACGCTGGATAATGCGTTTCCACGGGCGATAAACGAGACTCGCATAATCCGATAGTTTTATGGGAAACTTCGCATTTAGGGAAACTGTAAAACATTTCTGGCTCCGGCTCTTTATGTGGGGAATAAAGTCTCACATGCGGCCGTAAAGCCTTTTTTGATACGATAAACATCACATAAAAGTAAAATGTGTAAAAGTATAGTTAAAACTTTGTTGCAGGAGCTAAAACATGCAGGCTACCTGAGGTCATTCCAACATACGAGTATGTCAATTTGAAATGCAGAAATAAATTTGAAGTATGCGTAGTTAGAAATAGGAGCCTAATGGTTGAAACTTGCCTTCTCGATTGGGAGGTCCCAGGCACGCACCACTGACTTTTCTATAAGTATGTGCGTATTAGAAATTAATTATCGCTGTTTTTCCGTGAAGGAAAACATCCTGAGGAAACCTACACACCCGCGAGTTCTTTAAAAAAAAAAGATCTCAGAGGTGTGTGAAGTCCTCTAATTCGCACTTGGCCAGCGCGGTGGACTATGGCCTATAACTCTCTTATTCCGAGGAGACCCGTGCCTAGCAGTGGGAAAATAGTGGGCTGACGACGAGAAGTTAGAAACCTCAAAGTAATTAATCCCTATTATCGGTCATAGACGCGTTGTTATTTTGACACTGAGTTAAAAGACAATGCGCGTCCTTGCCTTACATTTGTTGAAATCAGAACACAAATGCACTTTTCTGGTCTTTTAAATTGAAATAGGACATGTAATCAGGGTCTGATAAAACACTCGACTTCGTAGGTTATTGTAATATCTGTAAACGACGGTGACCGTGTATATTATGTATCTGTTTAGGATTTCGTAAAAAATCATTGTATCTCTTCGAAAACTTTTTAATAACTGAGATCAAAGTCTTTGTTTCCTCTAAGTCTTGTAAAAGCCAGTAATAAGTTTTGAATTAGGATCGAGAATATTGTAGTGTTTCGCGCAGAGATCAATTAAGATATAATTAAATATGTTAATGGATATAACAAAACATAATTTAATTAATTAATGGTTGTTTAACAGGTTAACGGCTTGGGCATATTAAAAAAGGTATGCTCAAAGTCAATATGTCACTATAATAACTGTTGGAGGAGAATGGACAGTACTTTGCTCTACGTTTGTATCATTATATTAATGCAATTTAGGGGTTTATGACCAACTAATCTGAAAACGAAATCAGATGCGTCCAACGAACTTCGCATTAAAGTTAATGTAAAATCGGCAGAGTGCGCGTCGGGCCACGCTTTTTATGGGTTCTGTAACTGGATTTTAATTATACCTACTCTCAACTTAAAATTATTTATTGCATATGGCTATAATACGTCATAAAAAAGTATTTCAATTGGCCAGGGTATAGTAGTAGGGGTAGTTAGAATTTGAAATATAATTTCTTGTCTTTATTATTTGTGGGGTGAGGATTTTTCATACGCTAATTTCTCAATCAACGCTCATATAATAGACTGCCTATTTTTACTTCTCGCAATATAATATACTATACTACAATACTACATAATGTATAGGAGTTCATATAACACAATTACTTCTCGAAATTTCGTATGTATAATGGTAATATTTTCCGTGAACTGGCTATTTGTGATACGGGTTCTCTTATTATCAATTGGTCACGGAACCCTAACAAAGATGTCAGACGATTGAGATGTCAAATAACACTCACGAACTTAACGGCCGAGGTTGATGTTTCGGCGAGTCGTTGCACTTGCATTGTTGCACACTTGTTCAAATTATATGTACGCACTAGCTGTGCCACACGGTATCACACGCGTTTTATAGAATTATATTTAATGAACATTTTAACCTACGGTAGAAACATACTATAAACTGAGTTTTAAGTTATATGGGCTTTATCCCTACTTTTCTACTAATACTAAAAATGTAAGTTTGTTTGTTTCGCTTTCACGCCAAAACTACCCAACCGATTACCATTAAACTTTATACACATAGTCTTAGCGGTATCAGAAAAACCGTAGGATGCTTTTTATTAAAAAAATATATGCTTTTTAAATAGTAATACTTACATACTGAATCACATTGATTCGTTCAGTTGGAAGTAATGATCTTTGATATTTATTTAAGGGTGTCAACGCGAGTAGAAGCTAGTTATTTAATAAATTAAATCCACTAGTTTTAGTTTGATGCAATTTCAAACACCGAAATACGGACAGACAATAATTGAAAAAAAGGAACTTCAGTCAACTTTCATCTGTATAATATGTACATACGTATTGAGTATATATCTTCGCTAGCTCTGAACCTAGGTAACCAGATTTACTTTCTTTAGTAGCATGGTTTGATAGATCTCTTGTCATGATGTGACAGATTCGTCTAGTCATTGCTCCTGTACATTGGAATAAATCTATTATCGCTAGACATCTAGTGTTCGTTATAACAATGTAGCAGCAAAAAGTTAAGTCAGGTAGGAGCATTATTTCACGTTCGAGTAAGATTTATAAATGATATTATTCATGACATTTTTGATCTACTAAAAAGAAATTGACTGATCTTTGTAGTCTTTAAATCCAAAATGATTACTACAAATAATAAAATTCTAAATAATGCTAGTCATTTCTTCCAAATTAATTTGAATTATTCTTTCCCAGGACTGGTGCCAGCAAAAGAGCCAAAGAAGAAGAAAAATGTCCTTACCCGGATAGACACCACAGTTGGGCCTCTTAGCGCACTAAGACAGTGTGTCGATAAACGGTTGAGAATAAAAGTAAGTATCCGGTAAACCTGAAATTCCGAAACTATTTTGGTCAAAGCGCTTTTTCCAAAAGGATTGACACCTCAGATCCCCATAGCCAAATGACTTTAAAAACCCGTTCTCTAGTTTTTCTATATTAAATACTGGTCAAATTAAAAACTTAGCAGTTTTGAGATTGTTCGTTCTCGAAGGGTTCTGATATGTCCACCCGGGGGACATGGACGTTTTGGGGTCCAAGCATTTTCGGAATCTCTGTAGTAAACTATAGTAATTAATTGAAGTTGCTAGCGGATGATTTCTGTGTACCTATCCCAGAGGACTAAGGTAAAAGGCCTAATATATCTCTGCGTTATCGCATCCTTCGAAGTAGAATGATTTTAAATTAGATAATTTGATTTCAAATTCTTCGAAAATGTTACCAAGCTAGTATTTGTTTTGTGATATTTTACTTCAACAAAATTGGATTCTGTACTCTATTTTTACCAAGTAGAAAATGTATAATATATAGAGACTAGCTGTCCCGACAAACGTTGTTTTGCCATATAAAAAAAAAAAAATGTTAAGGGTGGAAAAAATAGATGTTGGCCGATTCTCAGACCTACTGAATAAGCATATAAAATTTGGTAAAAATCGGTCAAGCCGTTTCGGAGGAGTATGGAGACTAACATTGTGACACGAGAATTTTATATATAAGATATATAATTATTCGTAAACGGTTTTGAGTTAGGGTTAAGCCAATAATGAAATATTTATAAACTGCATCAGAACTCAATAAATCATATCAATCAATTTTGGGCACTTATATTTTTTCACTAAGTCTTATCGATCAATCATCAAAGCTTCATCAAACAGGAAAAGTCGTTTATTATTAAAGCTTAGACAAGAAAGACAAGGGATAAACGAGTCGGAATTACGTTCATTAGAGGATAGATAGACACCTTAAGATAAGGCTGATACGACTTGGATAATTACATAATGAGACGCGAAGGAACACTTAACAGATGTGCGGAGAGTTTGAGATCCCTAACGTGTCGATCTAGACTCTAGTCATGGGGTTTTTCTCGTTATTATTGTAAATTTCAGTGGCATACTCTGAATGACTTTTAGAAGTGAAAGTTTTCAGAACTTTCACAAACCGATTTTAATAAAAAATACGTAGTTGTTACGTATAAAAAGTGAGTTATATATTAATGTGGATAAATTTCACGATAATACTAGCCTAAAATCGTATAAGTAAATTGTGGCGTTTGTACATGTTTTAGATTTTTCTATGAATAAAGAGAGTGATTTTAACTTAGTTTAAGATACACTAAAAAACTACAGTTAGATGTCACCGGAATTATCCAACATGTAAAAGCAACCACGGAAAAAAAAATTGAGAAAAAGCCTAGTTCAGTTAATGCAGCAGTAGAAAACTAGAAATACCAGTGGACGTCTACACACAATTACCAATAATTGTTTTATTTTTATCAACAATTTGAATTTGCAGGTGTTCGTAAACCACTATAACAAATCACCAGTTGTTTTTTTGCAATTTGTTTATATAAAAAAGTGATTATTCCTTGTGTAGTGTGAAGTTCTTATAAAAACACACATGGCCTTAGAATGGCTATATGTGGCAGCTTAACTAGCCTAACCGCTACGTCATTTCATGTTTTGCAGCATGTTTGTTGGAAAATTCCGCTTATGCATTATTATGCAGTCCGTTAGGCCTACACTTAGGTAAGGTATAAATATAGTTTACATTTTTTCAAATACTGATTCATTTCAACCTTGAATATAATACCCAGGAACTTGGTATATCTATAAATCCTAAGCTTTCATTATTATGCATGTTAATAGGCAAGTCTCATTTCCCGGTTTTATTGTTACTTTCATTTATTTCTGGATTAGCTTTATAAAAATGTAAATTATTGACCATTTTTGTACCTATTCTTCTCTTCACAGATTTTAATATTTTCTCAAAACTTAAAGGATTAAAAGCCTCAAACACAAAACATATTGGTTACAGGTTGTTTGTTTTCTTCGTCAAAATTAACAACAATTGCGCGTTATTAAGTGTACTTCATAAAATGTGAATATATTGTCCCATTACGTGACATCTCGTAATGAGAACTGACCATTAATTTTATTGTCACTATCGGCCAACTAACAAGGACATTTGTTTCATTATAATAATTTTATTGTTGTCTCCTGACGCCAAAATGGGCACCTGATCCCTCCAACTGCATTAAATCGGGTCGTTGTGGTCTAGCACTCATTATTTGCATTATAACGTTAGGAATAACTTCACGTTTCTCTCTACCTTTATTATGTTTAAGGTCGGTGAATATACATGATTATTTTATTTAAAAGTCCCTTTGTTTATTGACTGTCCCTTTATTAGTCCCTTTATTAGTCTTCAGGTCTAAAAATGTGGTATTATCAGCACCGATATTGTCATGTTCCCGTTTCTATAAACCTTTCGTTTCATGTCCAGAAGTTATTTCGAGTTTCGAGGAAGTGCATACCACATTTATAGGTCTATATTCTGTTCTATCTCCGCATAAATCTACGCGGGCCGGCCCTAAACTGCTTTTGTCTGGCGAGCATGTTTAGTTTCGGGTGTCATAACTCCATGCCGCCCTTTATGCATCCTTTGTGCAGCTTTGGCAAGTTTCCAACCCGGAACACCACGCTCCAGTGTGCAAAAGTTGATGACTGATGCTCCTTACTAGGCAAGAATAGAAATGCATTTCCAGTAAGTATTGTTGTACCTATCTATTCAAAAAACTGCAACTATTTCAATATGTGCGATAAATGTGAATTTTTTTATTAGCTTCACCTGTATGTTTGTATGTTTGTAACCGACTTCTTTGGGCGCGATTTTGACCCACTTTAAACGGCCAGATTTCGTTCAAACTTTGTAGATTTATGGAGGACCGATGACAATACACTAATTTAATAAAATTATTCCATTTTTTAATTTGACTAAAAAGTAGAAAATAAATTTAAATGAATTTAAATTAAGAAAATAGTGTTAAAAATTTCAATGAATATAAATTAATAATAGTGTGAATAAAAAAAAATATTTTATTTTAAAAAAAGCGTGGGGTGCATGGTGTCAATGGTTATAGATATTTTATTGACAGATATGAGTAGAGTGATTATCATTTCGATAATATCTTAAAAAGCACCTATTATTATTTATTTATGACATTCCCATACAAGGCAATGATGACTTACGGCGTTTAAAGAGATTTAACGAGAATATTTAAGCGCCATTAACAGAACAGCCTTAGGAACGGGAAAATGGCATATCACTCGTCTGAAATATATATCTTTGATCGTTGTGTCTTAAGGATCTCATTGGTCTTTTTTATAGTTGGACCTAACGATAAGGCAGACGGGCCACCTGATGGCAAAGAAAGCAGTCACCGTCGCCTACGGACATTTGCAACACCAAAGGAGTCGCCAATGCATCGCCGGCATTGAAGGAGAGCTCTTTTTATACCTTTCTTGAAGAGCCTTATGTCATAGCGCTCCGGGAATATATTTTGATCTCTATTTTCCATAACACAATGTACATCTACCAACGAAGTTCTTGAAGTGTCCTGAATTTGTATCTTATTATTCTTCGCGAATCATCCTAATCATAATCTCTTATTTTACGTTGCTGATTTTGATGGTCCTTTGATGGTTGATAATCTAGTACTTGAGTATATCTGCACGAAGAATATATTAAAATAAAGTATATTTAATATTTTTTATTTGGAAAATAATATTTAAAATAATAGTTTTATCAACAAACCTTTCAACCAATTTGACTCGGACTGTTTTCTCGCGAACTATAATACATTCAGATTTCTATTTTATGTTATCATAAAACTGTCTTACCAGCGGTGCCGGCTCGTTATGATCGATGTCTTTACTTCGCGATGTCTGCGTGTCTTGTTTTCTAAATAAATCTTGACATGATCCATCCATTTTGTATGAATAAATTTATCGAGAAGTTCTAATTGTATCTTCAATATCTTGATAGGCCTATGTTAATCGACTTTCACTGCATAGTATGAGCATGTGGAACATAATTTTATTTACGATCGAAATTGGTTGTGCTTGTGAAATATAAAGTAACCGTTATTTTAATTTTTCTATGGTTTAATACTCGTAGGTACAATTTTATTATTGTCTTTTGTTACTTACTAACATTATAATAATAAAATGAATCCTATTTGTTATACTTGCAAGACTTAAACTGTTTCGTTCAAAATATGTCGATAGCTTTTAGCTCAAAGGAAGGACATTGGCTACGTTATACGAAAATGATAGATATGATTAGAGGTGATGAAATATCATAGAAATATATAAAGTCCAAGTTCGATAACTTGCCAATTTATAATTTGGCGAAAAGTTTGAATAAAGATAACGTCTCAAGAAATCGCGGAGGACTTTTTATCCTTTCGAATTGACCAAATGACCGAAGTATCGGGTATTAGCGGTGTATACAAACGCAAAATGTAGTTGCAACTATCGCGTGCGATTATAAATATTTTCATTCCCAGTCTGAACAGAACGGTCTCGTAGTGAGTCACCGGCTAAGGTCTAGGAAGAGCCTTGCAGAGTTGCCAGCGTCTACGCGTCATGCGATGCGACTGCTATTAATGGAGTTACAACTGGTTTGGTATTGCTAACAGGATAAAACATCTCGATTGGAGCCGATATTACGATCTTGCGATGCAATTGCCATTACTATGTATTTTGTAGCGGTATTACGCAAAGTTTGGTTACATTACTTTATTGGTATGTGCACTTAATGTTTGGTCTTTGATATGAACAATCAAGTATTTGGACATGCTCCTAGTACAATTTTTGTTTAAATGCCTTTCATAGTAGATTTTTCCAATTTATAAAGTTCTATTAATTTCGATTATTAAACGTGTGTGCTAGCTAATTACCCTATAAATACTAAGTACTTTTTATACACTTAATTTAAATATGAAAATTTTACAATCTATATGGAATTCAGATTTTAGATATAAGAAGATATTTTCTGTTCAAAACCAACATCTATGCATGCCTTTGAAATCAAACTCAGTATTAAATTCATACTGCAGATTATATCTAGATTACATAAATAGGTACTTGTAACTAAATTTGGTATCGACAAAAACATGGTTTCAATGTCAAGTTTAGGTACCGCCATGTCTTGGTACTCACATAGACTCCAAATACAAGACGTAATTTTTGTTATGAGGTCAATCAAATTTATCTTTTTTTATATCTGACTGAAGTAGCAAACAAGCATGCAGTCCACCTGATGGTAAGTGGTCGCTGCCGCCCATGGACACCTGTAATCAACTACATATAGAACATGGGTTCCATCTGAAGTCAATCACAGATGCGCCGCTACTCCCGAGGACTAAGATGGTCGCCTTATGTGAAAGTGAGCCGGCAACCACACCCTTCTATTGAAACGCAAGCAATGCTTCACGCTAGAAATAGGTGTGGCGGTGATACTTCCCCGGTCGAACTACACTGGTTCTACCACCTTATGTTATGTAATAAGAAGGTTATTAGGCGTTATTATTGTGCGCTTGCTGGGACCAATCAGCTGATAGATGTTTGCCTCTTTACACCGCGTTGAATCCAAGTATTTGTAATGGCATAAAAACTGGAATCCTAGGGAAATTTTACTACTGCTACAAGTAATAACTTTGAACTTCCTTACATGTCGAAGATGTCTCGTTAATCCGGAAGTCAAATTCGTGCCTTGGGTCTGAAGTGTTTAAAGCCCTCTGGCATTTTGCCAGCCTTATTGTTACGCTACGGGAGATCGCAATTGAAAATCATTATATATTGGCGTCTATCGCTTTGCGTCGTCTATGATGTAATCAGACGAAAAAGGTTTTGTAGATAAAGCTAAGAATAACATGGCTATATTTGTGATGTGTTGCGCTGTAATTGATACCGTAACATAGTCGCGTATGGGTAAATCAGTCTATTTAGGGAGTCGACACTTTATAATATTTATGCAACAATTGAAATTTAAATAGAATTTGTTTTTTATAAAATAGGTGGTTAAGTAATGCTCTGTTCTGGTTTAAGGGTAGCATATGTGGTCTGGATTATTTTTTTATATCTAAAAGCATCTTGAGCAGTTCTGTATAAAGTAAACTATATCCTTCGATATTTGTTATTATTATTATTTTTTTATCTGACTGAAGTAGCAAACGTCCACCTGATGGTAAGTGGTCATCGCCGCCCATGGGCTTCTGTAATCAACTTCATACGGAACATGGGTTCCATCTGAAGTCAATCACAGATGCGTTGCTACTTCCGAGGTCTATAATGGTCGCCTCATATAAAAGTGTGCCGGCAACCACACCCTTCCATGGAAACGCAAGGAATCACAAATGCTTTTTACCACGGTGTTAAATTTATCTCTTTAAAAACGGCCATTTATAGTATTTCATAATTCCGATGTAACAGAATTGTATAATTCTTTAGTCCGAACTCTTAAAACAGTAGAGAAAGGTATTTGTTTAAAAGTTTTAGGCCAAACGAACGAGTCGATGCCATCTCTCCAATTTATCTGACGGGAGGTCTTTACTCCCGGTGTCACGGTGTCACTCTGTCTCGTTATCGTTTCCAGTTAATCTGTCGCGATCCAGTTACTGCTCGAATCGTCTATTCGTTTGTGATCCGTCAATCAAATACATACCCTTAGTATGAGTTTTTATGCTTCCTCAAAATGATTTTTTTTTGTAGTAATGTAAAAAATATTGTTTTTAGGAAACGTTAAACAATCGTACTAAGGACACTAACGTGTTCTTTAGAACATAATAACATAAATTATTTAATAAATTTTATACTATATTACATATTGTTTAACAATTCAAATTTTCTATATGCATTTATGTAATTCAATTCAGTAGGTCATTCATAATGTTATAGTTTGAAACTGTTAGGGGATAGGCTGTGTATTAGTTTACTCAGTCAACCGAATAATTCGGTCTAAGTACAGCAGACATAGTAAAGAGTGTAAACACTAATTGTATTTTTTTCAAAGATTTACTTTATTCCAACTTTTACAAGTACATACATACAACCCTTTCATAATAGCTACTAGTTGCAACAGGCGAAAGCAGGTGTCGGTGTATAAAATAACTTGCTATGTGAGTATACGTTTGACTTAAAAAATCATCATTTGTATTAATTCTGATCTCTGATAAAATAGAGTCATAATAGGAAGATAAAATTTTCGTAGACGTAGGTTCTCGTAGCAACTCTAAGAAATCATTTGTAAAGCTTTGCAGGCTTGAATCGTGAATGAGACTCACGAGAGTGCTGGTCTTCATGGTGCCAGAACGAATAAGGTTCGACCGGGGAGGTACCACGACCACGCCTATTTCTTACACAGCATAGCGTTTCGGTGGAAGGGTCTGGTTGCCGGCTCATATTTATATGAAGCGACCATGAAAAAATGAGCCGGCAGTTGTTCTTGCATGCTCACCAATTGTTTATTTTAAGCTAAATTATCTCATTGAGAGAAATGTATAATAATATATTTCTTTTGAGATTAAATGTATTTAACCAGAAAAAAGGTGCCGAACGCTCGGTTTGGTGAAATTGAGACCAGGTAAAATTGTATATTTCATACTCGGTATAAGTTGATTTTGTGTTGATTTTGATCCCTAGTAATAATTGGTTATACCTAAATT